>JBBPCS010000855.1:14545472-14573953 GCA_037974645.1 Hollardia meadi
TGTGTGTGTGTGTGTGTGTGTGTGTGTGTGTGTGTGTGTGTGTGTGTGTGTGTGTGTGTGTGTGTGTGTGTTGGATTAATAGCAGGAAAATTACTGTGTACTGTGTCTTAAATTACTGTTCATATATCAGATTCACATAATTCACTGCAGGATAGTTGAATATAATCCAAATTAAAAGCACCAATACATTTATGTAAAAACACTCCATTACAATGAAATTTTTTACTTAAGTAAAAGTACAGAAGTATTGAAAGCAAGATGTACTTAAAATATCAAAATAAAAGTACTCGTTTCATCCCTGTGGCTGATATATTATTAGACCTGACATTATTGGAATGTTCATACTGAGGCATCAGTGTATAATTAACATTTTACTGTTGAAGCTGGTTCAGGTGGGACTAGACTAACCTACTTTACATATGGTTTACCATTTTAGCCCAGTAGCTCCCAACCTGGGTTTGATTGGTTGTAAAATGAAAATACATGACACAAATCACATAAAGTACCTCAAAATCTTACTTAACTCTAGTGTGTAAGTTCATGTACTTATTTACTTTCATCACTGATTTTTGTGTAACCCTGCCTCTCAACCAGACGTCCTCAGATGTTCCCCACGGTGCCACACTCCATATGCCATACTGCTTTTGTGTTATAGCCGTTATTGCCTGCCTGTTCCATTCTCTGCAGAGCTCCCTGTATTAGCTGAGCCTCTTTATTGAAAATATTTTCGAGCAAAGTACCTTTAACTCACCCTGCTCTGACTTTTTTTCAGGAAATACAGGAAAGAGGACACAGAGGGAGTTAATTCCTCTTTCCTGTTGTCCCATATGTGAACATTGACACCTTGACTTTTCCCACTTCCTCTTGTGTTGAGACTAGGTCATGCTATCTGCTGATAGAGGGAGAAGATAATTCTTCAGGGGACCTAAACTCCTCTTCACCACATCAGGGTCAGGCCTTCTCCCTCAGTCAGTAAGACCAGCCAATTAGAGGCCACATACTGCTTCCTGATAAATCTCCATATCAGCATTTGGCCTCCAGGTGTTCTAATTATAATCCAAGTTGTTGTAATGTCCCATAAAAGCACAAGCATATTATACCACCTTTAAATTAGAGTGGTATTTAACTTTTAAAAAACCCTGTAACCACTCTCTTGAGCCAATACTGAAGCAGAATTACATTCTAGCTTAATATGTGCTTTGTTAATACCAGAGACTGGGTGAACTTTCATGGAAATGAAATTCAGTGTCCAAAGCTGATAGTATGGTCACAACTAACATATTGCTTTTGTTTGGGCTGAGCCAGCGTACTGTTTCCACGTCTTCAGTACAACACTTTCCTGTGCCCAAGTAAGTCAAAGAGTTGTGAAAGCACATCACTATCCTTCACTTACCTACTGCCAACTCCTCCTTTCATAAACACCTACGTAGACATTTTCATTTAATAAGACTGAATGCACATGATGAGTAGCTCAGGAGGTTATGGCAATAGGCTCTCTGCTCTTTCTGTTCAGTAAATCCATGAGAGACTTGATTGGATTAGTTACACATACACAATCATGGAAGTAATGTTGATATTTCATTAGTGATACTGGATAAAATTATTAATGTGTGTTTTGTTTTGTTTTTTGGTATGATAGATCATATTAGCGGCTCTTAAATTACTACCTGGTTCATTCATGCTTTAGTGTGGAGTCATCCTTGGGCATTAAAATCTAACACACCCTCACTGTACTCGCGCACCCCTTAATTTTTTTAAAATCATAAATGTTTTATGTACTTTTAATGCCAGGACCTAGAAGGTTACCCGAACAGTAATTCATACAGTAGACTGTGGACTGTACATATACATGTATTTCCAGCCAGGCATTTTAACAAAAGGGATGAGCACTCTTAGAAAGAGTTAGTGAAGTGGCACTCATGGTCCAGAGGGAGCTGGCTGTTGTACGAGAGTAAATTCATTGTTGTTGTTTTTTAATTTGGTGAAATCATCAGCTGCATACTCTGCATGTGTTTGTAAACCTTGTTGATCATGGTCAAAGGTTGCCGTGTAGGTAGAAGCAGTGGATCCAGGACATACCCATGTCACCATCACCACAGAAGCTGACTGGTACAATACTAGCTCCATGGCAACACTCGCCACCCACACTCCCCTCAGGCTGCGTGCAGGGGACATGCCTGTATGTATGTGAGAGAGGGGAGTAAGAGAGCAGAGGTTTTAATTGACCTATTTTTCAGACTATTCCGTTCAATCTGGATGAAAGGAGAGACGATGGGGTTTTTAATGATGCCACGGGGGAGTTGTGCTTTGCTGCCTCCCCTGACAGGACATCAACTGTTTCCACTTCCTCTCCTACCTGAAACTCCACTGCATACTGTAGCCTACCATACCATGGCCCAGTCGTACACTGAATGAAACATGGACGTATAGTCAGCTCACATGTAGTTGTCACTTGCAGCCACGCCCTTCACTTCCTAACTCTAAGCCTTAATATAATTTAAACGAGTAAGTTATATAAAATTTGAATGGAGAAATTGGCCATAGAGACCAAAACCAT
Source organism: Hollardia meadi (assembly GCA_037974645.1). Classification (NCBI taxonomy): domain Eukaryota; kingdom Metazoa; phylum Chordata; class Actinopteri; order Tetraodontiformes; family Triacanthodidae; genus Hollardia; species Hollardia meadi. Next base: position 14,548,030 of record JBBPCS010000855.1, read on the forward strand.
TGTGTGTACCAGGCTGTTAACATGTTTATTTCTGCTATAAAGTTGGCCATTTTCACATGGGGCTCTGTGGGGCTTGACTTGCTTTTGGAGCCAGCCTCAAGAGGCCATTCGAGGAACTGCACTTCTGCGTCGGCTTTATTTTTCAGCTCCGGAGGGGGCCGCTTGGGTCCAGTGCCACTTACCAGTATACGTCTAATTCTCATTTCTTTTTCTCTCTGACTGTGTGGCTTTTTTCGTTCTCTCTCTCTTTCTTTCTGTTTCTGAGGTATTGTACTTTGTCAGATGGTCACGCCTCATTGTACAGTATATGAGGCTAGCTTCACGTCGTGGCCTTTGGGCCCTTAGATGAAGATGTGGGCAGGCTGAAGGTGGGAGCAGTCAGCCAATTAGAGCCTATAGGAACGGAGCAGTGTTACTCGTCTGGCTCTCAGCATCCAGGTGGGATTCTGGTATTTGGTTCAAGTCAAATTAGATATTTTTAGCATCTCAAACTATCTCTGGAGTTCTCTCTTGAGACCAGTAGTCTGAGTGCATTATTATATTTACCATGCATGTGCTTTGTTCAGTAATAAAACATCAGACCCATCAGCCACCAAAGAAGAGGCTAAAAGTGGGCTGTAGCTCCCTGCTCCTTTGTCTTTCCCCCCCTCCTCTACCTCCTATATCCAGTTCAAACTCCTGCCCGCAGTCCTATAGTACCCCACAAGCACAGCAAGTGTCTTCATTCATTTTTTTCCTCTGTTCTTTTCTATCTCTACCCCCTGCTACTAGCTGCTTATCAAACTTATGCACTCATAGATAGACGCTGAGAGGGTGCACACACACATACACAGATTACATCAGAATTTCATATTTATTTGAACTCTGTGCTTTTACCCGCCCCCTCTCTCTACCTCCTTCTATCCCTCCCCAGTTACTTGCCTGAAAAGTGATGTTGGTTTCCATAGCAACCGCCAGTGTCTGTAACAGGCCGGAGTTTCCTTACACAGACGAGAAAGGATGCTGAGCAAGGGGAGTCACAAAAACACATTCTCACACACTCCCATGCCTGCATTGCTGAAACTGTTGATTAGCAATCAGCACGCGCTTCACACTGACTGTTTATTTTTAATGAGCTCAAACAAAGCTGTTGATTGGGTGATCCCTACAGGAATCGGCTCAAGTACTGTATATTACAAATTGGACAATCTAGTTAAATTACTTTGTGGAGCATGACGTAATGTGGGATAAAATGTAACTTGTCATCACATGGTGTCCCTTATTTCACAATTTGACGATTAAAAAAAATGGCTGTTCAGTGCTGGCGTTAGGTTTTCAATGGGAGTTGTGTTCCCAGACATGTTTGTGTCTGTGCTACTGCGGTGCTCTCTCACTTTCCATAGGAATTTAGGTCAGGTGGACAGGCGACTGTGAATGGCCTATTGTGAGTGTGGTCTCTGCTTCAAAGAGATGCATGCATGGATAGATACTAGATCGCTATGATCCTGGATAGGAATAAATAGGTAAAGGCAATTGACAAATAGAATGAATGGATGAATAAATGGAGCTACATGGGATTTGTATCTGCTTTGTATGACAAACTGCAGCACATGCATTCAGTCATCATTTTCACATTTTTGTGACAATTTCTGTGTACTTTTGAAACACATTCTTTATCATTTCTTTTCTCAAATACATAATTTACCTACTTGTTTTTTTGTAAACTACCAGTTGAAATATGTATGAGCATACTAACCAGATGCACTTCTATGACTGCAGAACATTTCTGACATGGGAAATAATCCATTTGTGCATACACAGTCAGTAACAACTTGGCTAACCAACACAACAGAGTGGCATCTGGCTGGTGATTATATATTTACATTTTCTGAGCCCCTTTCCCATGCAAGCTATTGACAGCAGCCCTAACACATCATCTGTCTCCTCATTTAGGAGCTAGGCTGCAATTTGCCAACACAGAACATTGTGCTCAAACATTCTCAGAAGGTTGAAACAGCCTGTGTTTACATCTCCTGTCTGCCACCCTGTTTTTCTCCCTCCAACTCATGTCCCTCCATCATTTACTCACTACCTTGCTGAAGGATCTCAACAAATATTTTCTAGCTGCACGAGAAATTATTTATTCCAATGTCCATCCCCACCCTCCTTCCATAGCTTTCTCCCCACTGTTCTCCACAGTATCATGTAGTAAGGGTGCAAAGTGCCAGCTGACCGCATTTGACCAGAGGGGGGTGCAGTTCAACAATGTCAGCTACCTCTCAGTGACTCCTCAAACTTCACCTCCCTAAAGGCTCTTTCACGCGGCACACAGACTATTTAAGCTACACGGTCAGAATAATTAATGCAGGAAATTATCACAGGCACAGGAATGATTAATTCCAAGCTGTGGCAAACTGACATGACTGATTGTTTTCACCAGTCGCCAGGCTTTTAATACTCACGGCCATTCAGGGATAGCATCCATCACGGTGACCCTCACTCCTGCGGAGTTTTGTGTAGCGTGTGTGTGTTCCTGTCCGTTTCTATGTGCGTGCATGAAGGCTTATGTGTGTCTTTAAGAATATGTATACTAATTTATCAACTTTCTGACTGTAGAGCCACGGGGGCCGACTACCCTTGTGAGATGGTGAAAGATATGAAGCAAAGCAGACCCACACTAAACCTTTACAACAACCCTGATGTAACCCACGAGGGGCATGCATTTACACTCATATTTCATCATATGGATCTCCTTTTTTCCTTCAGGCTCTCTTGAAGCACAATGTGATTGCTATAGGTCAGTTTAAACTGATTTTCACTCATATTTAATGTTGCAGTAAGACACTGTTTTATGGCAGTTTATGGTAAACATGATCCGATCATACAGCAACAACAGTTCAGGATAAATGGGAGTGGGGAAGATCGGGAGATAAAGCAAATGGCCTGCCGATTCATGCATCAAAGCCATTACCAATACAGTGAGCAATTAAACTGTAAGTACAGTGAGCTGTAAATGGTGTTTTTACAATTCAATTACCACCTGTATTTTCACATTAATATTTTTAAATCTAATTTTCACTTTTTAATCTTCAAGTGTGTGTAGGGGCCTATATGCAACACTGTTGAGGTGGCAAACTCAAGTAAAAGTAAAAAAGCACAGGCTCCAAAATGTACTCAAAGTATAAAAGTAACTTTTAAAACAGCTGTTTTTGTGCAAAGCTAACTGAACTTCACGTCCTATGAATATGATACAATATTAATATAAGGAACTTTATTTCAACTTCTATTACTGCCATTCTGAATGTATTCAGCGTGAACAACACATTCGCAGTCGCCTACATTGTAGATGGGTGACTTCGCCTCCACATATAACATCTCGTCGTTTTCGTCTTGTTACGTGCGTCGTGTGTGATATGCACACCAAGGGATCGTCTTTTCTATGTGTTATTGTCCCATCCATTTAATTTGAAATCGGTCTTCATGTCGGGAAGGCGCGCAATGATAAAAATAATCGTATGCATTAAAACTAAAGTAACGAGCCTGTTTTGAAAATGTAAGTACAGATATTTGTGTTAAAATGTAAGGAGTAAAAGTAAAAAGTTCTCAGAAAAATAAATACCCAAGTACAGATACCTGAAAAATCTACTTAAGTACAGTAACAAAATATTTGTACTTCGTTACTTCCCACCTCTGCGCAACAGAGTAGTGAGTTGGAAAACTCTTCAGAATACTGAGTTTAAAGTTTTATATCAATGAGCATCTGCTGAAGTGTCCTTGACAATCACTACCTGTACCTGTGGAGTGGCTTTAAACAAAAAAAAAAATATTTTCCTAAAGAATTCAATAAATTCTAGCAATTGTTAAAAAGAATCACCCAAAAATCAAGTCTTTTTTATCATGACCACTGTGTGTTGTTGTCTTGTGTACCAGAGATGCCATCTGCCCTGTCCATTGTGCTCCGTGTCACTGTGGACTCCCAGGGGGTTCTGAGAAGTGGCCCAGACATTGGCTCTGCTCTGCTGAAGGTCGTTGCCATGGATACATGTGGGGTCAGCAAGACTCATCAGTGTTCAGTTCAGTTAATTGTTAATTATGCACTGGATGCTAATGATGAGTAGTGGCTCTCTCCTTGGCAAAGGAGAATCTCAAATAAACACAATCCTGTGTCGTGTGTCTTCCCTTTGTCATATAGTGCTCTTCTCTGACAACCTTGTACAATAGTTACACACACAGATACACACACTCTTCCTCACCCCACATCCTCTCCTGTACACTCTTGTAAGCTATTCAGTCCTTTTTTTCTTTCTACCTTTCTCCCCAATCCTCTTTTATATCACTTTTTTATTCAACTTTAGTTTTTCCAGATTTACTAGATGAATGAAAACTGCTCAGCTCAATACTATAAAAATCATCTGGCTATGTATCTGAATCATTTTTCTGCCCTTCGTGATTGATCCTACCGTCCCATCCTCCTCTCTGCCTCCCACTCAGCGATGACCTCCCACAGATGACTTCAGAGTTTGACTTTTTGGCGTCCAGACTTTGTCTGCAGGACGAAGTTTTAGCAGCCAGTGGATTCGGCCAACGACTCCCTCTGTGACTACACTCCCCTTCCTGCTGTCCCTTTTCCCTGTCCCTTCTTTCTGTATCCATTCATTCTCATCCATTCTTTCATAAATGCACAAATGGATAGATTCCTTGACAGAACAGCCTTAAACCAAGGAATCCAACATCAACCTGAAATACTGGAAAGAAACACAAACAACAGTGAATGCTTGTCTCACAGACAGCACCGATTTTCTCAAACAAATAAACTAAAGTATGTGTGGACCAGAGTAAACCAAAATCGACCAGCATTATCACCCAAATGTATGTTTTGTCTTCCTGTTGCTGCAACTTATCTAAGAGGAAAAGAAGCAAGGCTGCACCCTGAGACGTTGCACAGTAGCACCCCCTACCTACAACTTAACGTATCACCACACTAGTAACAAACATGACACACAGCTCTTAATAATCCTTGACTTGGTGGTGTTTTATTAAAGTGTACTCTTCCTCAATCTTTTATTCCCTGCAGGTGTGTACAGATGTCGAGTGTCTGTCCGCCCTCTTCAGAAGTCTGTTTCCCAGCTGCTCTCCACTGACCCCGGAGCCTCTTTGTGGGGTCAGTCCCCTCTCTGTCACTGCTCCTCTCAGGTAACATTGCCACAGTGTAGAAATCCTCTGTTGCAGAGATGTGCATTCAAAATTGTATACAAGTAGAAGTATACATGTACTGTATAACCATCCAAATATACGTAAAGCACCCATCATGCAGAAAGGCCAGATTAATGTATATTATTGGATTATAATTTGTTTCATTAATGTGTACATCACTTCATGTTGCAGCTGGTAAAGGTGGAGCTAATTTTTTCTTTTTTAGCTATCCTAATCTATAATAAAATATATTTGTTGATTATATTTTTATTATTAATCTGCAAAGTAACTAGTAACTGACAAATAACTGAAAAACAGTAGGGACGGTACGGTGTAGATAGAATGACCTTTTCATATCTTTTTTTCAGTATTTCCCAGCAGCCTATAAGAGTAATTCTTTATGGTATAACCACTTAAATTCGAGCAACCTGGATGTAGATAAGCCAAAAATGGATAAATGGATTAAGCAGTTTAAAAGGATTAATGCATTTAACTTTTTGATAAAATTCTCTTTTGCCCATAGCAGTGAGTGAGTGCTCTGATGGTGCTAAAACCAGTCTCAACATTCCCACTTCTAATTCATAACATCTTCCAACAGCACGGAATCGGATAAAAGCCCATTTTGACATTTCAGTCTACAGAAAGCAAGATAAAATATTCTAGAGTTCAAGAATTTTCAGTAACTTCAAAGGACGCTGCAATGAAAACAAGATCATACAGCACAAGGTAAATATAGTTAACCATCAATCCAATAGAACATCTTTAGAAAAGTATAAGTGTTAACTACTGGGTAAATTGTGGATTCAAATGGCTATAGAAGAATGTTTTTTTTTTTTAAAAACACACTGGAATCATATTCCCATTTACATGATTTTATTTGTAATTTGTGACCAATTTACAGTACAAGCATAGCAACAAGAGAGTTATTACCTCCCTCTCCAGATTTAGTTCCTTTATTATGAGTGTACAATTCAATGCTGCCATATATAGACTGCAAAAGGCCTTCATGCCCACAAGCCTAAACAAAAGCTGTGGGATGATGACTTTCTGATTTATCTCTAGATTCTTTCCACTCTTCCCAAGCTAGTGTTTCTTTTTGCACCTTCACAAGAATTCATCATCAAGCACATGTAAATTCACAGCCACATTGTTCATTATGATGTCACTTAGTGTCACATCACTGTGCGCTGCGTTTGTGTTTTTACACGCATCAGGCAACAGAAGCAGAGCCGGCGACAACTTCTCTCTGAATCAATCCTTGTTCAGTGACAGCAAGCCCTGAACCAACACCACCAGGATTTATCACCAGCTCTAGCACACATTAGTCAAAATTCAATTATGTAGAGTGCAGCTTTTATATAGTCAAATTCATGGTTCATTTGCAATTTCAGCCACACTGTGCCTCCATCCCTAGATTCCAAAGGAACTACTTGACAATACCTGTGAGGCTCATCATATGCCCTCACCTTGCTGCAAATGTTTGTGCTTAATCATTAAGGGTGTAATGCAAACACATGCAACTCGCCACAAAACACCAGAGGCCACACATCTGTACACTTGGGAGGATACCAAGTCCTCAAGTGTCCTGGTCTTTACCAGCAACTTTTATTCTGGCTCTGACCTGACGTGTCTGTTACCAGACAAATGACATCTAAAAGCCTTTTAAGAGATAAAAAGAACAGACTGGATGACAAACATGCAACATTATTTTACCAAAAAAAAAAAACATTAGTTTATTAAGAAGAAATTAAGAATTAATGGATATGTGGTGTTGGTGGGATGTCAACTCTGTGCATATTCTGTAGATAAGACTTCTTATATTACATGATTTGTTTTTCCTGCACTCCATCTCTTCATTGCTGCATCAGCTCCATGGCAGTGTGACTTGATGTCCATCAAGCTCCGTTCGTTCTCAACTGTGTGCAACCACGTCTGCTCGAACTAGTGCTGTTTCCTCCTGAATGAGCATCCTATGGGGAAAAAAATGGATGTTTTATTTAGTTGGTGTCGACTGATTTTTGGTGCCGTTTGACTATTGTGACTAATACTTTGACAATCCTGTTTATATCAATGAGGATAGACAAATGCCTCTCAGTATAAAAACACAAAACAATTGGGTTGCTACTAACAAGTTTACATTAACATAGTTTCATTAGTGATTCATTTAACGGGTATGTTTTCGATTAATCAATTATTTGAAAAACGGCCATAATTTCCCAAAGCCTAAGGTGACACCTTCAATTTTATTGCTCAATGGTATTGGTAAATAATCATAATCATAATTAATCATATATAATAATAATAATCATATTAAATACTATACATGAAGTTATTTCTTGTGAACAGTGTTTTGTTTGTCACGGCATCTCTGTACCAGCCCCTCTGCTGCTCCCTGCCAACACTTAGCAGCTGTATGAACACTGTTTCAACTTCACCGTTTACACCAAATTTATGAAAGACGACAATATTTTAAATGTTATTTCTTTCTTTGTGTAAAAAAAAAAACATTGTGTGTTTGTCCCAGTGATGTACGTGTATTTGTTTGCATATAGAGCGGTGAAGTGAGATCCGATCACAAGTGGTCACTCCACATAATGCCAAGTGTGAACTGACGGACTCAGAGCTGTGCCACTTGTGATCGGGTCACCCAGGACGGATGTTAATACGACTGTTTCCTGATTGAGAAAGAACTTTAAAATAAAAAGTTTCATCAACAGCCGAGTGCTATAACCTACACAAAGGTAGGATTTGTTCCAAGGCTGATGTACTAATCTGCATCAATATTGGCCAAGTGTACCAAATAAACTGGTAACAGGGCGTATATGTTCTGGTCACATTTACAAACAGAGTTAGCATCAACAATTTGGGGGATTTTAACACTACAAAGTCAGTCAATACAACACAGATGGTGCGACTCAGAGATATAACAGAAAGGAGAGCACTAAATACCATGTTGCCATCTGCTTTTTCAAAGACTAAATCACCTCCAAACGAGTGTGGCTTTAGTGCCATTAGATGCAGCTGCACCCAGAGGAGCTGAGAGCGGAGCACATTGAGAAGCCCTTGGTTACCACAGCAGCAGAGCCCAGGATAGAGTAGGTGGGATGGTGAGAGCGTCAGTAAAAGCAGACCTTGAGCTTAAGCTCAACCAATTCACTAACGTGCCATGTACAGTGTATCATCAGTTCTTCAATGTACCCTGCTGAATCAATTCTGATCCATCTTTTTATAGAAATAACAGGAAATTACAGATTAACCACTCAAACCATTTCTTGCTGTACAAATGAAGTTTAAACATGTCTGAATGAAAAACATTTGTGCTTGCAGTTGACTGAAGAAATTCATCAATGATGATGAATTTCTGTGACAACCACAAGAGTCACTGTATGCCTCAGTTGACACCCTGTTCATGAAGAATGCAATGAAAGGGCAACACAAAGGCAGATGTCAAGCTGTCAGAGGTGCATTGTACAGCAAAGTTCTGCTTTCTGACCCAAACATCACAGGGAATGGTTATCATATGTACATTTTATCTACGGTATTTAATACCATCAATATTTGTATTATTAGAAAGAAACATTTCAAGTTTACATCAACTTTTGTGTCTGTCAGGACATATTATCTTGTGAAATTCTAATAAAGTTTGTTCAACCAAAAAAACCCTACTGTTTTCATTCTTTTAAGGGTCACTGTAACTGATCAATAACAATGATATTGTAATACCATATACCATGGAACCGTAGTATTATCCGAGATAGTTATTGTTACATGAAAATCTTATACCGTTGCAACCCTACAACAAAATATTGGGTTATGTGAGATTTTGTTGCGTAAAGCTTTGGGTCAGCTTTAAATTATTTCAAAATGTAATTTTATTGATATGTATCCGTCTCTCTCTGGTGTTACCAGTTGTCATGGCCAGTTAAACCTGTAGGAGGGTGACCGAAATCAATTCTTATATCCAGCACGATGCGGATGTGAACGATTCTGCTTCTGTTCACCACAAATGTAAAAATGTGATTTTCTAAATGTTAATAACATGACGTTGACGGAATGAAAAAGGCGGAACTCTACTGCGATGGCAGTGCAGCACCTGGACAGTTTGCCGTGCGCACACGCTACAGTTATTTTGTAATTCATCTTCAGAAAAGACAGCGGTTTTAAAGCATGTTTTGATTTTATATCTAAATAGTCACATTTGTGAGACAAACATTTATATTGTGAATACTATCTATGCCATCACCCAGAGACTAATGTTGACAGAGCAGAGCAGCAACTCTATGAAAGTTGTGTTTAATTAGACTAATTATGGATCATTACAAATACACTATGCTTTAAATGAAGCAAGCAGTCACAGTGAGAAAAAAATAAATCATGGATAGAAAACAAAAATGTTGACGCATGATATTAGCTTTATCATCGCATCATAGCCCTCTGAATTGAATTGCCTCGAGAAGTGTGGTATTCAATTAGAGTACAGAAATCTACAATCATAATTATTAAATGATCTTTTAAATGATCCATTATTATAACACGAATAACACCTATACACACAAATACATGATAGAAAATACCATGCTGTAAACAGCACATCAACAGTATGCATCTATGTATTACTTGGAGCTATATGTACAGTATATTTAGGACAGGTAACAGGTAGACTGTTTCTTCTCCATGCACACACTGTGTACCTTCTGTAAGGCGCGCTTTCCCTCCTGTAGGCTGGCAGAGGACTGTGGAACAGCCGACACACAGCACTACAGTCTGAGCGTGACTGAACACTGTGGTGATCTTGTAGCAGCCTGCAGACACACACACACGCATACCTATCATTGAGTGGGGCAGCCATGAAACTGTTACACTAAGAACAACATAATAACCATTGCATGTACTCTAAATTACTGATGTGTTCTTGCAGCTGTTTGTTTAAAAGAGTCACTTGAAACTCATTCAACAGGCAGTCACAAGTGTCACTATATGCCTTATTTGACACCCCAATCATTACGCAAACAATGAAAGGGCAACACATAAAGGCAAATATTTGAATGCAATGCTAATGTAGATGTGGGAGTATGAGGGGTGGATGTTATAAAAATGAATTGAAAACTAATAGTGATCAATTTAAGATATTTTTAAAAAATAAATAAAGTATCAACACATGGAAATTAAATGCAATAAGTGACTTTTAATATAAAACTATTGTTCTTTCTAAGTCCAACGCTCATCAGTGAGATCTGGGCTCCATTTCCTTTACCTGTGTTGCAAGTACAAGTGACACAGGTTTAACACAGTGAAAGCCTCCATTTTTAACCCAAACTGTGGTGTTTTCCTAAACATGACTAAATATTTTTAGTGCCTAAACTTAATCAAACTATGACTCAAAAGTAAAGTGGAGCTAAAGTAATAGGAGTAGTGAAAAGTACTGCTTTCTGACAGAAAGGGCTTTCTGGTGGATGTGAATACAAACCTTGGTTGTTGCCTTCTTACAAATTAGTATGAAAAAGATTGCAATGTGTAGTAGTTTTATATTAGAAGTTACATTGCATTTAATTTCCATGTGTTGATACTTTATTTTAAAATTAAAAATGTTTAACTGATGACAGTTTTATATTAAAAATGACAATTTATTTAATTCCTATGTAATTATATTTTACTTAAAAATATGTAATTGATCACTATTAGTTTTCGATTAATTTTTATAACATCCACCCCTCATAGTGGGAGAAGCACTTCAATTGCAATTACATAAATATAATTATCAAAATCAAAACTGAGTTGTAAGCAATTACGGTCAAAGTTCAGCATTAGGCCTTAAATTTAAAATGCAATCATCATTCCAGGATATGATGTCTTACAATATACGGAGATATATATATATATATTTTTTTTTTTAAATAAACGTACTTTTTTGTGTGTCCAATTTTGTCTCTGAATTTTTGCCCAAATGTGTTGACATAACAGTAAATTTCCCTCAAATGAGTCTCGGTAGTCAAATACCACAACTTTAAATGAAGCTACAATTGCGTAGGCACAGTACTTAACACATTTTCCCTCACTATTATCTTTAAAAGGGGGTTTGGCTGGGCTGCTGTGTAAACAGACAAACTTACCTGGACATTTGACATCCATAAAATAGGAATTTGGACACTGCACAAGTCGTTTTTTCTTGTGTCTCCTCTTTTCCTCCTCGGGGCTCGGGTGCAACAGATCCTTTGCAAGCTGAACGGAAATGACAGATAATTCAGCGGATTCCCAATCGACACTCAATTAATCATCTACAGTCTTCAAATTCATGTGATAAGGTGTAAGATGATAAATTTACGTGCTGATCACATTTACCAACTTTACAACATGATTAAGGGAGGCAAAGGTCAATACGTCTTTACAGCTTTCAAATTTGAGAAAAAAATATGCTACGGTAAATAAAGGTGTTCCGAAGAAATAAATTCAGTATTTTTAGAGCAATCACAACCCAAGATATCTTATAAAGTTAACATTTTACAAAAAAGACAACATGATCGCCAGAAAGCGAGCAGCGTGGGCAGCTTTCATGTACACGTGTTTCGCCATATTGCGTCAGTTTTCACATCTTTACATTTACTTTACCGCAACATAAAAGCGTAGATTTAAAGAGACACGCCGGATTACTTCATATCGTGCTAAATTGTCCCCAACAGAATACTTTTTAACAAGTGATGGCGAATATAAAAACCGTAGTTTTACTTACAGGCATGTCTGCGTATCTACACGCTCACCGGAAGCTCACATCACACACTGGACGCGCACCGGAAACTTGTGTCTGACGTGTAAAGACCCGGCGGAAGAGAGACTTTATCTAAGAAATAATTTAATTATAAATGATGAGTAATAGTGGTTGTAAAACACCAAATGGTAGCTTTAGAATATGTTTGAAATGAATTCATTTTATTTTCATGTAGCATTTAACTGTTAGCATTAGCATTTAAGGCTAATTGTCCAGCACAATTGGCCTACCAATATAAAACGGGGTATTGTTTTTTCCTGTGATAGAGTTGACTGGATCTATACTTTAAAAATCGGATTATGACATGGTTGAACTAGGTCTATGTTGCTTTAAGGAGACTTTCCTGTCCACATATTTTGTGTACTTTTGGTATGGTCTATGGTTTTGTATTTACATGTTCAACTATAAAATATTAGTTTAGATAATCATGCTTTACAGTAGGCTATAACTGAGTACGCTAATTGGCCATTACAAATAACTTACACAGTGTGTGATCTAGTATTGACACTGAAACCTTACAAATGTGACCAATTTTAGCATTTTCCTAAACGTAAGGTGTTTTTTGAAATATTTGTGGCGCCTAAACCTAACCAAGTACTTTTGGTGCCTAACCCTAACCAAAGTGTGACCAAATCAATAAAATAATTACAGAAAAAAGGGGGGGGGGCTTTCTGCAGTATACCCCAATCTCCTAGTTGCAACTCCTGGACACAATCCACTCAGCCATAAGGCTGTGCATGATATGAGACGTTTTATAATACATCTTTTCTAAGCGGTTTCTGCTATAGCTCTCTAGCTCTATGAGAGTTCTGTCAGAAAGCCTGACAGAAAGCTTTCAAGGCTATAACTTCTCCCCTCTGCATAGAACACATGCCCTTTTGGCATAGGTGTATTTAAGTTGTTCGTTTTCTGATCAAATGGCGCCATCTTGTGTCCACGCAGGGTGCCTGCCGGTCTGAGCCGTTACTCCCATGAAGCACTCCCACACTACGTAGCCTTTCAGCGGATCTTGGATCCGGTCCGACAGCCGAAGAGGGGGGTTTTCGAGGCAGAGAAAAACACGTAGCTACCCGGTACGTTTGTGAACAGAGTGATATTGACTCTTGAAGGAAAGAGTGAGATTTGGCGATGAAGACCGATCCGCAGCAGACAGTTTAGCAAACTTTGGATGGAGTGTATTTCTTTAACCAGAGCAGTCCAAACAGAGGCACTGAGGGGGATCGGAATTTACCGGTGACAAGGGGGAGAAAAAAAGAAAAGAGGATCCACTAGTTTCATGGAGCAGCCCTTTTTTCTGCTTGATTTTCATCATAAGCAAGAAGACTGAAGTCGATGAAAAGTACTTCTAGGAAGGGACAAACCCATTTTAGTTCTGCTTTACTTTAGAAGAACGTTTCCAACTATGGCGAAAAAGTATGATTTCCTTTTCAAATTGTTACTCATCGGAGACAGCGGAGTGGGCAAAACATGTCTGATCATTCGTTTTGCTGAGGACAATTTCAACTCCACATACATTTCCACCATCGGTACGTTGTTTCAGCGAAATGTTTTCCTTCCATCTTACATGTCTGCACCAACTTATGACTGGCCTCCCATAAGAACCAATGTTTGCTGAATGCTGACATTTCATTCTTCCTCTATTTGATGCCCAACACTGTACAAACTGGTTTCTCAGTTTCATGCCTGAACTAGTCCGTGTTCTCTTATTTATTTTTCATTCTTTTTTCTCTCCTCCTGTTGAATGTGTCTCTTCCCTAACCATCTCCACCCCCCCACCCCCCCTCTCTCAGATCTCATTCCTCTCTTGGCCCTCAGAAGGCCCACCCACCCTCATTCCTATCTCTTTTACCATCTCTACGTTCCCAGAAGAATAGTTGGCTCTCTGGCATGCACTTTTTTCCCCCCCTCTGCAGGACTCCTCTCATCTGCCTCCTCGCTGTCTGTCTATCTGTCTGTTAGCTTGTCCATCCAGCAGGGAAAAACAAACAATAAAACTCAAAGACTGATGCAGGACTGTCTATCTCTCCTTTATGTCTGAGTGCACTGTGGGGTCAAAACCTCAGTGGGAAAGACCATGAATCAGTCTCCACCCTTTGTCAGGGTGACCCATATATTCTGCAATGTAGGTGGGTGTGTTTTTAGTTCATATGTGAGGTATTTAACTCATTATCTGCTTCTTTTTCCTCCTCTCTGCTCTTTCCTGCCCTCTTGTTGTCTCTCAGGCATCGACTTTAAAGTAAAAACCATTGAAGTGGATGGAAAGAAAGTGAAACTACAAGTCTGGTGAGGGGTGACAGTTTGCTCTCTTGCATCGACATGCATTGTTTTGTGGTTTTATGGAAGCAGATCATGCTGAGTGATACGCTGAGTTATGTTCTTCTGGCTCTGTTTCCTGAGAGGAAAGAGGAACCTCCTTCTTGTTCACCAAATCAGGAGTTTGCGACAGGGTTTATTGTCCAATTATCCATCCCAGAGGCTCACTTCATGTCATATAAGGGTGCTATTGCAGCAACATAAATCCAACTTGCTTCAGCAGAAAATGCACATAGCTACATCTCTGACTTCACCTTTCTTTTGACTACTATGACTTGCTTGATATGAGGCAGCACACATTTTCTTACTTTTGTATGTGTGTGCTTTGTGCAGGGACACAGCAGGGCAGGAGAGGTTCAAGACCATTACAACAGCCTACTACAGAGGAGCCATGGTAAGCACAGGATGCCTGCAGAACAAGCAGACTGGATAATCAGGCTGACATCACTGCCCCTTTGTGCTCGCTCTGTACCTTTCACTTACTAACTCCTTAAGTCCCGTCTCTTTTGTCTCTCCCTTCGCTCTGTGCCAGGGCATCATCCTGGTTTACGACATCACAGACGAGAAGTCCTTCGAAAACATTCAGAACTGGATGAAGAGCATCAAAGAAGTGAGACTGTTTCCACTCAGCCATGACAAAGATAACCAGGAAACACTTGAAAATAGGGTTTAGGCATTTGGATATGTGTTAGTTACGAGATTGGGCCTTTACTCACCACATCAATAAAGTGGGGACGGCAGTACTGGGGATTTTAAAAGAATCAGTTCGCCCCAAATCACACAAAAAGCACTTTTCACCCCTTAAACTCTCACTGGAGCTTCTTTCCACTGACCAAATTAAGGCTGCAACTAACCAATAATTTCAATCAATAAAATCTCAGAAAATGATGAAAAATCACGGAGTGTAAATTCCTTGTAGCAGCCCCAAAACCAAATGTAATTTAGCTTACAGTGATGCATACCATAGAAAAGCAGCAAACACTGCAGCAATGGCTATCGAAATGATCAACTGGTTATCAAAGTGGTTGCTAATTATTATCCAGCCAGCTAATCAATTAATCAACCAATCCTCTCAGCCCGAGAAGAAGTATCCCCAATTAAAACTGTCCACATTAAGGTTTGTGCATTATCATGAGGAGGACCTGGGTCAAGTATTTCTTTCTTCAGCTTCATTGTATTTTAGTAGCAGCAGAAGTTCCTCTTGACTGAGATGGAAGCAAAGAATCACACTGAAGAGTGCAGCTCACACTGTCTGTCAGCTGCACTCTCTTTAGTTTATTTATTAATGTTACTTTAAGAGTGTTTTTGGCTTTAATCAATAGTGGAAAGTTGAGTAGTGATATGAAACAAGGAGAGAAACAGACAAGGGGGTCGACCCGGAGCTGAACTGGGGATGTACCATCATTCTACCAGGACACCCATAGTTACTTTATTAATGATGTTTTGGTCAGGTAAAATTAAAACCGTAAACAGCTTTAATTTTACACATTGTATTTGATGAATCATTTTATCAAATAATTTCAGTAAGGATATCCTGGTCTTAAATGTAGAGACAGTTTTTCTGCAGGGCAGTAACTGTCTGTCAGTGCAATTTAATCTGGTAGTGCAGGTCAGACTTGATGTAAAGACGTCCGCTTCCCTTCACTTTGATCTCCTTGTAAATGTACCTTCTTCAAAGCAAACACTCTTGACAAGAACACGACTTTCCCCAATCAATTAACTGCTTTTCCTTTTTCCCAGAATGCATCAGTTGGGGTCAATCAAATGTTACTAGGTAATAAGTGTGACATTGAAGCAAAGCGCAAAGTTTCCAGAGAGACGGGGGAAAAGGTGAGATGACTTTTTTAATTTTCGTATTGAAAAAGTATAATTATGCAGTAACAGTAGTGTTCATTTGGTGTCATTTAGAGAACAGTGGGTAGATGTGAGAATTGCTGTACCGTCATGCTGTAATAGTCAAATGTTTCATTGTGACAAGGAGACAACAGACATTTCTTTTTAAATACAAGAGGGAGTGGTTGTTTGAGGAAGGACTGAGCGTGTCGCACATGTGTTATGATGTACCGACTTTGCATTTACTTTAGATAAGAAGCAGGAAGTGATTATTACCCATATCCTGACCTACTGCAATGTGGTGTCTTTTGTTGACAGTTGGCAAAAGATCATGGCATCAGATTCTTTGAGACCAGTGCAAAGTCCAGCATTAATGTAGAGGAGGTGAGCCGGAACGTAACATTTGATCTCATTAATCTTTAGCCTATGTTTCTTTGGTTATATGCTACCAATGCCTCAACTTCCATTTTTCTTCCTTTCTACATTTCCTTTAGTCTTTTCTGTCTTTGGCACACGACATACTACAGAAGTCCAGCAAGAAACATGTAAGTCAGAACAGAATTGCCAAATAATACCAATCTGAAGCATCTGTTCCTCCCTGAATAAAAAAAACTTTGATGTTATACTAGATAGTATGTCTCTAACTTCCTTTTTTTGTCTGTATTTCCTTTTTTGACAGGGCCCCATAGGCAGAGAGGTGAAAATCACGAGCAGCACAGAGAAAAAATCTTCCAAATGTGTTCTTCTCTAGAGAGGCCAGCAAAGCGCCAAACAAACATAAGAACACATCAGTATTAACTGGAGGAAAATAGAGTAAAGCAGGTTTTCTGTCTCCATCTGGTGGGCTCAATTGCCAAATACATACAGGTCCTAAAAGTGTGTTTATACTGAAACTACTGGTATTCCCTTTATAAGCAGTTATACCTTTCCCCCCCCAGAGGTGCCAGAAAAATAATTTATGGATTCCTCCTTTGACCTGAAATTGTTTTCACATACTGTATGTGCTTGTATTTCACAATGAACATATCTTCTGCCACATCTCCTGTGATGCTCATGAAAATGCTGGAACATGAGCATCCTAGATGACTGAACAGGTAACTTACACAACATTTCACCAAGCAGTTCCCACATGTGTAGATAAGATATACACTTGTGTTTCCACATTGTCATCCCTATACAGCAGTCACTGCTTGATGTCTTCAAGTGTGTATGATTAAGAGGGATTAAGGGGTACAAATGGAATATAATGTTGGCAGAAATGGAATATTATATTCATAATCATGTTTTAATTGGTGTGTAATCAAGGATCCTCTTCCATGGAGTCCGCCATGTTGCACCGCCATTCTAGCCCAGAACGGACAAACCAAAGGCTGGCTCTAGAGAGGGCCTTTCCTGTTTTTAGCTCCATAGAGGAGGAGGGTGAGACAAGGGGTGTTCTTTTGGTTGCAATCTGCAACCACACCACTAGATGACACTAAATCCTGCACAGTGGACCTTTAAAAGAACAATCTTTGTACATCTACTTTGGACTGTGGCTATTTAAAAAAAAAAAAAAAAGCTTAATGGAACCATTTCATATGTGTGAACACATACAGTAGCTTTTAGGAGCTCTGGCAGAGGAAGAATTTGGTGAATTTTATTTTTTATTTGCATACAGTATACACACATCAGGCTTCCGGTTGTAGTCTTTGACCAACATGTTTGTCATTTCCTGTTATCTTCAATTCAAGCGGCATCTTATAGATCCTGTTAGATGGTTTCATTACTGGGCAGAATTAGGAAGTTCATTAATATGTCATAAAATGTATCCGGTTACCATTTCCCTGTTGTAAGTTCACTGTTTGATTCTTAATGATTTTTCTAATAGTACATCAACAGCACAGAAGAGTTGACTTCCCATTCTTGCAGCACCACACGAGAAACAAGGGGCACATTTTGTTTCCCCATATTTTAGTGACGCGTGAATATATTGCAGAGATGTCACAGACTGAACATAAAGCTTTAAATGTTGGCTAACATTGTAGGAACATTGCACCACAGCTATGTTGTGCTTATTATTTGAAAAATTTATGAAATGTTTCAATAGCGTACAGTATTTTAATGCATTCCACACAATCTACATCAGTAAATGATATCATTGAAGACTAAAGACCCTGAGTTTAAAGCATGGACATCTTCTGGTTAAATCCTATGAGAAGTTGAAAACTTTTCATGTTAATGGTTTTAACAAGTTGTGGATGTTGGTTGTAGAGAGTTAAATCTGAGACAAACACTGGTGATAAACACACTTTGTTTTAACAGATGAATGGATTGATAATGTGGGAGGAACAGAGATAAGTGCAATATGAGATCATGAGTGGAGAGATAAAAGATGGATAATGCAAGTGAATGGACATGATGTGAGTGAAGCAGCAGTAATCATGCTTGCCCCTCACTTTGAATTTATTTAGGGGGTCTCGCCTTTTATTTGAAGCGCCTGATAAAACTATCTATCAAAGACATCTACAGTCTTTCCTGTTCAGGTGATTTCAGATCATTCAAAAAGGACTGATCCTGACAGACATGCTGTATTTCCTGTATCTACTCTTTATGCATCTCTTTCACATTCCGTGTCGTTTTAGAACTGCCACAAGACTTGCTGCTTGCTGAATAAAACATTCTGAGTGTGTAGTAGTTTGAGTCTCTTATGTTGGCACAATTACATAATCAGGGTGTGTAGCCTTAATTGTCTGTAGCAGCTGTAGATTCTTCATGGGTTTTGTAAATGTTTTATTGTGAAAAGTCAAATCTGTTACATTTGTATTTTTACAGATTTACCTCAAAGGGCTGTACAATCACATGACACCCTCTAGAAGCTAGAGTTGTAAAGGAGAAACATCGATAAAAACATTTAACAGGAAGGAAAAGTAAGCAGAAAAGACAATAGTGGAAAAAACATAATTGGTAGATTGCAAACATGTAAAAACTATGGAGCCAATTTTAGTATTGTGAGGGTGGCCATATGTTTCTGTTTAGAGTTTTTAATCTTTTTTTACTCAGTAGGCAGCTTACAGTTAAATAGCAAACATATTGATAGACACAGTGCTGTTACATACCTAGGCCTAAATTAGACCAGGCATCTATGGGACACTCTCACTAGGAGGGGGTCCTAGTGAGAGTGTCCTTGTTTCTGTTTCTTGTTTCTTATTTCTTAACTACTATCCTACCAGTAGGGGCCAGATAAGTCCCCCCCCACCCCCCCACCCCTCTCTTATTGCTGCAGCAGCAGGAAATGGAGCCTGTCGCTAGGCAACCGCCCTTCCTTCCCAGCATCAGCATCACGACGGTGTGCGCGCGCGCTCTGCCGCATCTTCCAAGTTGCCTGAACGTTGTGCTGCGTGCCTTGTCATCACGTAGGGCAGGTTTTGCAAACACGATACATTCTTCTCACAGCGGAAAGAGGAAAAGGACGCGAGGGCACAACAGCGCGGAGGGAGGGGGCCAGATTAAAAGAAGAACTACAGATAGAAACGCGGATGATTTAAACATGTAATCCTGGACATGGGTAGGCTGTAAACTATGTTGTTATGTTCATGTGGCGCCTGGTGGGAGGCTGTGAGGTAAACGTCTGGGATACACACACACACACACACACACACACACGGGCTGAACGGGATGCCCGCGTGACTGCAGGGAGGAAGGAGGTGGGGGGCTCTAGGTACGTGTGTGGACCACCGCAAGAACCCCGAGGTGGAGTTGTCAAAGATCGAAAGCCGTGAGGAAAGATTGATTCCAGCCTGCCTGCTATTTTCGGTGCAGTTTGAAAATCGATGGAGGATATTTATTTCCTGGTCATGACAAGGTAATTAGTATCGCTTCCCGAACCAACCGATGTGATCTTGGCGCTTCGATCTCCACAACGTTTTCTCCTTTTTTCCGCGACAGGACGAGGACCTGGCATTAAGTCACGGGAGAGCACATGTTTCGGATGTTGTTCCTCCTGAGTGGACATACGGACTGACCGGCTCATGTCATCTCTGCTTGGGGAGAGCGAAACAACCAGGGATCAGCTGCTTTCTCTGGGTGATGCTTTAATATTTGCGGCCTGCTCGGGTCTCCAGTTACCGCAATGCCACTGGCGAGAGGAGGGAGAGGTGGAAGGCAGAAGATGAAAAGGAGGGAGCAGCAGAAAGCAAATGATGCCTGCTAACCCCGTTTGTGTGACAGTGTTTTAATCAGAGTAGGAGAATGATATAGATTCTACTGTATAGCTGTAGTGGCGTGTGAACTGCATGGGGTGAAAGAGGCACTATTGACTGAAGCGAGTTTTAGTGTCATGGCTGAAACGTCAAATGAGGTGAGTTTGGTGGCTATGAAAGTGTAGTGGCTGCTCAGTTCTCAGCTTTCTGCTGACAAAGTTCTTGGACTCACTCACTGGACTAATGTGCGCACGATGGGGCATTGCGCAGAACCCATGGCACCTGCCAATGGAGAGCCTGGTGTATAATTGTGGCAGAGTGGAGCTCTGAAACCAGCATTTATGTCTCTCCCTCTTCTGCTCTCCTACACTTCTACCCACACAACTGAATTTTGTTTTATGGACCCAGAGTAAGTGTGAAACCTCTTCTAGCCTCCTCCACACACACACACACACACACACACACACACACACACACACACACACACACACACACAAGCCTAACATGCCTTCACCGTCAGACTCCAGCAGCGTGGCTTCGGCCTCGGGGTCACGAGGCTGGTCAGACAGCCGTAGGGGCATGTCAGGCCGGGGTCCTGGTGGGGCACGGCTGCTCCTGTACCTGGGGCTGTGCCACCTGGGCCTAGGGGCCATGGTTCTGGCCTTCTCTTTCACCAGCATGGCCTTCACCTCCTCAGCCCGGGTGAGGCAGTCCTGTCCATTCTGGGCTGGCTTCTTTGTAAGTGAAAAACTGAGTGAAAACACACAGTATTAATTTTACAGCAGAGATCTTGAGGCATATTTCCTGATGTGGTGTCTGTTTGCAGGTGGTGGCATCAGGGATAGTTGGAATAATCTCGTGGAGAAGACCTCTGACGCTGGTGGTATGTATATTTCTACGATTGAAGGAGTATTCAAGTCTCTTAGCTATAGGTGGAAAACCTACAGGGGCCCCGAAAACCACAGACTCACTGGTCATAGTCATTTGATTAATCACAAATTAGTCACTGATATGCACCACTGAAGTGTGATATAAACTGAAGTGAAGGGTGAAGTGAAGTAGCTGTCCAGGAGCTTTGGATCATGTCACATGACCTTCATCAGCAGATAGAGTCTGGCCACTTTAAAACCGTCTCGTCCACGTTGGCTTAAAAGCTGAGCGTGAAAGTTAATTCTTGACTTTGGAAACAGCAAATTGAAAGAGCCTTTTTTTATCTACTTAATCTTGTTTGTATACCTTTACATAAAAGCAATACTGTTTTATACTCATATACAGGTATGCTGCTTTTATACACTATTTTATAGAGTGTTTACATTGTTCATATTCATGTATTAATGCAGTTAAATTAAAGTAGCCCACAGATTATCTGGGGGTGGTTGATCTAGCCATGAAATGGAGGGGGAAAGTGTGCAGGTTTTCAGTCCATCCACAAACCAGACTGTGTAGGTAATTTACTTACTAGCTCCTCCTCTCTGGCTGAATGTTTATCAGTGAGATTACCTGCCATAGTGTTTAGTTGGAAGAAGAAAACTACTGCAGTCTCTTGGCCTTGCATGGCACAGGTTTTGACCCCCTGCTGTACACCAAAACATGGCTTTGTTCCTCCACAGGTGTCACTGTTCATGCTGCTGTCTGCAGTGTGTGTGATCCTCAGTCTGGCTGGCTCCATGCTCTCCTGTCAGAATGCACAGATGGTCAAGTCCATGCTCACCTGCCAGGTACACAACATCATACAAGTGTTGTCCTCTGCATCATGCTGAAATGCCCTTCCAGGCAGACGTGCAAGAAGTAACTGTTAATATGTCTTGTGCAGTTCAGTGCTTTACATCAACCCTCTCTGCGTAGGTGGAGAACGGTCTCTGTGTGTGTTGCGCGCCCACTCACTCCTGCTCCATCAAAGAGGTGACAACCCTGGTCCTCTTCCTGAATGCTGATTGTCATTCAGTCAGACATCAGCTGAAGGTGGGTAGGATGTGTCTCTGGAGACTGGAGACCCAAGTTATCTTTTTATCGCCCAAGTTAACCATGAAGGGAAAGGTTCACAATTTTACAAGTCTGTCTGAACATTGAAACAGGTTTTGCTTGCTGTAATCATTTCTCCTGTTACAATACTAGCCAATAGAAGATCCCTAATTCATTTTCCTTATGTCCTTGTTTTTTGGGAAAATGGATTCAAATTTCTAATTTTAATATTATGCTAATATGTGACTTCAGCAGTCTGACATTGACATTTCAAGCAAATATATGCAGATGTGTTTTTGGCACTGGTTTAAGACAGACTTGAAAAGTTGTGAAGTTGTCCTTTAAATACGACATTTCCCTACCAATAATTATGTTGTCAGATTAAGATTTTCTGAATGCGTATTTCTCTGCAGGACCTTTTGTTCAGTGCATGTGGTCTCAGCATTCTCTCCACCATCATCTGCACTCTGTCCACTGTGACCTGCAGTATCCACATATTCTCTCTGGACCTTGTGCACCTGGTAAGTGCTGACACAGCACATTTTACACAGCAGACTAGCTTTTTTCCCCTACATATGACGAGCACCATGCAGTAAACTACACTGCTGCATTCAGGGATGAGAGTTTACATTTGAAACCAGGCTTTATACAAGTGCTGTAGCCCATTACCTCTATCTGTTGTATGCGTTTCCCATTCTAACCTACCTAGCTGGCCCCACATCGATCTCGTTCAGTCAACCCAGAATGCACCACTCCTCAGGACGCCTTCTTGACCAACATCATGGACTTTGAGGAGTTTGTCCCACCCATTCCTCCGCCCCCCTACTATCCTCCTGAGTACACCTGCAGCTCTGAAACAGATGCTCAGAGGTACCACAAAGACACTCAGGCACTTAATAAGAATTTAAGTATTTCATAATTTTTACGTCTGTGTATTAGTGTGTGAATTGACATGACTTGTGTGATATTTTTGTATTAACATCCAGCATCACCTATAATGGCTCCATGGAGAGCCCTGTTCCTCTGTACCCCACTGACTGCCCCCCTCCTTATGAAGCTGTGATGGGACTAAGAGCTGCAAGCCAGGTGAGTGTGTGTGCGTCTGTGTGTATCTGTATGTATGTGTGTGTGTCTGCCTATGCTGATCCTTGTCTGTTTTGACTGCCAAGGCAACAGTGTTTGACCCCCATGGCACTGAGCTGTCTGGAGAGAGAGGAACTTCTACTGCCTTCAGTGGAGAAGGTGAGAAACCATCACGTGTTGGTACAGATCCACGTCAGAATCAGCTTAGTATGCAAAGTATGTATTGTGTACACATACAAGCAATTTGACCCCAGTTTTAAGTTGCTGTTAATGTCACAACTCAGAACAGTTTACAGGAAGGAAGAAATAGACACACAGCTAAAAACAAGGACAACAAAGCTGAACAAATATGGGTAAAAATAAACATGACTATTATGTAATACAAGTAGGTAAAGGATATGTGTATATATAAGTATATATAATAAAAGAACAACAACATATAATGTCTATATATAAGTCAAATGTTTCTGTATGCATCTATTATGTCTATAGAGTATATACAGTTCGCAGGATTTATATTTGACAATGATAATAGAGAATGCAACATCAAGGCCACCTGTTATATTTACTTGTACAAGGGGCATTATGAATAAGTTAAAAAAAAAGAAGCTGAACATACTATAATATGAATAGTTTGGGAGAGTTTGATATTTAACAATTAATCAAAATACTAAAAATTATTCCAAAACATTACAACCTATCAATTGTCATTGATCAAGCGACAAATCCAAACATTGGCTGGTTCCCAAATTTGAGGATTTGCTGGTTTTTCAACAATGTTTAAACTAAATTATCACTTGACAAATCTATAAATCAGTCTACATAGGGCCTATTTATCGATAATGAACAGTACACACCCAAGGGTGATGAGAATGAGATTAAAAATGTCCAAAAAAAAAGTGCTGAAAGGAAATTTGGAGATTTGGAGATGGGCACCATCAGTATAAGGGAGTGTACACTTTACTCCATTATATTTGTATAAAACAGATCTGTGAAACATAACGTGTCAAAAATACTTTTTAATTTTAATAGGGGCCATTAATTAAAGTCAGTTATATTGAGGTATTTTAAGAAGGTACACAAAATGAAGCAAAATTAATCAAATTAACCCTTCAAACGGTAAGTTTAAGTTAAACCAGAAGCTAAATTTCTCCCCACACAATAAAGAATTACCTTTTTTTTATTATTAGTGTCCATGGACAGTGGGTCTCTGTTGATGTCAGAGATTGTGGACATCCCTGATGATTCCTCCCCTTCTGAAGACTCCTGTCTGATGGAGGTTGGACTGAGGACCCAGGGGGAGAGGGGCAACAGGACTGCTGGTGAGGGGGGAGATGGAGGAGACTGTGGGGAGCATGTCAGCTTTCGTTGTCCCCCAACTCAGACACCAGAGAGTCCTCTAGCGGGAGGGCCGAGAGCCAGGCGCTTCCTCCGAGGAGAGAGGTCCAACTCCTGCTCTTCACCCAGCACAGCGACCACCATGTATAGGTGATGACAAACACTCATGCGTAATTAATAATGCGAGGTCTCTACAGCTGATGGTATCCTGCAGTAAATTAATCGGCACAGAAATATCATTTTGTGCTCTCCTGTCTTGTCCTACAGGTCCCCAGTATTGCGTCGCCAGGCTATGCTAGCTAGCAGCTGTTCCCAGCTGGAAGCAATGGTGGTTTCCGCCTCTCAAAAGCGATCTTGCATCCCAGAGTTTCGAGTTCACCCCTCCACTCCCTCACGCCAAGGAGCTGTCCCAAACTCTTCTGCCCCTCCCACTTCATCCTCCTCAGCTGACAGTGGGCAGAGTGGCGGGCACGGTAACGGGCCACCCCTCCCAGGCCAACCGTTGTACTTTCGAAGAAAGGCTGGGAAAAGTGAGAAAGATGGAGGAGGTGCAAGAAGGGACAGCGAAGGGCTCCTACGACTTGTGAGGTCACACAGTGAGCCAGGCCTCGGCTCCTCGACTGATACAGGTAAGTCCGACAGGAAATTGAGTACGTCTCTTACATTAATATTTCAATGTCCATAAACTGTCCTTCTATCTCCTCTTCTCTAGTTGACTGTGGTTCTGGAGGCAGCAAAGTATCTACGGACACAGGTAAGAATCCCCACCGCCTCTCTCTTTCTTTCTGTCTCTTTTCCCATCCGGCAGTCCAATTAAAGATTAAAAAAAGCCCATAAGAAAACAATCTGAAGTTGTTTTAATGAAATGCATTTCAACACATTTGCGCCTAATGGCCATCATTTATCAAACCCTACTAATGCAGATTTAAATGCAAATCTGTCCCCATTGCGCATGATTTATGAAACTTCCACAACATCTAAACTAGCAGTGATTCCATTACAGATTGATGAATTAGATTCCACTGTGGAAACAATAATTTGCCTCATCAGTTCCTCATTTGGATATTATTTTCAAATGATACTTTCTGATTTATGAATGTTGATAATGTCATAGACAAAGATCCACAGGGCTACTGTATAAAATGCTTATTGAACCTGCATCTTTGAGAGTTTAATAGCCTAAACTTTACCTTTTTTTCCAAAGATTCTTTCTTTCTTTCTTTCTTTCTTTCTTTCTTTCTTTCTTTCTTTCTTTCTTTCTTTCTTTCTTTCTTTGTTTCTT
>JBBPCS010000855.1:14574053-14598330 GCA_037974645.1 Hollardia meadi
TTCTTTCTTTCTTTCTTTCTTTCTTTCTTTCTTTCTTTCTTTCTTTCTTTCTTTCTTTCTTTCTTTCTTTCTTCTTTAACTCCTTGCCATGAATCTCTGTAGAGGAGGGCTGCCTTCTTGTTTCATTCTTTTCCCCCTTTTTTTATGTACTTATGAAGTTAGGTCTAGCATTGTACCCCCATAATTTGGGGGTAGTGTTTCAGCAATGTGTTTTTATTTCTAATCAGGTCTGTTTTTTATTTTGGCATTTGCTCTCCCTTCAATATAAGCATCTCTATCTGGCATTAAAGAATGACAAAATGTGCCAACTGACTCCTTTTGTTCTATTTTTTATCTCTCCATCTCTTAAAGGTCCATCCTCTGAGGCGTGTCTGTTGCCCCGCACCTCTCTGCCTCCTGCTGCAGCTCTGCCAAGGAAAGGCAGCATGAAGTCAGCAGCCGCAGGGGTGCAGGTCCCCTCCAAACCTCCCCCCACCTCACCGCTGCGTCTACCTAAAGACTGCCACCGTTCCCTAGGAGACCTTAAGGTTAGTCTGAAAACTGTTGATAGAAGATACAGAAGCAACAAATATGTTCCATGTACTGTATGTCTTCTGGACTGTTGTTTGACTGTTTATTTATTGATCTTTTTCATTTTTCCCTCAGGTGACTCGGGGTCTGGTGGCACGCTTCCTGCAGCGCTCCAAACGCAACCTATCGCTCTCCTCCGAGCATGCTGGGAGCACAGGACAGGGGCCCAAGAGGAGGAGTGGAGCTGAGGGCACCGCCACCAACCACCTGCCCTTCGAACAAGTACGACAACAAGTTTTGATTGAGCTAATTTATTTCAACCCTTTCTCCAGTTCACTACATCAGAACAGTTCTTCTGCGAGTAATGCCATCTGCTCGTTGTTTAAACTTCTTCATCCTCAGGTGTTGCTGACCCCTTGGAACACCAGCCGAGGACACCCCAACCATCACTCTCATAACCCTCATCGCCGTGGACACCACCATTCCCATAGTGACAGTCGACACAACCGGCACCATGACAGTTGGGTGCCGGAGGGGATCCACCTGCGCAGCTGTGGAGATTTAAGCTCCTCTTCCTCTGCGTCACTATGTCGACTGGTGACACCCCATCCTCCGCATGGGTCATCGGGAGCTCTCTACTCAGAGTCTGCACTGTGAGGAGGAGAGGAGGGATGGAGGAGTAAAATAGGAGGCATGAGAGTTGACAGGGCTGTAAGGAAGGTGGAGACGCGAACTAAGGCAGTTTAGTGGAGGTATCTAGTCCTGAAAATGTGAAAGTCTTTCCTCCTTTTCCTCTTTGCCGCCTCCATTTCCTGAAGCGAACAGTGCAAATGGCCTTATTCAGTGGTGCTCGTTATCACTCTGAACATCAGCTGAGAGCTCACGCTATTTCACTGTCCAACATCAGTGAGACTGACACTGGATGCTTATTTCTGGGCAGCGTGGTCCATGTTCTAACTGAATAAATCCACAACTGGCCCGGGAGAACCAACCAGAAGCATCTTTTCTGCTGTATTCTCCTCTCCCTTTCTCAACTCATCTGGAAACATCTGTTCCTCAAGACTGGAGACAGATCTCAACTAGCATTCATGAGGTCAACAACCACTTACTCATATACATTCAGTTAATTACATAGTTATGGGTTGCAATATGCTTCTGGCTCTTTTGTACATTGCTGTCTATCCACAGGATCGCTCAGGTGTGAGTGTGATCATGAACACCCTTATTTTGTCTTCCATTGATTAAAAAAATGCATTTCAATACAGTGTAAGATAAGGATTAGGATGCACGTGAGGACAAATATATCTTTTTCCTTTTTTGAATTCAGATTCCCACTTTCTCCACACTTTCCCACCTCCACAATGGCCTCCAAACAAAAAAGGGAACCAGCATTTTAACATTGACAGTACTGCACGCCACAGACACATGCTAAGCCTTGAAATACATTATCTGTGGGTGGCCCCTTGACACGGTAGTTTGATTTGCATATGTGCATGTTTTTTGCTACAGCTTCCCAAATACAACAGAAACCTTGTGCATTCAATCCCGACCTGTCTGTGTAAGTAACATGTCCTCAGAACGTCTTTATCTGCATGTTTTGAAAATGCTTCTTACTTTCTCCCTCTTGCACCCAAGACATATAATAGTAGCCATTTGAAACGTGTTTGTGTTAATAGGTAGCTGAAGGTGAAGGTCAGAGCAATATGTGCAGTGCTCCCAGTTTTTCCTGCCAGATGGCTCCAACCGTGCCTCTGCATCCTAATTTGATTTTGACAGGGTTTGAAGTTGTGTCAAGTGCACAGGCATATCTGTCACACTGGTTAAGGCAGCCTGATCTTGTAACATAAAGAGGTTTAATTTGCACTTTGACTCTGATGACATGAAAGAGTCTTTTGCAATAAATGTACAGACAAATTTGTTACGAGGTTGAGCTTCACACTATGTGTTGGCACAGGTTCTCTTGTAGATGAGTGGTTAAATGAAAAAAAAAACAATCCTTTAATGACTACTGAATTTTAAAGTGTATCAATATTTGTGTCAGATTGGAGATTTTTTTCTCTTTGGAAAGTAATTTTGGTGTGCTCACTACGTGACGATATTGACTCCATATCAGTAAAGGCACATTTTGGATACACTCACATGTATGTAACTAATTTTAAAAATTTACACACATACACACACACCCTTATTAAAGGCACTGAGCTGTATTTCTACCTCCTGTCTTGCATAAAACATTATTTATTTAAAGAAATGTATATCTGTATGGCAGGCTTAACAGGATAGAACATTGAAACCTAATAAATGTAACTAAATATGACACCTATTCCAGATTTTAAACACAATGTCAATGGCAAAAACTTTCAATGCAAATTATGTATTTCAAAATATGAAATAAATGATAGACATCAAATAAAAATACCTATATTGATTTTTTGTGCATTGGTTAATATTCTTTGGGGTTTTTTCTTCTATACTGTGTCAATAAAACTGTAATTGTAGTTGAGGCTCACGTCTGATCTCCCACTCCACTTAAACCCCACCTCTTCTCAAATCCTATTGGTCAGCCTGTATGCAAGCCCATCCTGGTTCGATGCGACCCGCCAATCAACACGTTCAATGTCAAATGGAGCCTTCGAAATCCACGCCCACACGCACCACTCGCAAAGGATGTTGGGAAATTTAGTTCGGCTCCTCTATAATAAAACGGACAGTAGCGTGAGAGTGAACTACAATCTGCCCATCCTGGTTTCAGGAGACGTTCACAGACTCCAGTTTGAAAGCAAGACGAAGAAACAGAAGATAAACTATTTTGTTGCATTATACTGAACTACTTGGGATAAGAGGACAGTATCATTATGGTATGTAAAGGCATATGCATAAGCAAAAAAATGTTGAATTGGTATACCGTAGCTAGCCTTGTTAACAGTCTGGATGCTGGAAAACTGCATAGGCTAACGTCAGCTAACGCTTCATTTCAGAACAAGGGAAGTTAATAATAACATTAGTGATTCTCTTAAGCTTTACCTAATCCTCGCCTTTTGAGAGTGTGTAATTAGCTTTATAGTTTTCCGTAACCGGAACAAGTTACCAACGCTTTGTGATTAATTAGCTAGCTAATGTCCGACAAGTTTGACCGCAGATTGTTTACGGTTGCTCGGGACATTTGGACAGTTGGTAGGGGATGAGACGTCTTCTGTGCTGCGTCATTAATGCCCCTAAAACAATCCGAACCATGTGGCTGACCGTCTCCCCGCTTAAATTGAAAAACACATCTATTACTCTGCGGTGCACGTCATCTTTCCAGGGAGACAGCATTTGCAATGGGACGCAAAGTAAAAAGGCGCTGCTGTCAGATCCTCAGCTGTTTGAAGCCCAGTTTGAGGAGCTGGTGACGGAGCTTACAGAGAGGGACCTCGCCGATCCTGCGCTGGCTGATGCTCTGAGCAGGTTGAGAAAGGTACGTATGTTGTCTTTTCCTGTGCTGAGCTACTTCTGACATTTGCTGAGCTGCTGTTTCATGTATCTGCATCTTTATCTCTTAGGTTTTAGTGTACAATTCCCCTGGAGGTAAAAGGAACCGAGGCCTGTCTGTGATAGGCTCACTGAGGGAGCTTCTCCCACCCAATCAGCTCACACAGGACATTGTGCAGCGGGCTCTGTTGGTTGGCTGGTGCATTGAATTGGTAAGAAAGTGTTCTGGTATGTTAACCAAAAACTATTTAAAATACATCAGTGAGGGACGCCTTTGCACTGGCTGACAAGTTCCTTCATTACAATCAATGTGGGAACTGTGTTTTGAGTCAATCCCACATACACCATCCTGATGCTGTGCAGTATACTCACTAGTGCACCAAGTCCTAAATAGTTCCCATCAAATGCACATTTCTTCCAGTTTAAGTAATATTTTCTTACAATTACAGAGCTTAGCTTTTAATGGAATTTACTGAAGCTTTTTGTAAACATGTAAATATATATGTGTGACCCTGATTTTAAAGATAAAAGAAAGAGAAACAGGTTTCGCTGACAAGAAAAAGAATATAGAATAATGTCCGCCTCATGTTTTAAAATTTAGCTTCTGCTATAGTCAGAAGTATATGAATTCTGGCACAAAAGGTGATGTTAATAGAGACGAGTTTTATTATACATCAAACTAGGGGTATCGCGATATACCAGTATTGACGATAACCATGATATTGAAAACTAAAATATTGATATGCACATATGATAATATCTTGTAAATAATCCACCGCCCATCTTAGGCCTTGTGGATCTATACTTGTATTTCAAGGGTAATTCATTTGCTAAGATGAATTTGACTGATAGCTTTTTTTTTCAAACTTTAAAAAAAATTTCACTATGATATCGTGATTGTGAATTCTTTTGGCAATGATAATTGTGCGGTGAAAATCTGACATCTTGACAGACCTACAGTACATCACACGATGTGTCACTAAAACCTAATCTCTCATGCACAGACTCACACTGACTGTTATAATGACACATTGCTGGGGTGTTACATTCTCTAAATCATTAAGTGTTACAACTATCTATCTGTTGCTTGCAGCTTCAGGCATTTTTTCTTGTGGCAGATGATATCATGGATGGGTCTGTGACTCGGAGAGGAAAGCCCTGCTGGTACAAGAAGGTGATGCTTGATACATTCCTGAAAAATAGTCACAGAAAGGGCTTTTCTTTTGTGTGGTGTAGTAATTGTACTTCATTTATCACTATTACTGATGTGCTCAGCTTTAAAGGTGAATCCTCTTTGTTTTTAAGGATGGAATAGGCCTGGATGCCATCAATGATTCATTTCTCTTAGAAGGGTCAATCTACAGACTACTTCGCAGACATTGCCGGGATCAGCCCTACTACGTCCACCTACTGGAGCTATTTACTGAGGTACTATATGTCCTGATTGATTACACAGGCACACACATACACTTACGCAGGACTCTAAAAGCATTTCTGCTTGTTTCAGACGTCTTTCCAAACAGAGCTCGGCCAGGCTCTGGACCTCATGACCGCTCCCCCTGGTCAGATTGACCTGAACAGATTCACTATGGAGAGGTAGTGAAGTTTATTCTGGAAAGCACATTTCCAGAGAAGGATGTTGTTTACCAAGGCAAATGGGTGTAGTTATTTCTCTCCTTGTCTTTCAGGTATAAAGCTATTGTGAAATACAAGACCGCTTTTTACTCTTTCTACCTCCCAGTGGCAGCTGCAATGTACATTGTGAGTGTGTTTGTATTGTACACACAGGGTGTAAAGGAACTAATAGGCATGATGGGGATGACATTAAAGGGTTGCAGCAAATGAAGGTTTACAGAACTGGTGAATAAAACAAGCTGACACAATCTGGACATGGAAAGTAAGCGAGTCATGTCACATTCTTTCTCATAACTATTGGACCTTTTTTTTTGCAGGCAGGAATTAAGAGTGAGGAAGAACACAACAATGCCAAACACATCTTGCTTGAGATGGGAGAGTTCTTTCAAATACAGGTAATTAGTTTTACATGTCACGTAGTGAATAATATGCTGCCTGCTATACAGAGTTAATCACCACCTGATGTGTTCGACCTGCAGGACGACTACTTAGACTGTTACGGTGACCCTGCTGTGACTGGAAAGATTGGTACAGACATCCAGGATAACAAATGCAGCTGGCTGGTAGTGACAGCCCTGGAAATCATGACTCCTGAACAGAGAGCAGAGCTGGAGGTGGTACTTCAAATAACAACTCTGTCTATTTGAACACTTTATGTACCGATAATTTGCTGAAAACCATGTGGGAAAATGGCATGTACAGTATGTGTCTTGTGGCTCGCACATGGTCAGATGAAAGTGTAATTACTGTGAATTTACTATGCAGGTTTTATTTATAGTTGTTCCGTTAGTGATACTAGTATCGGAAATGCCTCTAATACTGCCTAAAATGCTGGAATGGAGTACGTAAATCACGCCAAAGAGCATGATGAGTTCCCCAAGGCAAAGGGAAAAACAAGAGGTCAAACTGGAGTGAATGACTGTCAGACTAGATAATAAAAGAAAGTTCTGACATTAAAGAGGGAGTTTCATTACATCTGGCATAAACATCCATTTCGACTCAAGGATTAACTGATTAGAATTTGGTGGTCAAAAGGTCTCTGTGACCTCACAAAATGTGTTTTCATTCATATGCTAATTATGACACAATTTCACACAAATGTCTAAATGATGGAGTTATATTTGATATCCAAAAGTTCAACTTCAATGTGAAATCATAATGTTACACTCCTTCAAAGTCCTCACTACATATATGAGTCTGCACAGACATGGATGTAAACTCCTTGGTGCGCGGCATACCTCACATACAGGCACGTAGCAGTAATTGTAGTTTTTAGCTAAAATGTCATTCAACAATAGAGAACAGGCTGAGAACAGTCAAACTATTTTCTGAGGCCAGGGTGTTCCTGGTTATAACGATTATGATCTTCCATGTATGTGTTAGCCTCTGATCCCACCTTCATTTCCTCCTCAGGCTTGTTACGGACGCCATGATGATGCTAGCATGGAGAAGGTCAAAGCACTGTACAACACCCTGCAAATGCCAACACTGTACCACAGATATGAAGACGAGAGCTACCGGCGGCTACAGAAACTCATCGCTAGTCATGCTCAAAACCTCCCTCACTCAGTCTTCCTCAACTTTGCCAAGAAAATCTATAAGAGGAACAAGTGAGAGGGAAACGGTGTCTGGTGCATCAGCCTGGTTCCCTTTGACTTGGATCATGACGCATGGATGACCTGCTCTCCCTTTTAAAGAGGGTTTGCCAGGGAACAGGGCTGTGATGTCTAGAAATCCTTTAGGCTGTTTTTTTTTTTAACTAAATGATTTGTAGATATTTGTGGATGTCATCTTGTTCCATGTTATCTACATATTTATTGAACCCAGTGCATAATGTACAGTGTTTCTAGTCATGTCATGTCTCCACTGAATCCCATGGATATAATGACACTGAAACAAATCACATGGTCTTTCGTATTTGTCTGTCCTGAATATTGTGTGGCAGGATGAAGATCCAAATCATATCAGAGAGTAGGAATAGATTAATTGATAAATGGCAGTAAATTTATCCTGGCAGAGGACAAAGGATCAAACCTGATCATTTTTATATTGCTGCTATAAAGTCTATACTGGTCAGGATGTTTTTGCTTTTAATAAATAATTTATGTTCTGTGTTTCTCGTTAACCTGTTAGTTTTGATGTTTTTTGTGCATTGGCTGTATAGGGCAGAACTGAAACAAACAGAAAATAAACTATTGACAATTAATCGTTTCAATCATTTCTCAAGCAAAAATGCCAAAAACTTCTTGTTCCAGCTTCTCAAATGTGAGGATTTTATGCTTTTGTCAGAACATGAATATAATTTTAATATAATATTTTAGCAAACAACATTGATAATCGACTTAAAATGGAAGGGCATACCTGAACACGATGACATTGTGTACTTTTAAGGAGGTACTTTGTTTAAACGAGATGTCTTTCTCAATTGAAAATACTGTCCTTGTTTTAAAATCTTCACATTGAACCAAAACAATTTTGACATTTCATAAAGGGTAAACAAATAAAGACAAGATGCTTTGGCCCCTTCCCTTTTGCTATTATTATTATTATTATTATTATTATTTTAATAAATAAATTAACTTATACTGGGCATTGATGGCTATTTTTCTAACTACTATTCCTCCCAGATAATCATGAGAAGCAGCCACAGTGCCCAGTAGCTCTAACTTCCTCACAGACAGACTTACTAACTGCATGAATACATTTCAGATGGTTTAAGATAAATTCAAGGAACACGTGACTGACCCTTCCTCTTAACGTGACCAAACATTTGTAGGAGGTGAAGTCAAAAAGGAACCGAGATAAATTAGATGCATTGACAAGGCAAGCAAGGGGTGTGGTTTGCTTGGGTCGGTTTGTTGGATGCTCGCGAGAAGACAGCTGCTGAGGCTGTTAACGTCGGAGAGAGATTCACATCCACACGGACTGGAATGCGAGAGATCCCGATGAGATGGAGACCTTCATCCATCTTTCCCTGAATCTGATCGTGAGTCGAGTCCTGATTTATGATGTTGCTATGTGTATTTTTCGGGGTTTATCTTTTTTATTATACTGCATAGTCTGGTGTTGTCGGGTTAGAAAAACCTCCTATTCCCACACGGAGCCTGCGTAGACATGCGAGACATGCGCTATTTACAGTGATATTTCTTGCATAGTTTCTAGGTAAAATGTATTACTACTATCTTTTTTTAAAAATTGGGATCTTAATATTATGAGTAATATTTGAGTTATAACAGGGGCGGATGGGCCTGTATATCAGGGCGATGCGGTTGTAGGTACCCCCTCCTCCCCCTCCTCCTCCTCTCCTCCTCCCTGTCTCCATCAGCTCTGTAGGATCAATACATGCAGGGGTAAATACTGTGCGCTGGTCGGGTTGAATTACATATGGCGATATGCATTTCTTAACTATTATTTCAAGGCATTGTTGGCATTACTAGCCATCCTGGTGAGGCCCAGTGTAAGCAAGCACTTGAGTGATATTCCTCAGTGATGTGAAGGGCACTGTGGAGGAATATGAGCAATAGCCTTTGGTAAAATGGCTTTAAAAAAGGCAGACTCTGTGTTGTTCACTGCTACTGCCTGATGCTTCAATTTTATGCTCCAGTTAAATGCGCTCTTATGTTTAGTTACAGCTTTAGGTAGAATGGGTTTTTATTATTTCTTTTTTGTTTTAATCTGCATCTCACTGCCTCTTGTCTGGTTGTAGGGATGGACTGGCGAAGATGGAGACAGCTTGGCAACTGTGAACTCATGAATATCAGTGCTTAGTCAAGATGAACATGCAGATGATGAGTGACAGCTATTTAGCTTTAGATTAGGTGACAATTATTATCATAGGGATCATTTCATGTGATATGTGTGTGGGTGCATGTTTGAATGGTAACATCTGCAAACCATAATGACAGAACAACAGATTAATACAAATGGTTATGTACATTTTCAAGTAGCCTATTTGTTTGACTTAAAAAGTAAATAAAAAATTCTAAATGCTTATACAGACATTTTGTAGGCAAGCTTCTTCCTACTGCATTACAATAATTTAGCTCTATTGCTCAACAAAACATACAACATCATTTCAGGGCTGCAAATAATAATTTTGTCTATCGATCTGAAGATTATTTTCTTGTTTGATCAATTAAGTGTTTTGTCTATTCATAATAGTCAGTTTCTCAAGGCAACGCCTTCAAATGTTTTATTTTGTCCAACCAACAGTTTAAAACCCAAATATATTAAGCTCACTTTCATAAAAGACTGCAAAATCAAGCAAATACATATTTGAGAAGCTGAAAATGGTGAATATATTTGGCATTTTTGCGAATTAAGTGATTCATTGATTATCAACATAGTTGCTGATTGATTTTCTGTAAATGTATTTACTAATTGTTTCAGCTTGAATTAGGCCTACTTTAGTGGTGATACTTGATAATGTGCTTTTTTCTTTTTGCAGGACTGTGTGAGAGACTGTGTGTATTCATATGTCCTCCCAGGACTTGGGCTGTGATAATTATAAAACAGAAGGCCCAAAAGCTATTGAGTTTTAATGAATAGTCCAGATGATGGGTTTAACTTCAAAGACTTAGCCTAATATGAAAACATGTGTAGAGCAAGAAGACAGTCTTTGAAGAGCTGAATTCGCTCGTAGCCGTTATTCACTCTATGTCTGCTTTGATGTTACAGGATCTTGGGAGTCAAGCCAAGATGTGACCGTCATAGCGCGTCATAGTTTGGATCTGTCCAGCCTTTACAACACTTGTTTCTATAGCAACAGAAATATCACAGTATCCTATAAAGTCCCATTCCCACGATGCTGTCCTCTAGCTGCTCCTCTCAGCCTCCAAAGCCACGACGCTTTGACAGCAGACGGACCAATACCTTAGCTGCACCAAAGTCTCATGGCCCTGGTTCTCAGAGGGAGGATAAAAACATGAACACGATCACCACATCTTCCCCACGCCGGGCTGCTAAAGGCCCCACTGCACCCACCAGGACCAGGGTGGGACTGCAGCCTCGGGCACCAGTAAGCCAGTCCAGGTTTGGCTCACAAAAACAGGTTTCGACCATCTCCAAATCGGTCAAGCCCAAACCAAGAAGTGCACGTGCATCAGCGGCAACCAAAATTGCACCACCAGCCGCTCCTCCTCCTCCGCTCCCCTCAGTTCTGCCTCTTGACCCAAACTGCAATGAACCGAGCCTCCCATGTCTGTGCTGCGATGGGCGCTCTCCACAGGACAACAACAGTATGTTCAACCATAACCACAACAACAACAACACCATCTCTTTCAGACAACAACTGCAGATACTGCCTCCTCCAGCCCCCTTGCCCCAGAGGCAGGATGGCAAAGGGGTAAAGGAGCAGCCTCAGCCTCCTTTGCAAGCACAGGCCCAGATGGAGCCTTCTGCCTGCCCTGCTGCCAGTCTGGAAGATGACAGTAAGAACGCAGATGAAAGCGCCAATCTGGACAACACGAAAAATGTAAAAGCAGAGGAAGAAGATGATGAGGAGGAGAGTAGTGGGGATATTGATATTGATGATGATGAAGAGGAGGCTGACAATGATGATGACGATGAAGACGATGACACCCTGGTCCCCTCGTGCTGTGACTGTCCCCCCTCTCTCCTGGAGTTCTCTCTCTCTTCCTCTACCTCTTCATCCTCCACTTCCATTAGCTCCTGCTCTGATCTGGAGTCTGACTGTGCAGATCAATCCACCTCCATCTGCTCTTCCCACGACCAAGATAATCTATCCGTCATGCTGTCCCCTAAAGACCCCTCTCTTCTGCAAGCCCCTGAATGCCAGCCTCCTGCTTGTTCACCCCCATCCCTTCCTCTAAGCTCCAATCCCTTCTCCTTAACATCACATTGCCCTATTCCCCCGTGCTCCCCAGATGAGGGGTACCCCTCTGCCCTGGACTCCCCTTCTCCTGACTACTTAGGAGTCAAAGGTGATTCTGAGGTCACCAAACTAGGTTTACTTGATTTTCTAGAGTCTGTAGGGGAGTTTGGGAAAATGGAGCGCTTCAGCCAGGTGATCCAAGTGGCTCGTTGGGATCTGGAGGGGGAACAACACTGGGATGTTCTGAGGGATCGGCTAGATCACCTGGATCGCTTGGAGAAGGTGAACAGGGAAGTAAAACTGGCTTACATTGCCAGACTCCACGAGAAGGGTTTTGATCTTGGAGATCTGGAAGAGCAGGATCTCTCAGATGTCATGGATGAAATGGGCAACATCGACATTCCCTGGAAGTTGTATAAAAGTCACGGAGGAACAATGGGAGACTCTCAGGAGTTTTCAGACGCAGGGGTTGACCTCACTGCTCCATCAGACTGTGATGAGCCTCTTGCTCCTGATTCACTCACCCCTTCTCCCATCGAGCCGCCACCTAGACCCCCCAAACCTCCAGCACGTCATGCGAGTGTGAGCTCTGACCTCCACACCTACATCAATATCAGCAGAGAGACCACCTCCATGGCAGTCTCCACCTCTCCGACACTGTCTACTTTCTCTCCTAACTCCTCATCCCCCACATTCACCACTTTTAGGTGTGAGAAACCCTTACCTCCATCTCCACCCTTTGTTCCTCCTCTCCCCACCTCTAAACCGGTCCCTTACCTCACCCTCTACACCACTCCTTCTCCACCTCCATCTATCCCCACCCCAACTCCTCCCATTCCTCCACCTCGGAGGCGTCACCTTGCCAGGAAGGAGGCACAGCGGCTCGCTGCTCTTCAAGCCGAACAGGAAAAGACCCCTCTTTCCCTTCCTCCTCCTACCACACGTCCCCCACCTCTTCCTCCTCCACCAGTTATCTTGGTCTCCTCATCTCCCCCTGCCATACCACCTCCACCTGCCCTGCCTCCTCCCCCCTC
The DNA here is from genome assembly GCA_037974645.1 of Hollardia meadi. Taxonomy (NCBI): domain Eukaryota; kingdom Metazoa; phylum Chordata; class Actinopteri; order Tetraodontiformes; family Triacanthodidae; genus Hollardia; species Hollardia meadi. The sequence continues at coordinate 14,586,537 of JBBPCS010000855.1, forward strand.
CTTCCATGCCCTGGACATAGAGATTCGGAAGCTACTGATGCTTGCAGGATTGACCCAAGCTGAGCTCCTCAAACTCAGCCCAGAGCTTGGTGTTTGTGTTGGAGGGTTGGAGGAAGAAGGAGATGGAGATAATTTTATTTTGTCCAGGTCTGCGGAGGCATATGAGTTCAGACTAAAAGAGAGGGAGGAGGAGAAGCAATATGAGACTGAGTTGATGACCAGAGATGGAAGGATCAGCAGAGGCAAATTGGATGGAGATCGAAAAGTAGATATAGCTGAAGAGGGCAAAAAGAGAGAGGAGAGCAAAGACACACAAAGAACCACCTCATTCACTGAGATGGCATGGAGAAGGAAAAGGAACAGCGGTTTGCCGTCCGAGTCTTACTACAGCGCTGGTTTTAGCAATACACATGAAACCAAAGCAAAGAACATGAGCTTTGAGTCTTTCCCTTATCCTGCTGCGTTACCAGAGTCACCTCCCCCCCCTCCTCCTCGTCCCTTACCCCCAATCCCCCCATCTTTGCCACCCATCAAGTCAACCCAAATCAGCACTCTCCCTGCCAACTCTGCACAACCTGAGCGGTTTGATTGGCTCATAGCGTTCACACCTGACTGTGAAGCTCCAACACAGCCTCCACCTCTGGAAACGAGAAAATGTCATAAGGAAACCCCAAAGAATCTCAGTTCGTCAGGTGTATCTCCAGGGTTCGCTCCAAAGGTGACAACTTTTAAAGAGCTGCGCTTCCGCAACAAGAGCGCCTCCCCCCCAACAAAGGTGATCACCGACCCAGAGCCTGACCCAACAATCATTACTCCAGACCCAGATATACTGTACAACCTGAGGTGGAGAAGAGAGAAGGCAGGTGGCGATGGCAACCAATGGGAGTACACCTCTCAGGCTCAGGCCTTATTCATGCAGCCGCCACCAGCCCTTACTTCAATGGCTGCTCTGAAGGAAATGCTCCAGAGAGCTGACAAGGAGGGTGGACAACTGGAGCTGTGCTCATCACAGAAGATTGGCTGCTCAGTCAGTGACAGCAGCCTGTGGACCATGGGCAGAGAGTGGGAGTGCGAAGACATTAAGAGTGAGGAAAAGGAAGGGAAAGAAGAAAAAGACGAGGTAGAGGTGAGAGGACGGGCTGATGGAGGAAGGACTCTTGAATCAAGAACTTCAGGTGAGTATGAATTTCCATGATGATGGTAATTATTATAAAGGATGCAGCTAAATCTGATGATATAGGGTAAAGGTGTGTGTGTATGTGTTTTTTGTTTTGTGTATATGGAGGAAAATAAACACATCAAAGTAACTGAGTATAGTTTGGGCGACACAACAAAACTGGGAGGGGCAGATGATGGAGAGAAACAGATGGGGAAACGACAGACTAAACAGTCAGCTTGTTCAGTTTCTCAGTGATACATTAATAAGATCCTTGGACAGTAGAATAGAAAGAAAAACAAAGCCAAGACAGGTGAAAATGTTGACTCGTTTGTGGTAATGATTTATGGAACAAGAGCGAAGAGATGTGAGTCACAGAAAGGGATGACGCGTGATGTGATGGATAAGTGATGACGAAGGATAAACAGACAGGAGAAGCAAACAAAACAGTGGAAGCTGGAGACATGAGCAACAGTGAGAGATGGAGGGAGTGGAGATTATATGAGGAGAAAGAGGAGGTTGGAAAGTTTCCAGCCATTTTTTCCTGTACTAGTTGTCAGAGTGTGATGTCATCACTGCCTTATTCAATTATTCATCCACTCTTCAGACCAAGGGGAGGGGGATAATGGAATAGCCACTGAGCTCACTACCTTTCTCTTCCATCTTTCTATCGCTAACTCTCAGCTGAACTGTCTTCTACTTTCTCTTTTCTTTTTGTCTGCCCTAAAATCTTGTCCTGCTACTCTTTCGCTGCCTCACTTTACTGGTTTTAAATCCCATCAACATGGGATGTTTATATGCTTTTCTCTTGCTGGCTATCCCGTATCTCTGCTTCCCCCACACCCTTGATCCCTATAGTGGTGCAAATAGCTAAGATCAAGTTACTTATCTCATACAGTGCTGCAGTCAGCTGTATAGACACTGTTAGATTGTCAGCGTCTTGGCACAGTGGGGTTTACATTTAACTTAAATCATTCATATTCTTCCAGTGACAATTGGCTGATGATTTTATCAGAATAAAATAGTTCTCTAACTGATGTATAATTACTTTTGCATTATTTCGTGACTTTACCTTTGCTTTCTTACAGAAGAGGATTAGGGCCACATGTGAAAAATGTATTTGAGTTTTGACTTTAATCTCAGAATTCTGACTTTTGAAAGAAAAAATCTGAGAAAAAAGAAGTCAGAATTCTGAGATTAAAGTTAGAAGTCTAATAAATTTTTCACATGTGCCCCTAACTCAAATACATTTTTCATATGTGGCCTCTTCTTCCTCTAATCCTCTTCCGCACTTTCTTGCTACAAAAATCAAATCAATTAATCATAAAGTACAGTACATGCTGCAACTAGCTGGGGAGAACAAGCCAGAAAAAAGGTGTGTACACCTTTAAGAGTCCAAGGGGTGGATCTTAGTACATGAACCAATTGCTGAGAGCTAATGTCAGAAAAATAGGAAGTATCATGTGTTGGTTATGGTTACAGTTCAAAGACAGCTCAAGTCTAACCAAGGTATGGTTGCTTTCCCACTCATTTTGTAGCTCGTACCATTGCAGTTTGTTGAGTGTAGTGAGAACTGTGCTGCCACAGTCTTCACAGAGGCAGACATGGTGATTGAGAAGGAGCAAACAGAACTCAGCTATGTGTTGTCTGACTCAGCATTACACTGTATGCTGTACTGTTGAAGAGGGGAGGGCTGGTGGGGAAGGAGCTAGGAGAGGTAGGAAACAAAGGCAGAAAAGGAGAAAGAGAGGGAGAGAGAAGCTGATCCAGAGGTGATGCACGCACTGCAGTAAAGTACAGAACAGTTAGCACAAAGATTGTCATTCTCACTGTGCTGTCTTATATTTAATAGTCAGAGCTCTCAGTACAAGTATATGAAATGAAAGTGAAAGCAGCTGCTGTAAAGAAAACTTGGATCCTAATATGATGAATCTTTGTGATCGATGGTTGCATTTTAATTATGGCGTCACTAGTGAATGAGTGCATGGTTGACAGAGTATTTCTACTGTGCTGCTGTGAGACTTTATAGCAGTTATTCTTTCCTGTTGGGTTAAACCCTCTTAAATTAAAGAAATTAGTTTTGTTTTTTGTATTCATGAATCAACTCCATTGACTGTCATGTACTGTCAATATGTAACTGTCTATCAACTGTTTAAATAGTGCATGATGTTACATGATGACTATTTTTGCTGGAATACACTCATGAAGTTGCATTTTTTTTCTCAACAGACACTAACATTTTGTGCATCTCTCTCTCCTTCCCATTTCTTTGCCACATTTGTTTTTTTTTACTTTAATCTTCCTTGTTTTTCTTACCTATTCAACCCATTCTGTTGTTAACATTGTTTGTCCATTGCTCTGCTTTGCTTCCTCGTATCACTTTGCTTGTACGCTTCTCCTCTCCGTCCTGACTCCTGCACCTTAACAATTTTTGCCTTTTTTTCCCCCATCCAATAATCAGTTTCCTCCCCCCCACTGTCCCTCACCCAGTCCTCCCAACCTTACTTTCTGCACACTGCCCTTCCTTCCTATCGTCCAGGCTACTGTAATTCCCAGCCCTTTGCAGATCCCAGACCCCACAGCCATGTAGGCAGGGAGACCACAGATGAACCCTGCGACACGCAGCGGGCCCCTGCTGCCAGCTCAGCTCATATCCACAGAGATGATTCCAGCACTGATTTAAGCGCTGAGTTTAACGATGAATCTCTGGCTGATTGTTGTGTAGACTCTCCTTGTGATAATGGAAATATCTTTAAGACACACAGGGACTTTGCATCTGACTCCATGTGCAATTTGGACTCCCTCTACTGCAGTGACTCAGAGAAGCAGAATGGCACACACGCCAAGTCAGACACACCTATCAGTGGGGCCACAGAGGCTCCAGGTTGCACCACCCCGTATAAGAACATCGATGTCATGATGACGTATTCAAACAGCATCAGTGCTGTTGATTCTCTGTATTCAGAAAAGCGCTCACGCTCGCACACTGACCACAACAGCAGCAAGGCTAGGACATATAAAGAGCTTCCACCTCTCCCCTCATATTACTTGTACCACCCTAAAAACTGCCCTCTACACCGGGGCGCCCCTCCTCGTCTCTCCCCTATTGGAGCGCTCTCCCCTCCCCAGCGCTCTGGAGCACCCCCCTCAGGCACAGCAGGCTCCTGCCTCAACTCCCCGCTTTTCCCCCGCTCTCACACCTTGCCTGCCCTCGCTGCTCCCCTCTACTATCCAAACCTCTACCCTCCTATACCGCCCAGGGTGCCCCCTCTACCCCCAAAACTCTACCAGGCACCTGCGCAGTCACAAGTGGCGAGTAAGATTTCTCTCTCTCTACATCTCTCTCTCTCTCTCTCTCTCTCTCTCTCTCTCTCTCTCTCTCATAGTCTGACATCTTGCCTGCATGCATGTTTGTCTTTCTTACTGTTCTCTGCTCTGGTGGCTCTGGTGATATGGTGGCCCTCACACTTTTTGTCACTTTTCCAACCTGGGAGGATTTGCAGATTTGAAAGAACTGGGTGACTAGCGGTTTTATGTATCAGAAGGCAGCTCCCTGCAGGTCGTCTTATCCACACTGTCTTTTCAAATCTGCAAAGGGCCTTCAGAAGGGTAGCAGCTGTTCCTGAGTCCCTCTCATCACTCTCCTTCTCTCTGTCTTCCTCTCTCTGTCTTTGTGTCGGGCTTGTCTGGTCCGTCTACCTGTTGTTTTTGTTTTCTTTTGGTTATTGCATGGTGTGTTGAAATGGACACGTGCATTTCATGCCGAGCACAACCCAAGTAGCTTGTTGATGATGTTCTAATGTAAAGAATATTTATTTAAGGTAACCCTTTTTAAAAAATCTTTTTGTATGTACATGTAGGGCAAATTCCACTGCATCCTGTCTGTCACAAGAATGTCTATATTTATATAATTAGTTTTTATAAAGCCACATCACACTGTACACAACTCCTGCCCTTTTCACACGTGTGTAACTGTATCTGACCTGACTGATGTGGTAGTTTATACAACTGTTTCCCCCCTAGCTCTGCAGTTAATTCTATGTATGCTTATGCTTATATTAAGTATGTATGAGTGTTTGTATGAGTGTATTTGTGCGTTTGAGTGTGAGTCAAGATTAATGCATGGGATCCTGTTTATCCCTGATGCATACAGAAAGTTGTCTTCATAGATCCAGATGCTGAACGCTCACCACAGTAAACCAATATTTACAGGATGTCCTCGCACACTATTTGTTGTCAGTAGTACCATCTGCTTCTATCTGCCTACTCCAATGTTTCCCATTGCTTAATTGTTCCTGCTAATAACACTAATATTTTAGTTATGGTATTTATGTCTGTGTTCATTTTGCTTCTGTTGAATTGGGTTTTTTTTTGTACTTGTAAGTAATTGCTCTTTCACTGTCAGCTGTCCGCAGTGTCTCATTCGCTGGCTCTGTACAGAGGACAGAGACATCCTGGATGGGCGAAGATGTGAAGCATCCAATGAGAGGTCTGGGCCTGTCCTCTCTGTGCCTGCAGGAAAAAAAAGGTGTGCGTCCTGCATGTGTGTGTGTGTGTGTGTGTGTGTGTGTGTACACCAGGTGTGTGTCTTTGCCCCTGATGTCTGTAACTCTTACAGTTTAACTGTAACTGTTGTTCTTCCCTCCAGTTCTGGTCAGTGCGGTCAGTGTTGCAGTGGAAGCCATCTTGGCCCAGTTCAGTTCTTCTCGGACTGTAGTTCAGAAGGTCAGTCACTGCTGAATTTACACCACTAGGGGGTTTTGATAACAGAATTAAGTTATGTTGTTGGGGTTTTTTTGTTAGTTTGCCACAATTGAGGAGTGCTTTCTCATTTCTCTTGAGGAACAAAATGTCATATTGTGTTGAATTTATTGTTTATATTTGAAAGGGCTTTCCTTCCTTTCTTTCTTGTTCTGACTCTGACATATTTTGTTCAATTCTCTCCAGAGTCTCTTCTCATTTAATAAAGTACTAGAGTATCTTTAGATAACCCAATCTTGTACTTTTAACAATTTCCTTGTACACTAACGTCAAACTCATTCTTCTTCCCCAAAATCCTCTCTCATCACATCATATCGACCCTCATTTCTCCCTGTTTCTCTCAAACCCCCATTTATGTGTCCTATTTTCTTTTCTCCCTCTCTCGTGAGTCATCCTTTCTCATCTATTCCCCTGCCTCTCCTTATCCCTGCACATCTTCTCCCTCACTCCCGACTCTATTTTCCTCTGGTCTCTTCTCTTCTCCTCCCAGGCCTTATCAGGAGACAGTACTATAAATCCATCTCTGGGCCGTCTGGTGCTGCAGTGCCTCTGCCCTGCGCTGCACAGCTTGCTGACCGATGGCTTGAAACCCCACCAGAGTGACCTGATTGCAGGCAGGAGGCCAAACTCCGCCTGGGGTCTGGTGCAGGCCTCCACCAGGCCAGGTAGCACACCAAAGATCGAAGGAAAATTAACATTTATCGACTTGAAAATAATATTAGGCTGTTCCTTCTATGTTTCTATCCCCGGATGATAATGATGAACTCTGCACTTTCTCTATCTACCACACATCAGTCAATACTTGTTGATTTTAGTGTCTAAAATGCTGAATAAAGCGAACAACAGGATGCAGATATTGATGGACCTATAAGTGCTAAGTTTCACTGCAGTTTTCTTTCCCGCTCACCTCTGTAAGTTCCTCTGTTGATCCCTTTTTGTTTCTCCCTCTCTTCTTATTCAAGGTCCAAAAACACAGGCCTTGTTCAATCTTCAAGTTCGGGTTGGCGAGCTGCCCCAGCTCAGACAGAGCAAACACAGGTTCAATGCATTCCTCCTCGGCCTACTTAAGTAAGTACATTCTGGTCTCTGGTAGCATATACTAATACTGTATTTTTTGTATTTCCCTGCATGTGTTGTCTTTGTATCCTTATTTTTCCTGTTTTCTCTCTTTTTTTTCTTCTAGTACCAAGTTTCTTGATTTCTGGCTGTCTCACCTTCAGTCTTGCAGTGGTAAGTTTTCATCACTTACATCTCATCTCATTCTTGTGGGTGTGCGCGTATGTAACTGTGATCTCTCCTCCTCTCAGATGTGCTAGAGACATATTACCGTCCCACCTCCTTTATGCATCTGTCGCTCACCACCTGCCAGCCTCTGTTCGAGGAGCTGCTCCTCATGTTGCAGCCTCTCAGCCTACTGACCTTCAACCTTGACCTGCTCTTCCAGCACCACCATTTAGAGCCAGACAGTCGCGGTCTAGAGATCCCCAGTCCACCTTGTCAGGATGCTGTTTTCCAGCTCTCAACAGAGAAGTCCCACTCTAAAACCATAGGCAGCAGATATATTGAAAACCTGTCTGAAGTAGACTTTGGAAGCTCAGAACCTCAGGCAGCCAAAGAGAACTCATCACCATTGGCTAATCCAAAGAATGGAGGATCGGGAGAGTCAACACATAGCAGTGCTGCACCCATAAAAGCGTCGGTGACTCTTGGGCAGACAAGTCCTCAGCTGTTGTGGGTGCAGGAGAAGGAAATTGGAGCGTTACCTCCTCCTAATATTGAGGAGGACAGCCTTGCTCAGCAGGCAGGACAGGTACTCACCTTTGTGTGTGGCTGTTCAGTCATTGTAGTCAAATATGTTTTTGCCCCCACAGGGCTGACTTTTTTTTAAAATTAATAGGTGATCCAGCAGGGATGGGGGGCTGTGATGCGCTGGGGAGGCAGACTGAGCCAGAACCTGGCTGAGCTGAGCACAAAGAAGGAGGAGATGAAGACGGATCTGCCGGATGTCCAAGTCCAGGCAGGGAGTGACTTTGCTCCTGTCAGCAGTGGTGCTCAGGTTCCCTGGGGTCTGGGGCGGCTCTTTGGTGCCTCGAAAAGCCCTAACAGCCCACAAGGTCACACACCACCAACCAGGTGAGCCAATTAATTTGTCACTGATAAATCATTAGATTGAGAGAAAGCAACCACTGTTATAAGAAACTCTTAAGTCACTGTTGAAGTTGTTTTCTGCATGAATAAACTGCTTGAATGTTAACAGTCTGTGCTACTTCTCTGCCCATCTGTCCCACACACTGTCTCTATGCTTTTCCCATTCCTCTCATCCTCTTTCTGTCTGTCCCTGCAGGCGTCCCTCTCAGTGGCTGGCTCCTGGTGTCACTGCACTGACCCGAATCGTGAGCAGCAGCTCCACCCCAACAATAAGGAGGGCCCCGGAGCCCCAGGGAGAAAGTGAGCCAGAGTCGGAGAAAGAGTTTGATGCACTGGAGATGAAGGACAAACTCAGACCACTCAGGTACATCAGATATAAAGTGATCCTGATGGTTATAGAGGCTAGATTTTTGCAGTTTGGTTTGCTGACATCGAATGAAATTGGGTAGAGAGTGCTAGATAAATTTGTCAATTGTTATCTCACAGTTGACATCTCAGACCACTGGTTCATTTGTGATTAAACTTTGGCATTTTGACACTTTTACAAGCTTTAAAAATAACTCAAAATGTTCTAAAGAGCCTATTATTAAAAATCTTAAAACCTTTATTGATTTAAATCTGACATCTCAGACAACAGTGGCCCAATTTTGATGTGGTAGTGAGGCATTATATGATCAAAATTTAGGATTAACTGCATACATTTGATTAATTGATGTGTTTTTTTAAATATATCTGTTTATTGAGCCAAAAAAAGCAGTAGGTGTAGGACACATCAGATACGCACCTGTTATCATTTTTATCTTTGACAGACTGTAATTGGTGACTCACCAGTCTGACTTTGAGCACTCCTGCATTATGAGTCATCCAGGATTTGGCTACATTGCATGTTGGGGATGATGTCATCGAGGCTACGCATGTGATGTCATCCGCCAACTCCAGCAAGTTACTGATTCTGATTCAGAATAACTGAATATGAAACTGATAAGTTGACAATTCTGTCTACTGATATCAAGCTAACGAAAAAACACATACAGAATGGGGAAAAAGCTGCGATAACCTGTACGAATAGATTCAATAAGAAATCAGTGTTTTCAGATGCATAAAATCTTGGATCAGGAAACCTGATTCCTGGCCACATGTCATTGTCCACGGACCACTAGTTCTTTAGTAAGTTGTAAGGATCACTGTTGAATACTACTACCTTAAATTTGAGCAGATGATCGTTTGTTTTACTCCTGGTTTTGCAGTTTCCCCTACTAAATGTTGCAGGATGTTTTGCCACTCAGTCCAACTGAGTGGGGGGCAAATACCAGTGGGAATGTGATGTCGTTGCATACCCTCTGTTGTTTGTGATTGGTGTATATGTAGACCATTTTGGCTGAGAAGACCTCTGCTGTCCTCAGGTCAGTACGAACGCTGTGTGACCACACTGGAGCTGGTTCGGAACTCAGCTTCTGCAAAGGGGAGGAGCTCGTGGTGTTAGGGGGAGTCGATCAAGACTGGATTCGCTGTCGTCAGGGAGACAAAGAGGGGCTGGTGCCTATTGGCTACACCTCCCTCATCATGTGACTTCGGCACCATAACTCCTGCACTCAATCAATAAGTAAAAAATAAAATAAATATATCTATATTTTAGGCGAGTATTGAGAGGTTATGGTAAGGCTCCACTACTCTGAAAGGGATATTTCACACTTGCTCGGTTATAGTGTATACCACCATTCTGCTTTACGTGCATCAGGAGCAGTTTGCAGACCTCTCCCTTTATGAACATACAGGAGTCCCCCCCCCCCCCCGCCATCACAGTCCGTCTAGTTTGGTAGCATTTAAACTAATGGATTTTGGACGCAGGAATGCAGCAGATGGTGTGAAATAACGAGTTAAATTTAGATCATTTCATACTGAAGACCTTTGATCTGAGTGAAGTATCCCTTTAAATGTCCTCTTCTCACTTTCTGGCTTCCTTGTCAGCCACTGATTTGAAAATGATCACAGGGGAAATTCTGTGCAATTAGCCACTATAGCAGCTCCAGGTGCTTTCAGATCAGCAGCTGTCTGTTGTGAGGAGGCGATAGTCTACAGCCTGCTGGAAGCCATGGTAATATCTCTATCCGTCAGCTGTAGAGAGCCGTGGCTCGCAGGTTGTCGAGTGACAAAACGTGAGTACTGGGCCTTATCTCCTGTTGCATACTGCGTAGTAATGTAGTGAATTGTAGCCGTGTAGATCTGTGTTCTATTGACCTTTCACCCCTATTGACTTCTCACCTTTATCGCCTCGTTCATGTGTGTTTGACATGTTTCTGCTACTATATTTGACTGTATAAATATACATAAAAAATATAAATATATATATATATATAGGTATATAAATTGAGATTGATGTTACCAAGATAGATAGAAAGATAGATGAACGAGAGAAAGCAGTTAGTAAAACACAAATATTACGACCATTGAGGAAGTGGATGATTCAAAATGAATGGATTCATTCATTATTTATTACATCTGCAACTTGACACACACATTAACACATGACTGGTTGTCATACATGCAAAAAAAAAGGATTTCTGTTTGTTTTAAGTATGAAATTTGGTATACAGTACTTTTCCTGTGTGCTTTATAAATTGCCAATGTCTTGACATTATATTCATAAAATTATTAGGTTTAGCCTCATACCTTAAACACTGTATGCATTGTAATGTGCTATGAATGCTTTGAATGAATGCCAGAAGATATTTATCTATCCCACACAGATAATGTCAGACAACAGCAATCTGTAGCTAATCTCTCCACTCATCCAAAACGTGCAAAACACCTCACAAAACTATGCTCTTGTTCAATACTATCTGACCTTAAATTTAATGCAGTGAGGAAATTCCCGATGTATGTAATTCATCAACGCTACTGTAAAGTCTGGTGACTGTTCTTCACCTTGTACCTCGGTTTTTGTATTTCCCTTAACCCTTCCTGCCATGTTTGCTTATCATAATCGTTGATATTAATAGAGGCAGTGGTGGACTTGAGATGTTGGTTCCAATGTTGCTCATATGAAACACATTGCTTTGTGTCATATGTTTATCGGTTATTCTCTAGATTCTGTATTGATGACTATGCATATGGTTAAATGTACAACAAGAAGCCATTTTTGTTTGTTTAAAGTCATGTTGATTTGATGTTCTCATGCGAGCTTAAATAGTTTAAAGTTAATATAAAAGAGCCTGATTTTGACTGGTCAGGAAAGACTGACACTAAAGGACTTCCATTTAATTCAACAGGAACGTTTCTTTGCTACTGATCAATCAGGTAAAGCTCAGTTCTTGAAAGTTTCCTTGTGCTATTGAGTCAACGCCATGTAGCATGACGTTACTTTCACTGTCACCTGTCTGGTGGCATTAAGTTAAGTCAGTGCTCATAACTTGTAACTTATAATCACAATAAAATTGCCATCAAATGGATAAAACGTAGTTGTTTACAATAAATAATTTCCAGATAAAGATAAAATATCAGTTGACACATTAAAATGTGTGAACATTTTTTTTGTTTTGTTTCGTTTTTGTATTTTCATTCAAATGTGAGGTGATAATTTAAATGCATTTGTTTGAAAGCTGTTATTGTTTGTACTATTTATTGATCTTGAGGTGTCCGAAAGGAATAGCTCTATCTGAGCCCTCTAGTGTCTGTCTATCTATCTGGGTTCATTGTGTGTGTGTGTGCGTGTGTGTGTGTGTGTGTGTG
>JBBPCS010000855.1:14598430-14653507 GCA_037974645.1 Hollardia meadi
GTGAGAGCAGAGATGTGTGTGAGCACATCTGTGTGTCTGCACATCCTGCACTTTCACTTGTGTGTGTGGGTGTGTGTGTATAAGTGCAAGTGTAACAATGACTCCTGTACCTCCCTCTCCTCCTCTTCCTCCTCCTCCTTTCTTTCTCTCTCTCTCTGGTGTCATGTAGCCTGTAGACATCCCCCCGTGTCCTACTATTGAATATAGTTCAGTGCCCCGATAGTGTGAGTCATTGTCCACCTCCTGCATGTGCTTGTTTGTAAATACACCAAATAAAATGGTCAGTATAAACCAAACCTGTGCAGCTGTTTGACTCATATTTTTGCAAATGGAGTTCATGTAAAAGTCCTCATTAATCAGAGTTTATAAGCTGGGGATACCTCACTCATAAAATATCAGTTACATTACATGTCCTGCTCTCTGAAACACATCAGATTGCAAAGGAAGTGAAGAATCACAATTGAGCCTTCTATTAAACACCTTTAATGCTTCTTTGCTCGGATCTTAAGAGCCTCAGATGCCCTGTGATAATGTGAAGGGCATAAAGAGGATAATAAATCTCCCATGTGAGCAACTGCCCGCCCCCATCTTGAAACCATGTTCTGTTGATAGCATCCCCCCATTGTGGGTCATTATGGAGGACAACACAGTTTGAGAGATACAATCTAACACCACTAGATAGCACTGTTAGCTCAAGCTGATTAAAATCGCTGCAGTGACCTCCCAAAATACGCACATACAGCGAGGAGAAAGCTTCACTGATACACCAAGAGTCTGCAGGCGTTAGGACTAGTAGACATAAAATGCTTTTATTATTATGGTTATAGAGGCAAAAAGTCTGAGGAGACATTCTATGGCATTGAGCTATAACTTCTGTTTTTGATGTCTTGTTTTTCAGATGCACATTATCAGAGGCAACAGGCAAAGGTTACATGTCATGCAAACTAGATAAATAAATCTTTATGTGTACCTTTGATATAAAGTTAATCATCCACTGGCAATAATGTAGTGCTCATAGTTTTAAAAAAAGGAAAGAGGAAAAATATACATACAATATGTAAACAATCAAAGAAATTGCACTTTCTTGGCTTGTTATTAGAAGCCACACTACTGAAAGAGAGCAGTAATTTAACACTGGAAAAACTAATTAACTACTAACTGACTGTCACTGATTGTCTGACCAATAAAAAACAACAACAACAACATACACTCAGCTAGAAAAAAAGAGCCAAAATTATGTAATTCTACAAAAAAAAAAAAAATCATACAATCATAGTCAGTTTTAAGGAGAAATGACTGATATATTGGTCAGCTGTATAATCTGTTAAAACATGTTAGTAAAATGAAAGATTTGATTATTAAGTTAATCCCAATAGTATTGTCATGTATAATACTAATTTTACACGCTACCGCTGATAGAAGGAAAACAGGTCTCTCTCTCTCTATGTACATTCATATGAAACTAAACACTAACGGTTACTTCCACTAAGTAGTTTAGCCCAATGCTCCTAAGATGAGTACAATCTACTATGCAACTGTACAGGAAAACAAAGACCTCCAATCCTCAATATTCACAACTTTAAAAAAAAAAACATAACAAAGGAAGTCTTTATATAGTCCTTATCAGAGGAGATATTGCTTTTAAAGACTGCGTGAGTTTGCTTAGGTACGTACAAAGACAACATGGCACTTCTACAGAGCATTTGGGGCAAATCAATTCTAGTTTTCATTCCCTTTCCTCTCTACCCCCCCGAGGACATTCTGATTGTCAATGCTCTGGAGCAGAGAGCAAAACATTCTTAAAGGCAGACTGAAGTAAACAAAACACTTTTTTTTTTTTTTTTACCTCTCTCCCTCCCTTCCCCAGGAAGCAATACTGAAAATAGTCAACAATAAACATTCCTATCATAAATATATTTTGTCTATTTCTTTATCTGACAGTACTCAGTCTTATTTTTCAAAAAATAACTTCTTTCCTAAAACCTCATTAGAAATTCTCTTGCAGCGATGCCAAAATTCCTATCACTAGGCCCACCCCCTCCCCTGCCTATTCACTGGTACATAGCAGACACTGTCTTGGTTGGTTAAATGAAGAAAAACACAGAATACTGTCTCAACAGCTTTTAGCTGGTTCACTTCTCCTCGCATCATTTCCCAAAGGTGCAATGTGACTTTGAAAGCTCAACGATTAAATGTTGGTTCAATTTTGACCTAGTTAGGGCCCCGGCTACATTTTTGTTCCCTCGGGCGGTTTGTGAACTATTCATCTCTTTGAAACTTCAGAGCCGAAATGCTGAGTACCATGTATGTCCACTTTCAGTCTCCGAACAGTGCCTGTCTTTCCCAGTTTGCTTAAGGTGCCGAAGTAAGAGCAATCAAAATGTACTGTATGTGTGTCCACTCAGCATACATACAGTCTTTAGTGTGCTTGTTCATCCAGCACTAGTGCAAATTCATTTCATCTGGTCTGTTTCTTTCTTTCATCCGGACAGTTTCTATCTGTTTCTCATCCCTCGCCGCTTGGACTAAGATGTGTTGCCATGGTTTCATCCTTGGTGTGATGCCCTTCAGAGCGCTAGGTTCAACACACTCATCCGTCAGTGAGTGAGATGTCTTTCTTGCATTTTCAGATGCTATAATTCTCCAGCTCTCTTCTCCCTTTCTTGCTTGTTCTCTCTGGCGCTGCTGCTGTTAATAGCAGTGTTATGACATCAGTTCCTGTCCATCAGTCCTGCGGTGGGCCTGGTCCCTTTCTCAGAGTGGTCCCACCTACACAGAGGCAAGATACTATCAACAAAACCATACATATACCTCTCGGAGTCCCTCCTGTTTCTGTATCTGATGCTCGACCCACCTGCCTCTGTTAGCTTATGAATGCTGCAGAGTCAAAAGTAAATCATTCAGCCGTTTCCTCCTCTGTTCTCTGCTGCAGACCTCTTCTTCTACTTGTTTTTCTTCCTCTCCCTCCTCCTCTTGTCGCTTCTGGGTTTTGGTGGGCTGTGGCGAACAAGCAGGCACAATTAATTGCGGAAGCAGATTTTTATCCTTGTGGAAAATTAGCATTCTTTTAAGAAAAGATATTTTCTTTCTTTTTTCTTTTTTTTTTTACACGGGTGCATTTGTTCACTCACACAGGGGCTGGCAGTGAGTGAGCTGGACATATCCTGACTCTGATGGTGGGGGTCACTGCTGATAACCGTCACCTCCACCCCCACTGGCTGATCTGAGGGTCAGAGGTCAAGCAGTATTCTGTATGTTAGTAGAGGCATTGCAGGAGGGAATGAAAACAGCCCTTTCTTTGACAGATATATCTGTAATTATGCATGTGTCCCTATTTCCCCTCGATTCCTATCTGCCATCAGTCAGTGTCTTCGATGGAAACTGTGTGTTTTCACTGCTAATGGGCAAAGACGATATCGGCTGGGTTCTTGGACACCAAGAGTGGAGGACAGAAATGAGGAAACATTTCTGCAGGCTGGAATTCTGTGGTTGGAAAACCACTTAGTTTGTGCTGCTGAGTATGATATGGAGACACAAGCCAAATATGAGGACAATGAGCTGTAAGCAGAGCACACACACACGTAAAGTAAGAGACATAACACAGGACACCAGAAGAAATTTATACAGATGTACAGTAAAAATGAAAACGTATAGAGTTCAGTCACATACACGTATGCATACACAAACACCTACAGAAACAAAAACTAACACACACACTTGCTTCATGGACCTGACTTGATGTGGCTGTCGTCCCCACTGGATCCATCACAGGACAGATGCCGAGAGTCCCTCTCCTCTACCTCTGCGTCTCTCTCCCTCTCTATCCTCAGTCGGATCTGTCTGTCTCTCACCAGCTCCCAGTTCCTCACAAGGAACACATGGTGTTTCACCACAAAGCTCCTGGTCCGGGCACAGAGGGAAAAAACATAAGCCATCCACGATGACAGCAGTTCAGTACACATCAAGTGGTTTATCTCGAGATGCACATCGCTGTGTTCTTTCCATACCTCTCACTGCTTGTCAAAGGCTCCATGTTGAGGTGAGGAAACAGGCTGGTAATGTCGCTAGAGTTCTCCGTCTGTAAAATAGAAATAAAAGAGTGGCACGAGCACGTTTTAATAGTTATCAAAGCTGCATACTTTACTGGAATGAATCAACCTCAAGCCACATGTACTCACTGCTGTCTGGTGAGAGGATGCAGTCCTCTCCTTCAGCCGGCCTGAGTGACATATAGAGAGAGAGAGACAGTGTTTAAGAATATCGATCTGATCCATCAACTAAAGCTGAAGACAACACACTGAATTCTCACAACTCACAGTAACGCCGCTTCCTCTTCAGGGGGACAGACGGCAGCTTCTGAAGCTGCAGCAACACAACATGACGATTACTGTTACATTCATCACACTTTAACCTCCAAAGATGCTTGACCTTATGACCTTCTGATACTGTGTTATGGGGTGCTACTTTACCTGATTGTTCTGCCACAGCCACATAACATCATAAGGTAATTGGAAATGAATCCGCTTCAGCCTAAGGTACTTCCCTGGAGGACACAAAGGGAGTTTGAATGAATGAATGATCACATGCTACAACCACCTACAGCAGTGTTTAAATTTTCTTATATACTCACCAACATGTATGGGAGCAGGTAAAAGGCTATATTCATGCTCTTCTGGTGTGTATTCCATACTCTCTCTGCAGAGCTGCTGGGCTTGGGAGGGTGGGCTAGGAAAGAAATACATTAAATGCATAAACTAAAAACCTGATATAACAGAAACAATGGTCCAACAGTTTGTTTATGGATTCGACTCACTCTGTAGTTTTGTAATCATCAGAGTAAAGACCTGCCCTCAGAAACTTCTTCCTGGGAGGACCATCTGCTCCCTCTTCTCGTTGGATGGCTACTGGTTGGGATGGAGCCTGGCCAACGTCTGATTGACTGAAACATTCAGGGGGAGTGCCACACTCGGGTTTACCCTCGGCGACACTAAAAGGAAAGCATGAAGAGAGAGATAGAATGACAGAAAGGAAAAAGAGAAAGAGAGAAAAGGCACTGGTTTAGCACACAGTGCTGAAAACGATGGGTTAATATCGCAGTAGTGAGTGGTTGTATTGAATTTTCAAGTCAACCAGCTCAGGTACTTTACAATAAAGTTGTGTGTTTACCTCTGATGACAAGGAGAGTCACCATGTTTTCTCTTCCGTCCTCTCTTCCTCCTGGCCTGCAAGTCCAACTCTGTCACCTGCTGCACTGTGTCGCCACCTCGATCTCTTTCTGGCCCCCTCTCTTCTTTTCTCCCTCCTGCTTCTCTCCCCTCTCTGCTCTGGCTGTGTCCTGGCAAGATGTCGGGTGATGACATGGAAGGAGCTGCAGATGAGTGAGTGGGAGAGGATACATCGGAGGGCAGTGGGTGCTTTCTGGGCCGCCCTGGCCTTCTTTTGTTTATCCCTTCCACACTGTGTTGTGTTGGAGTACTTTTTTGCTGCCCCCGGCTTCTCCAGTCACCTTGTAAACCTGCGGTCATTGAAATATAGGGGGGTGGGGATGTCAGAGAGGAAATGAGACAGATGTGGATCAGTGATTATGCCAGCAGGAGGTGTGAGGTGAGGCCAGCCTAGGCTGAGTCATGCAGGACAGCAGATTCGGTGAGTCACATTTCCTCTGACCAGATCACTTCTGGGAAATCCATTAAGAAGTGATTTATGTACACACACTCGCACAGCCAGCTAAAAAAAAACACAAAAAAATGGACACAAGCACTGTGCAGAATAGATGCTTTTTTAACATGAGTATGCACACGTAGGCATTCTTGCGTTGCACTCTTAATGTGGAACAAAATCTCAAAAGCCTGAACAGACAAAGAAAGAGAAAAAAGTTTATGTGCCTGTGCTAGCGTGCTGTACTTCAAAACACATGTGAGTTTAATTAGATGATGAACTGATGTATTCCACCTCTTTTAAAAGCAACATTTCTCCTCACACAAGCTCTCTTTGCCCCAGTTCTGACCTCATTCATCAATTCATCAATCACTTCTGAGGTCATCTGTCTTTTTGTTCCATTTTCCACAGTCCCTGACAAGACTGGCCACTCTTTCCTTACTGAATTTTTCCAAGTCAAATAGACCCTGTGGGTCAGCAGTGAGGGATAGGCCAGGCTTTAAATAGCCAATCTGGTGGTTAACTAATGACTGTGTTCAGTGGGTAGCCCCGTCCAGCAATAGTGTGCGGTTCACTGCAGACGGGAAGATTTAAAAGATTTTCTGAAAGATTTCCATCAAGACGCTGCCCTCCTGCTATAATACTTCCAAAAAAAATTCCAACAGAGAGTGGTTGCACGCACTGTGTGTGTGTGTGTGCTTGTGTGTGTGGAAAGTTGTTAGGCACGTTCCCTGCACAGCAGAGGGAGTCTGAAATTGGCTATAAAGAGAACGGAGTCTGATTTCCTCAAACACCCTGCAGGCTTTGATGTGTGGCTCAACAACACCTGAGAAAAAACGATGCCGTCACTATACTGGGCAAACTATTGGTGCCACAGTCTCATCTCCACATTGTGAAAATATAAAAATCACACACACAGTCACACTGTGCAAGTGAAAAGAGCCTCTTGGCATAAAATCACTCAGCTATCTGTCATGATTTGGGTGCACTTGATGTATTTCATTGATAAGCAAAATGATGTTAGATTTCCCATATTATTTAAATTGATGTCTGTATTTTATGTATTCATATTTTTGACAATGAAATAGTAATATAATACACTATTCATTCACTCAATGAAGCAACTTTAACAATGGAGATTTTTGTAGCTTTTATCAGCCACAAAGTTTCCAGCCATTGTCCAACTTTAGCACTAAAGATAACATAACCTCATGCTGAGGCATAGCACATAGGTCAAATCATTCATGCATCCCCACCTGCTTCTCTCCTCTCGGTCCATGCTGGCTCATCTCTCCTCCAAGACCTGTCTCCACTTCCTGGATTCCTACTAGCCAATCCGCTCCTCAGACCTCTCCCCCCTTTTGCTATGGCAGCGGATGTGAACAGGTTGGTGTGTGTTGGGGACTGGGACGTCTTGTACAGGTGTGACTCTTGAATGTCTTCATCGTCTTCGTCCTCTCCCTCTGATGCAGTCAGTTGGCCTGTATGTTGCTCGCCATTGAAGCCTCTCCAGCTGGGGTTTGAGTTTCCAAATCCTGTCCCTCCCAGGCCCCCAAATTTTGTCCAGCTCTGGCCCAGGCCACCCCAGCCTCCTCCAAATGAAGACAGGTGAGAGGAGCCCAGCCCCAGTGAGGTGAGAGCTGTGTGTTTGTACCTCTCTGCTGACAATGAAGATGATGATGATGTGACAGCAGCAGCAGCAGGGGAGAAGGAATCATTTCCCTTTTCACATATCCAAGGCGATTCTCTAGACAGCATACTCCCCATTCCTCTTGCCCCTTTCCTCCCTCCTTCTCCTTGGCCCAAAATGAACCCTGACCTTGGCTTTGAACTGGCTAACCCCTCTCTTCCCATTCCATCTTCCTCCTCATCCTCATGTAACTCCTCTTCTTCATCCATATCTGGTTCGCAGTGCCTGTGACGGTGTTTATGCTTGTGTTTGTGTTCACTCCTCCCACAGCCACAGGAGAGACTGGATGTGAACCCTGAGCTGAGGTGTAGGCCGCCTCCACTGCCTCCTCCCTCAACCTCTCCTCCTAAAGCTCCCTCCCGCAGCAACCTGTTCCTCCGCCTGTGGAATCTGGCGGGGTTGAGGATAAAGTGGGCATGATGGGGCTGGTGGGGGGCATACTGGTGTGGAGAAGGAAGTGGGTATGAGCTGGGGAGGTGGTGGTAAAGTGTTGTGGCTGGGGGATAGCTGTTATAAAAGCCCATATTTTCAATAGTCTCCTGGAACTTTGATGGGCAACCACACTGCCTATGATCTGGCTTCCTGTTACAATGCACAGACTGGCAGGGGTAGAAAGGCTGGGGGGAGAAGGAGGTATTAGCAGAGTAAGATGAAGGGTGAGGGGAGTAGAAGCCATTCAGATTGATCCTGAAGATGTTAGAGCGGAGAGAATGAGAGGAGTGATGGCGCCTTCCTCCAGAAGTATTCCCACTCCCATCAAAGCACTGTCCCAGTCCTGCCCTTGCCCAACCTCGCCTTCCGATATGGACCTCGCTGAACTGACCGATCAGATCTTCTAGTTCAGCCAAAAACTCTGGATCCTGCATATGCAGCTGTTGGAGCTTCTTCTTGTGTTTATTTTTCTGCCTCTTCAGTGTATTGTGCCCAAGGCAAGAGTAATAATCTGAATGAGTGCATTTGTTGTGTCCTGGGCAGGGGCACGGGCACAAGCAAGTACAGGAGGTGGAACAGTCGTAATCCCTCCGTCTGTGTCTATGTCTGTCTCTGTGCCGCTCCACAGTTGTTGAGTTGCTGATGGGGTTTGTGTGTCTGGGCATGTGAGAGAGGGGTGAAGAGACAGGAGAGGGACGGTCCACAAGAGAGGGGGGGTGCTTTTGACCCCCCAGA
Source organism: Hollardia meadi (assembly GCA_037974645.1). Taxonomy (NCBI): domain Eukaryota; kingdom Metazoa; phylum Chordata; class Actinopteri; order Tetraodontiformes; family Triacanthodidae; genus Hollardia; species Hollardia meadi. The sequence continues at coordinate 14,606,946 of JBBPCS010000855.1, forward strand.
ATCACTCCTGACCCCTGACCAAACCTGTGCATGCCTCGAACTCCCCTTATATCCCCTCGCTCAGAAACACTGTTGTTATCCGTTCCAATCCCACTGTCACTAGGCAGTGTCTCTTCGCTGTGTGATTCACTCCTGGGGGAGGGGGTGGCATCTTTCAGGTGGCCAGGGGAGCCAGGTGTGTGATGCAGTGGGGGGGTGGGACAGGAGAGCTTACATGAAGACTGGTGAAAGGGAAAGTGATGCCTTCCCTGACATGGACAACTCTTCTTGACAAAGGGAGACAGGGATGAGGAGGAGGGAGGACGGGGGGAGGTACAGGAGGATGATGGGGAAGGGAGGGAGAAGGGGTGAGGAAAAAGGAGGGTGGATGTTGGCTCTGTGAGGCTGCCTTCACTATAAGGGCTCTGGGCCCCACTGGAGTGGGTAAGAGATGGGGAGGGAAATGGGTGAGAGAGAGGAGGCTGGGATTGGTTAGAGAAGAGAGATGTTTCAGAGGGATTGGTAAACAGAGACGACTGAGTGGAGTTCTGGGAATTGATTTGGACTGTTGGAGCTGTTTGAGTTTTAGGCTTGCGTCCTCGCCTCTTGCCCATATAGATGGTCCCTCTCTTGCTCACATTGATCTGAGGACCCAGCTTACTACCAAAAGAGGAGGACAGGGCTGAGAGCGTGTGTACTGTTGTAGCTTCTATGGATTTACGCATTCTCAGAGAGGTCTCGCCGTCTGCTGCCTCACCTCCCCTTCCCTCCTTTCCTGTATACCCAGACAGCATGACCTTGTGAAGTCTTCTCTTCTTTCTTTTCTTCATTTCATTAATCAGCCTCCTGATCTTTAGCTGCCTGTCCCCCTTTTCAGGAGGATGAAGGTCTTTACTCCTGTCTGTATCATCAGTCCGATTCAGTGCATCTCCGATCTGGTCTTCGGAAAGGGGTCGTTTGGGAGGACGGCCACGCTTCTTGGGGCTGGATTTAGACTGAGCAGCACACTGCAATATTGGACTTGGCTCCAACACAGGGGCTTTATGAATTCCCTCACACGCCAGAAGAGGTACCTCAGTTGGGATAGCATTTGGTGAAAGTCTAGGGGGAGGTTCATCAAAGCTAGAGCTGTGGGATTTAGGGCGGCCCCTTTTTCGGGCAGGGGTTATGGGGCATCTGGAAGCAGGGGGGCTAGGGTCTGATGTGGGGTGAGACTGCTTTGGGGATGAAGGTTTAGTTGCAGAAGAGAGAGGGGAAGAGCTGCTGGTTAAGGAGCTGGAGGGAGCACGGTGTGACTCATCAGTCTGGTGAATAGTGGCCTTAGCAGGAAGACAAGTCTTGGGGTTCTGGGGGAAACTTAGCATAGGATTATGTTGTGAATCTAAGGGGGCTTCCTGATTTTCTGCCCTCTGAGCCCGTTGCACCAGCTTGGTCCAGCTGGGCCGTCTTGCTTTGCGTTTCTTGAGCGGTCGGCTGTCCTGCTCTAGGGGGGAACAAGGGGGAGAAACAGGGACACGGGCAGAAGGAGTGGGAATAGAGGGAGGAGCAGAAGAGGGGTGACTTGGAGGCACCGTTGAATGTCTTGTGAGGTCTTGTTCTTTTGATTTACTGGTGTCACCTGTTGCTGGCTCAGCTTGTTTAACTGGCTTGCAATTGTCATCTGTCTTGTCTATCTCACCTGGTCTGCCTGGATTCACTACTTTACAGGTTTTATCTGGTTTTGCACTCACAACTGTTTCACCACATTTTGCATTATTTTCCTCTGTTCTTTGTCTGTCTGGGCTAAGTTTGTCCCTCCTTTTCTCAGCCTTTCCTCTTTCAATCTTTAGTTCATCCCTCCACATGTCATCAGTCTTATGTCTTTCATCCCTTTCTTTACCATGCCTTGATTTACCATCCTTCCCTTTCTCCTTTTTCTTCTTCATGCCTTCCTCTTTTCTGATTTCACTCTTTGCTCTTTTAGCCTCCAGTCTATTTCGCTTTGATTTTTTGTCTTTCAGTTTCTCTCTCTTTGCTTTCCTCTCTTTCTCTTTCTTCTTCTCTAGTGAGGGCTGTAAAGATAGATCCAGATTTTGGGATTGGGCTGAGGAGAGATCCACAGTGGGAGAGAACTGTGGTTTAGGGGTGACTGAGGGAGAGGAAGGAGAGTCTGGCCTACTCTTACTGGACAGGCTAAGTTCTTTATGGGAGCTGGTGGAGACTGGCGGTCTTGTTGAGGAGTCCACAGAGGAGGAATTGCTGTGTTTTCCAACTTTGATTTTCGACGAGGTGGAGGTGCCAAGGATGTCGGCAGAGCCTTTCCCATTAGAAAGTCCCTTCTGTTTTGTTGTTTGTACCAAACCATTATGTTTCTTGGAGGTATTTCCGTCATTCCTGGTTTCCAAAGCAGACAGGGCTTGGACGCATTGAGTAGAAGGAGTAGTTGAAGCTGTCTGGACTGTTGTGGGAGAACAGGACTTTTGTCCTGCATGGTCAGACTGGCCATTGACACTAGGGAGCTTCTCTTTCTTCACTCTGTCAGATGAGCCATTTGGATTTACCTCTGTCTTATCGGCCAGTTTGATAGGAACCTGGGGAATGGAAACACAGAATCTTAGACATAGACATAAAAGACATAAATGGCATTAGTTTGCTCTTGACAGCAGTGAAGAACAATAGGAAAGAGACAATAACCGAAATGCTTTTGTTTTTGTCCATCCACTAAAAGAGAGAGTGAGGACAAAATGACTCAATCAGGCAGAGAAAAGAGGGCATACTGGGGGAAAAGGAGAGAGTGAGGTGATGGAAAGAAGAATGGGGTTGACACAGAAAGGAGAAATACAAAGGCAGAGAAAAAGAGAGGAAGGGAGTGGAACAGGGACAGAAGGGGAGTGAAAGATAAATGAGAGCAGGTAGAGAAAAGAGGGGATGTAAAAATAGAAGAGAGGGACAGATATAGAGGGCCAGGCAGAGACAGAAAGAGAGAAGGCTGTGCTATTGGTAGCTATAAATTGCCACTAATACAGATGAGAAGGCTTGACATTTCATACTTGTCCTGTGATTTTGGTATGCTGCAGCTTGAGAGGCGTTTGCCCAGCTAAAGCAATAAGCCTCCCCTTGGGTGATTGTCATAGGGACTGATGGACCAATGTCTGTAATAGCTCCAAGTGGTTGCTGTGCTGTTGTCCTATTTATAGGTCTGTTTATTTAAATGGGCTGCTTAGGTTTCAGTATTGAGACAATAGCGCATTTGACCTTATTACATCTGAGCACAAAGCTAGGTGATCTTGCACCATAAAACCCTGTCTGGTCGTTTACTGCAAAAAACAACACACAAGTACTGCACATACAGTATGTGCCAATAATAATGTATGAATACCTTCAGTCACTGTAACACTTGTTTTTTCCATTTTAAGCTAACTTACACAAAGCGGAAACCGTATGTGCGTGAGGCAAATTGCCATTTTTCTTAACAGACGGCCCGGCTCCCACCATAGAGCCGGGTCTGCTCCGAGGTTTCTGCCTTCTAAAAAGGCAGTTTTTCCTTGCCACTGTCGCCAAGTGCTTGCTCATGGGGGAAATGTTGGGTCTCTGTATATTAATAATTAACAACTAATAATAAAGAGTGTGGTCTAGATCTACTCTACAAGTGTCATGAGATAACTTTGTTGTGAATTGGCGCTATACAAATAAAATTTGATTTGATTTGATTTAACTTACCTGTTTGGCAGACTTGGTCCCTTGGTTGGTTATGGCAGGGACTGAGGCTGTACCCACTGTAGCTAATGTTGATGATAACGACAGTGGCTGCGATGATGAAGAAGATGATGGTGATGATAATGATGCAAATGGTTGTGAAGCAGCAGATGCAGTTTGTTTGGATGTGGGCTGGACAGCATCCAAGCCTGAGCATTGATCTCTGGTTGCCTCGTCTGGAGTAGAGCTGGTTTTGCTCTGCTGGCCTCCTTCTCCATCGCCCCTCAGCAGTCCCCCTCTGCCTTGCCTCTGATAGGTCCTGATGGTGGGCTTGCAAACGTAGCTCTCCAAGATCTTGGGCGGTTTTTTGGTGCGCTTGGCCTGTAGTCCAATCCGGAGTCGTACATTCCCCTCAGGGCAGTTCGTCTCTCTGCCAGAGATCTGAAGCTGTTGCTGCCCTGCACTTCCACAGCGCCCCTCGATGAGCAACTCCAGCACCGCCCCTTTGTGTCCTTCTCTCTTTCTCCCTGCTCCCTTTTTCTCCTCCTCCTTTCCCCCTACATCTCCACTCTCTCCATCACCTCTCCTCTTTTTCTCTGCCACTTGGTCCTGTCCAGAGTCTTCGGATGCAGAGGTGGGGTCCAGAGTGGAGTTTGTGGTTGGAGGGCTCCCCCCCTTCACTCTCTGGTCCATCAGAGAAGTCAGGGGGGAGAAGTAGGATGCTCTGGGGTTCCCAGTATAACGCTTTTAAATGATCCCGGTGGGGTTAGTGGGGTCAAAGGCAAAGCGCAGAATGCAGGTGTAGGTCAATGTCCGAAACAATTTCCTTTAACAGTCCAAGTACAGTCGAGCTCCTTTATGCAGCAAAGCACGGTCTCTCTCTTGTGCTTTTGCCTTGAACTGAGATGGAATAAGTTTGAGGCAGAGAGAGAAAGGGAAAGAAAATACAGACAAACACAGACAGAGAGATAGAGAGGCTAGTGATTAGTCATTTCAGTGAGCTCAGATGCTGAGTAGCAGCAGTACAGGAATTGAGGGGAAAGTCCCCTTCCCGTAAGCAGCTGTAGAGAGGTGCTAAAGTCTGTGTCCACAGAGATGATCTCATCATATAGAAAACCCAGGGGGGCAATCAACGCCGCAGATTCCCAGAATCTCGACACTGACTGGAAGAAAGACCTACTCACAGTCTTCAAAAAACAGCGTCAGCTAGTTTTCTCTGACAATCTGTTAATAACGGCAGCTCTGACAGACAGCAAACACTCTCTAAAAACCTCTACACTTTTACTCATGTTCTTATCCTTACGCCTCCTCTCCCCAAATCAATTTATCAATCAATCAGCTCCTGACTAATTCACACTTGATCCAGTCTCCTCCCCTCCTCTCCCCACTGTCATTGTGCCTTCTGTTCTCAGTTACTCCCACAAGCACTTCTCCCTCCCACCCTTCCCTCTGCTGTACTTTCTTTTCTCTCTGAAACTCCCCTTTTCATGTTTGGCAGAAGTCTTCTACATGCATTCTCTATTAGTCCCATCCACTCTCTCTCTCTCTCTCTCTATAGACCACACAGTAAAATGGTCAACTCATACACTGTATCCATTTTAATCAGAACCATATTTCCTCCTCCCCAACTTAAATCCCTCCATTCACGGTCCGACCATTCCCCTCCTCCCCTTTCAGTAGTGGTAACACAAATCCGTAGGAAAGGGTAAAACTTATTTTTGGAAGGAGTGCAAATTCCTCCTCCTCCCATTGCTTCCTCTAAGTCAAGTAAGCTTTTCATTGACCCCATTGTAAATTGACTTTTAATGTGACATTACAGCAAGTAACACACCCTAAAATAACATTCCCCTCACCAGAAAAAAACCTTTCACTCTCACTCAGTGTTCAGCCTAGTTTTTAATGTATCGAAGGGAAGCAGCATCTTCTGTCATGCTTACTTCATTATACTCTCATTAAGGGAGACACTCATCCATTTTCTAATAAAATACACCCTGCCAAGCATTCTTGCCGCTCTCTCCTGAGGACCTCTTATGAAAAAGCTCTTCTGTCTCTCAGCACACTGAACTGCCCCCTTAAACCTACAAGAGCATCTCAGATAATGTTTTCATTTAAGAGCTCTGTGGGCTATCTCTCCTGCCTCTCGGTCCCTCCACACCCAAACCTTCCCTTTCCTTGAATCATACTGAACTCAAATCAACATCTGTTCCAGTAACTGCTGTTATGTAACAGTTTTGGAAAGTATTTTCAAGGCAAAACCTCCTTACAATAAAATAAAAACCGGCATAGAGATGGACAGCGGTCCTCTTAAAGAACTGCAGCCACTTTCATTGTGACCTCTGCTCCAGAAGCCTGACCTGTATGAAGAAGAGCATAATGACACAGCAGACACAGGCACAAGTCGTATATGAGTCATATGGGTTTCAATGTTGCTGTGCAAAGTGACTCTAAGAAGAGAATGAGTGGCAGGTTTTCAAACTTAAAAGGCAGAGTCCATTCAAAATCAGTCAAAGTGCATACTAATAGCTTTTTATACTCTCCAGAGCTATACCTCTCAAACATAACTCAAAATTATTCTAACATTAGACCAGAAGCTATTTCCAGTGACAGGATGATGGGTGGACTTGACACTGTAGACAGTGGTCCCTCAGCAGCGCTGAGGCGGTGATTAAATCATGATAATGGCCCACCATATTTCCAACCATCATCACCATCCCATGACGGTGTTATCATCAATAACGACAACACCATTATCATCCGCCTGACAACAGCAGGAGCACAGCTGTGATGGCATCTCAAAAATATTGAACCATGAAGAGTCACACAGTCAGTTAAGCCTCACTCCTCACACACAGGGAAGTTTCTCACGTGAGTCTCCCTCCACCTCACACACACACGCACGCACGCACACACGCGCGCGCGCGCACACACCTAGTTAGTGTATAAGAAGTGTGTTGGTCGTACATTGTGTACCCAGGTCGCAGCTGCGTAGGCTGACTGATGTTGCTACTGTAGATACAGTATGGGCAGTGGGGGTGTTACCGCACTGGAGCAACCCGTCAACAGGGGCTTCCTTCTCCATGACTTTGCGCACCTCTGAAAATGACCGTCCGCCCGTTGCTGTCGCACTTACAAATGATACACACATGCACGTGTTGTTGTCGTCACTCCTGTCTCCATAGTCAAATATAACCCACATTTAATCGCCCTAAAACATCCACAGCTGTAAATTGAAAGTCAACGTGGAAGTGGGGCGCTACGTAGCATAAAAAATGTGCCTGCTAGTGGTGTTTGTGATGTGGATTAGTCCCGAGCCACATTTTTTTCTCTCTTCTATCTGTCCTCTGCCAGCCCTTCTGCTGGTGTCAGCAACATCGAAATAAGAAAGATCACCATGCACGATGAAACATACTCAGCAACAAGGGATAAAATTGGCGCAAAGCGGATGCACAAAATCCTCACTCACCTACGGTGCCGTGAGCTCGCCGATGATGACAGGCCTGCACACATTAAAACAGACTGCCATGAAAATCTGTAATAAGGCTACGTAGGCTACTTACCCGAGAGCGCGTCCCGGAGCCAACTGCGTTTAGGCAGGAGGTTAAGGTGTTGCTGTCCTGCTCTCCCCTTCGCACCAACAGCGATCCAGACCCTTCTGTGCATTAGACGTTGCTTTGATTACACAACTACGACCAGTGGAGGTTAAAACACCCCCTAAATCCGAGTTTCAGTCTCATCGGAGCGCGGAGCCGACTGTGCAACAACATTGGCGCGGGTGTTTTCATGATCATACAGTCGACACATCTTCGTCGGCACGTCTCCGCAGCTAGGTGGCGGACTGGTTCCACTGTGATCTTATTTTGCCCAATTCTCTTTGGGGAAAGTTACAGCTCCCGCCAGTAATAATGGCTCAGCTTGTGCCCTCGTTTGCATACAAGCCGTTAACGTGTCAGTATGACGGGGCTGAGGGCTGCGGTGTGTGCGGGATTACACAGGCTGACAACGCGGAGGGGTCGGTGGATGTGCGGGAATGCATATTGCGTGGCCATTTCCATGTGGCCAGAGGAGGAGATTAAACGGCGAATACAGCACAGGATCTCCTTGCGGTTCATAATAGGCGATTGGGGAGGGCTATTTAGACGCTTAATAAAATGGCGACGACTTGGCTAAACAGGCTGCTGGTAGGATTTGGGGAGCAGCTCAGAAGTTGCATCGCGTAATGTCCTACTGGTGGGAGAAGATAGACAGGCAAGCTGGGCGAAGCGCTTAAAACGTTAATATCTGAGAGCCATTCATGATGCATCAGTTATTGATCCAAAACTATACGCAATGTTTTCCTACTAGTTCAGTAGGAATAAAACAGAAATCTACATAGCAGACAACAGGTAAAGCATAGGCAATATAGACATATCCTTAGTATAGCATAAAAATAAAGTAACAATATAGAAATTACATTATTACAATTATTAAGTTTTAGTAGTCAGCATCATTATTGTTTTGTTGTGTGTAGTTTTACAGCACCTGAGGCCCCAAAGCAAAGATAAGATTTTGGGCCCTTATTGGCCCCCTGTTCCTCCTGCTCTCTGGTGTACACTGTAACCTACAAATACCCATTAAGTTCACACTACAGACTACATAATGAATTTCACCTGTACCATTCAGTACTACTGGCCTAGGGTTTGCTGTTGCCAAGTGGGTTTTCACATACAAGGAATTTGTCTTGTTTAATGATGCATGTAAGAATATACATAGTACAAGAAAATATAAAGATGAAAGCAAGTGCCACAAGTCAAAAAGCATAAATAGGAACTTGACGATAACATGAAAAAATCTAAAAAATAATATGACTCTTATTCAAATTAAGGAGCTGCAAAGGCTTGCAAAGGCAAAAAATATTGATCAGAAAAGATCACAGTGTGAAGTTTAAAGAATATTTACAATGTGTAAGATAGAGTCCAAGAGATGAGCATTCATGAAACGCATTGATTCAGGTGTGTAGACTTTACGTGTAGTGAGTCTGCAATATTTTACCTGCACGCCTCAGGGTCCTGGACGAGTACAGGTCCTCCAATGGGAGCTAATGTTCAGCTCTTAATTGAGGTCCTGGGTGATGATGGTGCCCAGGAAGTGGAGGGATGCCACAGTGTAGTTTAGAGTGTTGAGCTCCAGGTTATTTTGACTGCATCCAGGTCACCAGATGGTCAATCTCCCACCTGTAGGCAGACGAGGGTGTCATCCACAGACTTCAAGAGCTTGACAGAGGTGCAGCTGTTGGTATACAGGGAGAAGAGCAAAGTGGAAAGGACGTGGCCTTGTGGAAATCTGGTGCTGATGGCCTGGAGTTAGAGATGTTTCCCCAGCTTCACATACAGCCTCCTGTCAGAATGGAAATCTGCAACCCACCTGCAGGTGGAGTACAGCACATCAGCTGGGTGAGCTTGTCCTCTAGCAATGCCAGGATGATGGTATTAAAAGCAGAGCTGAAGTTCACAGAACAAAATCCTGACATAGGTTCCTGAGGAGTCCAGGTGCTGGAGGATGATGATGGTGACGATAATTTAAAGGAAAAGCACGGATTTATTTAAGAATATGTACCATGTAAGGACAATATCATCAATTTTGTCAAATTAGGATGAGCTAATGATGTTGGACTTGTCATGCATACACTTTTCATAGGGCATTTAAATGAGGCATTGTATTTATCAATAAATTAGATTACAAATGACATATATTGAACCTGAAAAAATAGGCTATTGACATTTTACAATATGAAACATCAAATAGAGGTAGGGCCTAAGTGTTTGTAAAGCAGCTCTGAGAATTATGTAAGGAGGCCAGTAAACAATTATGCAGGTTTGTTTTTCATTATGAATACTATACTATACTATATAGGCTACACTTTCTTCCGGAGAGCCACTACAGATCTGTTGGTAAACTGAGATTCTCAAGTTTGACTGTAAAATACTGTAATTGTCTTGCTAAAAGATTTAAAAGAACGCTATCCTTCTCCAAACAGTTAATTATGCATTAACACCTCAACTGGGTGTTTACAGCTGCTTTAACTCAAACTGCATAGATTATTATTACAGGTGAAATGTGTCATTATTTGATAAACTCCATTTTCCTCTGCTGCTGTCGCCTGGTTCGTGTCTCCTCATTGGCTACACAGAATGATGACGTCGTTGCGCCACTTCCTTTTTGTACTGCATGATGGCGGTGTCCGTGACGGATTTGGCACATTGACTTTCTAAATGTGCAGTTTACCCTCTCTTTAAACGTATCTGGGAGCATACATCAGTAAATGACCTTAGCCGAAGTCCTCGTCACTGAATATTGATGAAGTGAATCGCAGGTAAACAGCTTTCTGTGCTCAAATAACTCCGCATAGCTAATGTTGCCTGTAAATTACGTACCTTCTGGGTTACCACTGTTAGCTGTTAGCTAGGTCAAGTGTTTACGCAAGGTTACACGACACCGGTGTGTTTTTGCACATTGCTTGCTTCACAACAATCGCCATTCCTGAAAATATAAGTTTAAATCATTTCATCCACCATGTTTCCAGATAATGGCGCTCCACAGACTGTCCTTCAGACTACGGCAAACGGTAAGATCATTTCAAACTGTGGGTTTAACCTTATTACAGCCTATGGTTTAACTATTTGAGAGCTGCAAATCCATAACATGCACAGTATATGAAAAATAATCCCTCTCAGATGTTTTAATGTGTGTCTATTTGCAAAGCAATGAGGCACAAGATGTTTCATGAATGTTTGTGGTGTTAAACTGGTTTAAAACACAGCTTTTTTGTGTGTGCATTACATTACATCCCCAAAATTAACAGTATGTGGTAATACAAGAAGCGACTTGGAAGTAGGTTAATTCACATGCCTATCAATAAATCTTTAACTGAGGTTGTTCAAATAAGTGCCTATGGGTTTGAAAGCTTACATCCAGTAGTTATTTGAAATACTAAGAGTAGATTTATCAAAATGGTGACCACAGTCAGGAGAAATATAAAGTAAACCAACATTTATTGTGCACATAAGGAACAAGAAATTTGGTTTTAAGTTGCCCTCAATGTTAAATGTTCCAAGAACAATTTTCAGGAAAAAGGAAATAGACACAGCTAAAAAAAAAAAAAGGACAACACAGCTGGACAAAGGTAAAAACATATTACTATTATGTACATACAAGTAGTGAAAAATGTAGTAGCGGTAAATGAGTAGTGAAATAAATATTCAATGATTAATGTGTAATAGGTTTGTTTATTTTATATCCAGTACATGAAGTAGGTCGTTATGTGTTGTTAAGCACGTACAATCCAGATCAGTACTGTAAATCAGACCACAGAGGTATACAGGGTTTTAGTCTGCAAAGAGAAATTTTTTGGTGCCCCCCAAATAGGACGCAAATTGCGTTTTATACTCTATTCCATTTATTATAAACTCAGAGTGAAGATTTTCCTGAAAATGCCGACCAGAAATCCAAGTCTGATTAACATGACAGATGAATGTAGATTACAGTGCATGCTTACCTGCTAGCCGTTTGATGTGGCGCAGTTTGTGTTGAAGATGTTTTATGTTGCCGCCTGTATGTTATGGTAAATGCTGTTTGGATGCAGATATGTGAATAAATGCTTTAATTCTATTAAACTTGTGCAGGTGTCACATGTAAGGTCCTTTCATACCAGTGGATGTGGGCAGCAGCAGGAGGCAGTGGCTGTAGAGTCAGAACCTGTTCCCCTCTCAGTTTTCAGAACACAGGAGAATGATCCAGTAAGCAAATCTGACTTTAACAGTTCAAATGTTGTCATCATGTTAACAGGCTAGGGGGAACACACTATACAGTTGCCTCATTGCAGCAGATTTGTGTTTGAGCTCACTGTTTGTCTCTTTCCAGGCATGTCAGTCAGAGAAACATATCGGACAGTATTATACACTGCCCCCTGCACACATTCGCACTCTGTTCCCTCACGGCCTCTCTTGGCGCTACCAACAACAGGTATGTTCTTATGTCTAACACAGCATGCACATTATTTTGAACTTACTGACTCAGATATTTTTAAGATTTGGTTATTTCTTTTGAAGTAGTAAAATATCTGCCATGAAGAAAAAACTGTCATGTATGGTTTTAGGTGAAGACGTTCAATGAAGCCTGTATGATGGTGAGGTCTCCAGCTCTAGAGGTCATCTCTTACTTAAAGAAAACAGACATCAGCAAACCTGCTATGCGATATGTATTCTGTATCCTTCAAAACACAAGCTCTATCCCTCTCTCTCACTCTCACACACAGACACACACACGGATACAAAACATAGTCTTCTTTTCTTGATGCTTCTGAGTAAGCTTTTTGTTAACCTTATCAAATGGTTCAGATGGGTTGAAGGGCAGTGGGAAGACGATGTCTCTCTGTCACACGGTACACTTCTGTTATACACAGGGATGGCTGGTGCTCCATATTCCTGATGGTGAGACAAAACACAATCACACACGCCAAGTTGCCGACTCTCGGCTACCTTTGCAGAAGTACAAAAAAATGACATCTTCCCTGTGTTTTTTTTTTTTTTTTTTAAAAACACAGCCCACATCTGGGTGAAGAACTGTAAGGAGCTGCTGCCCTCATCCTATAACAGCTCTCGCTTTGACCAGCCATTACAAGCCACCGAATGGTTACGCAACTTTAGAATTACCAATGAGCACTTCCTTTCTAAGGTAATGATTTTCATGTGCCTTTTTATGAACATCAGTCAAGAGACAATATTTATATGAGCTGCAAGTTTACAATGTTAACTTAATGACTCTTAGTATAAAAAGTTAAGGCTTGTGGAGTTTTACAAAATTTGTCACATTATCAAAAAGCATTAAGGCATTTATAGACCTTAAATGAGCCTTGAATGTGTCTTCACAGCGGTCACATGCTGATGTACATAAAGCCGTCAAACTACTTGATGACGCCAAATGAATTTACCCACATGCACCACTGTTAAAAGAAGAGTTTGAAGTGTGTTGCACAGTAGCAATATACCGGCATGATGGGATTAGAGGATTATAATTTGAGGGAAACACGTTGCATATGTTTAATGAGGATGAAGCATCATAAATACTCATCCAGGCTCTGCTCTTAAGGAAATATGAATGGATAAAAGTATAAAAGAATGTGATTAGTTAAGTTATTCTAGATGTGTTTTCATTAGGTTTTTGATAAAGCAAATAAAGACTTGCATATTGGTTGAGGTAATCCTCACAAAGCAACTCAGTCTTTAACATACTGACACACAATGCAGTTATTGTAAATAGAAAACCAACGTTATAGAAATTAGGGTTGAAATCATAATGATTGTAAACCTGGTGCATGAATTAAATGAGGACCCAGCACATACAGCATAAACATGGTCAATGAAACTGTGCTGTTTCGCTCCCAGATAAAGACCAAACAGCGCTACGTGTGGACAAAGAGAGAGCTCACTGAGGAGGGAAGAGCACTCGGAGAGCTGGTGGATCAGGTGAGTCTTCCCACAGTGCAGATGAGTGGGATTCAGCTCTGCGTATGTATTATTGTGTTCTCTGGAGATGTGGTTTATCTCACCTTCAAGACATTTTCATCAGTTTGTGGTATTTTTCTATTGGTTACCTATTCTTTTCCTTCTGTGCCACGAATTTCCCCACTGGGGTCATTAAAGTTTAATTTTTCACTGCCTGTGCTTAGTGATGATCGATTGCCAATGAACTGAGCATGGTGATGGATCAGCACAATGTGTTTGTACTGCGCACACTGACAAAGGCGGAAAGGAGCAGCAGATTCATGTTCAGCCTGTAAATGTTTCACCTCTTCCAATCAGCCATCTTGCTCTGTTATATTTCACCAAATCATTTGCTCTATAATAAGGAAAACTTTGAGACATAATACATCACTGCTGGTGTTACCGTGAGTTGTGGGAGCTGATATTAATAGCCAGCCTTCTGACAGCACATTATTAGACAAAAGAAATCAGTTTCAATCCTCCTGCTGAGCTCCTGCTGAGCATTAGCTTGATAAGAAGTACCTAAAATTACAGAAACCTTTGGGAAAAATGTATTTAAGGTGTACTTAGGTTTTTAGTTTGACCCATGTCCTACCTGAAATCATTGAGGAAGAGGGGTTTATGACCTATACTGCAGCCCACCACCAGGGGGGCAATCGAGATGTTTTGGCTTCACTTTTGAGGTGAGATGTTGTCCATCTTTAAATACAGTCAATGGCTCAACCACAGACGGTTTGGTCCGAGATTCGGGTGTTTTATGCTTGTAGCGTCTTATGTAGCCTCGAGCCGCTAGCCTCAGGCAAAGATGAGGAGGGGACCACAGAGGTCTGGTCAACACTTCTTTGTAACTCTAAGCCCCCTGATTTTTTCATTTTCAAACTTGTAGTCCTCAGCCCCAACTTGTGGAAATTTATCAGACTTCACAGAGCTCCCTCTGGAAAACAAAAGGCTTTATAAAACTCCTTTTCATTTCCCTCTGTAAGACATTGCAATCAGACTTCTGATGATGTTTCCTTTGCCTTAGGGTATCACTCGTGTGAAGAGCAGCAGTGATGTGGTGGGGGCGGTGATGAAGGAGCTGAGGCTGCAAAGCGGGCAGCCAGACTCAGGCTTCCGCCTGGCTGTGGCTGTGGATGGTGTCAACGCACTGTGGGGAAGGTCCACCATCAAGAAGGAGGATAAGAGTGCTGTGAGGAGACACATTAACCATCCTGTCATGCCTCATGTCTTTATGCCTTTTCCACAGATAGGAGGTCTAATGTGTCTCTTTCTTGCTGTCCATTAGGTGGATCCAGAGGAGCTCACTTTGGTTTATAACCTGAGGAAGCTGATGAAGAACAACTGGGTGAGCTTAACACACAATGACCACAGTTGCATGTGAATATTACATTTCAGATTTTTTTTTTCCATTAACATTCTCTCTCTTTCTCAAAGACTGGAGGCGCCATCATCACCACTCTGTCTCAGACGGGGTCTCTCTACTCTTCAAAATCAGCCTACTTGCCTCAAGAGCTGCTGGGAGAGGTCGGTGGCCATTTTATTCTACTCTATAGTTTGTAGCATTTGCTCCCTCAGCTCTGACAGCATATTAGTCTTCTCTAACTTTGGCCATTAGTCGGGAAATTGCATACCTGACCTGGAGGCAACAATCCAATCCTCAAGACTCCTGGGCAGAAGCTGTTTGATTGAATGAAATCAAGAGATACATAAAGACATAATGATTAAGAGTTGATATTGCTTTTTGACGAGCATCTCAACATTTTGTGTCTGTGTGCAACAAAACAGCCAGTATATCCAGTATTATTGGCAGAGTACGGCAAAGGATAAGTTCCATCCTCGAATGTTTCAGTACTGTCGCCCTCCTGTCTGCCTTGTCCATTTTGCTTTATGCTTAAAGCTCTAATTGTTTGTGTTGTTGCAGTGGGTTGTGATATTATTTATAATGGTTGTATTTAGCTGATGTCTGAATGTCAACCAATCAATTTCCTAATGGACCAGCAAATCCTTTATTGCCACCCACCTCTTCCATTTATGTTGGGCAACAATTGAACTGTAGGGTCATTCCTGTCTCGCCAAGTTAAAAAATGTTTGTTATAATTGTTGACCACTGACCACGTGGATCTTTTTTTATAGGTTGATTCATATTCAAATTGCATCAGTATGCATGATTTCTCCCCTCTCTGCATTTAAATTATATAAATAAATATTAACATCTGTATTTGTTTGAATCTGTATTTGGAGTTGTTATTTATTGCGTTTGAATTGTTTCAAGCAAGTGTGTAATATATTCTTGTCTCAACATGAAATTTAAATGGATGACGAGCTGTGCGTTATACACGCCTCACAAAAACACATTTGATGTCCAGTATGTTGACTTCCTGTCTGTGTTTCGCTCATTAGAGGGGCTTTGATAGCATGGACCCATTCATCCCAGTGTCGGTGCCCAACTACAGCGAGAAGGAGTTTGAGAGTTGTTACCTCTACTATATGGACCGCCACTGGCTGCAGCATCCACAGAGTAAGTGATGATGCTGTGAATGCTTTGCTTTATAAAGAAGACATGTAAGGGATGTTGTTTTAGTAACTTGAATTTCTTTTTTTCCCCCCTCATCAGGTCAAACAGAGGAAGGAAAGAAAGAACTCATCTTTTTGAGCAACAGAAATCCATCAATGTTGGACAGAATTTGTGCCTTCCTATGAACTCACATAGACTTAAATCGTGCACAAATAGTGTCCTAAAAATACATAAACTTACAAATGTCTGTCTCTATAATATCTGTCCCTCTGTAAATTATGATGCATGTGTGCTACTTTGATAATAAAATGTTGAATTAAGTAACGGGTCAAATAATTTCTGTACCAGTTTAAATCCACTGTAAATAACTGTCTTTTTTTTCCTCAAATTAAACATGGAGGCTTTAATTGCAAGTATCTCATACTTAGGTATCCTAGTAATCAGATGTAAGCCAGGTGCCTTGGAAAAAAGATTTAATCACATTGGAATATGAAAAGCCTTCTTTCTGAATGGAATAGTATTATCTGTCACCTACTTATGATAATTTATTTGTGCAATTGACAAAATGGGAGGAAAATGGTGCAGAAAATGTTACCAACTTGTCTTAAACCCTTTATTTGAGAGGTGACATGGTATAGTTTCATAAAGCTATTCTATTTTTGATAAGGATATTTGATAGTATTTTAGTAAAATATACTCCAAACTCATAGTTCTTAATGCTGCTCAGTTGCGTTAAATGCTTTGTAAACGTATAAAAACATACAACTCGACCTTGAATGACACCAGAGTAGTCAGAGCCTTCAGTGTGTGTCTTACGATACAGCACCACCTGGAGGCGGGTCAGGTTAATGCATTGTTGTTGTTCACGTGACGGTTTCCAAAGTCACATGACCAATGGCCAAAAGTCATACTTGATCGCCTAAACAAAGTGGGCGGTATGGCAGGTTGCACAGAGTTAAGGTGACGATTGAATGTAAACACTCGAATTAACCCGCAGGACATGTCAGAGTTTGTATCGGGACCCTCTAAGGTGAGCTAATCTGTTCTAAAGTGCTCTGAATTAAATTACAAATGTGTGTGCTAAATGCAAGCAGCAGGGCCGTTGTTAACTATTTGTATTTTTACACTAATTTTAATAATCTTTAATGGAATTTGAACTTGCTGCTCTGTAGACTAACATAAATATGGCTTGATTCCAGATAAAATGGCGTTGTCGTTGCCATCGTGTGTACGTCTGGGCCTCGTTTTCCTCACTGCTGAAGTGACCCTCTCTACAGGTGACGAACCACAGACCACCAGTGGTGGAAGAATTATTCCGCCCTTTTACTTTAGTAAAGTACTAATACCACGCTGTGAGAAGACTCCTGCAACGTCCTGCATTCAAAACTTTACTTGTAGATAAAAGTATGTCAAAATGTCCAGCAAAATTAGGCAACTTTATGTGGTGAAATTGTTTTACCACATATCTAAAATGTGAAGTTATGAAGTACAATATTTGCCTCTGAGATGTAGTGGAGTAGAATTGTAAAATACTCGAGTAAAGTACATGTAACTTGACTTTTAAGGAGAACTTGAGTAATTGTACTTCCTGCAAAACACCTGGTTTAAGGTTACAGTTGCCCCATTGCATGTGTCCTATTTGTGTTGCTTGTGAAGTTAATCATGTAATTTTAGGGCCCCACCAGTGACTTTTTCTCCTTCCAGGAAGCACTGAATGTGTTGCCAGAAACTTTGGCCATGACTCAGTGGTGTGTGAGTGTAACTCAACCTACTGTGACAGTGTCGGCTCAGTCACCTTGCCTCCTCTGGGTCAGTACTCCTCCTACCTCACCAGCATGGCCGGCAGCAGGCTAGAGGCAGGTCAGGGTCGGGTTCAGGTGAACAGCACTGCGACAGGTGAGTGATGTTGTGGGCTTATGTTGTTGGGATGGGTGGTGTTAGAGTATTCACATAGCATCTATTTTGTTTATGCGTCTCTTTCAGGCCTCAGGTTGACCATCGTTCCCGACCAGAAGTACCAGAAGATCAGGGGATTCGGTGGAGCTATGACAGACGCAGCAGCCATTAACATCCTGTCTCTTTCTGCTGGTGCACAAGACCAGCTGCTACGACAGTACTTTTCCCCTGAAGGTGCACCAAGTGAAAGGAAAACAAAGTAGTGGGGCAATATATCAGAAAAGCATAATTTGACTGTAATTCCAGGAATATACACAAATAAGATACGCATTTAGTATTCTTGTTTTTCTATTTTTAACGTTTTTCACATAACGGTCGTCCTGCTTAAATGTAATGAAAAATACATTTCACACATTTTTATATTAATAGGGGTGTTATTCAAAAAGATTTCTATTTTTTATAAACAATCTTTAATGTCTATTTCTCGGTAACGTGTTACTTTAATTCCCCATAAAGCAAATAAACATTTCATAAATGATTTATAACTCGGTATAATGTAGTTTCAAGCAGATATTTTGACAGTTTAAGTGTTTATTAATCTTCAGTATTTGGCAACAATTCTATGCAGACGTGGTTCATTTTATGACAACTTTTACTATAATTTCATTTATTTTCTGTTTCATACACCAGCATCGACTTATAGATGCTTTCAGGAGGAGCTATAGTTGTTGACAGTTTAATATACATTTATGTCTGCTTATAACTGAATTATAGTGTGTTGTAAATCATTTATTAATTGTTTGTGTACTGCTTATAAATGCTAAATGAAGGCTTAAAGCAATTTGGTTACAACTTGACCAGAATAATTAATTTGGGCACCAGAATTTTGTACAAATATAAAATGATAGCATTAAAAATATTTAATTTTGTGATCAGCTGTTAGTATTTTTAAGCAAAAAGGAAACATATGTACTCAAACCATATGTCCTTGCGCTGATACTCAAAATTAGCTATGTTAAAAAGGTTTTAATGATGGGTTTGAGTATGTGTATGTGTGTGGAGGTTTCCAACGTATATCATCAAAATATTTTTCCTCTAACTCGCTAAATGATAACTCTGAATCATCATGCAGCCTGAGTTGTTGAGTTGACGCTGTCTCTCTGGCAGGTATCGGCTACACTGTGGTGCGTGTGCCCATGGCCAGCTGTGACTTCTCCACCCGTTTATACACATATGCCGATACGCCCGGAGACTACAACCTGGACAATTTCACCCTGGCCCCTGAGGACATCAACATGAAGGTCTCTCTCTCTCTCTCTCTCTCTCTCTCTCTCTCTCTCTCTCTCTCTCTCTCTCTCTCTCTCTCTCTCTCTGTCCTCCTTCTCTCACACATACACATGCCCATCTCTCCACTCATTGAACCTCTCCTCTCCTTCTCAGATCCCTCTCCTGCAGCGTGCTCAGGCCTTGTCTCCTCGCCCCTTGTCTCTGCTGGCCAGTGCCTGGAGCGCCCCTGCCTGGATGAAAACTAACGGTGCACTCGTAGGAAAGGGCTCACTGAAGGGCCAGCCAGGGGGCAAGGAGCATAAAACCTGGGCTCAGTATTATATCAGGTGACATGTGGGGCTTTACCTTAATGGGATGTCACACTTTGGTAATGTTTAACACCTGGGAAATTTATTCTGGTGGTCACTTTTTTCTTTTCCTCTCAGGTTCCTTGAGAATTATGCTAAATATAACTTGACCTTTTGGGCATTGACCACAGGGAATGAGCCCTCTGCAGGGCAGATGACAAACTACAGGTCTCAACTCACATTATATTATACAGAATTAACAATCA
This sequence comes from Hollardia meadi, assembly GCA_037974645.1. Taxonomy (NCBI): domain Eukaryota; kingdom Metazoa; phylum Chordata; class Actinopteri; order Tetraodontiformes; family Triacanthodidae; genus Hollardia; species Hollardia meadi. The sequence continues at coordinate 14,626,369 of JBBPCS010000855.1, forward strand.
TCACAACTCCGAAATGTTTGCAACACACTGAGAAGCATCTTTGTCTTGCTGCAGTTTCCAGGCTCTGGGCTTCACTCCTCAGGAGCAGAGGGACTGGGTGGCTCTGGACCTGGGCCCTGCCGTGCATGCTTCATCATACCCGCGCACACACATACTCATACTGGATGACAACCGCTTGCTGCTGCCTTACTGGGCTAAAGTGGTGAGTCCAAGGACGGAGAGATGGTGAGAAAGGTCATTGTAAACTTTGTTATACCAGCGGCTACACTGGTGCTGAAGACAAGAAATCAGGAATAAATCGGTATAAGAAAAGAAAATAGATTAAATGATAGTCAAAGATGTTAACATGATAGCTTAAGATATAATGCATAATACAATACACGTCAAAATCAACATAATAAGGAAGATAGACTATAAAATAAATGTGGTTAGATGCAGTCTTAAATTTTTGGGCTCCAAATTGTTCTCTGGAGGAAAGAGACAAAAAACTGCTAGTCAGATAGGAATCAGCCTGAAGAAAGGTGGATGTCTTCTGTAGTAGCTGAGATAGGTTTTTGTTTTTCATTGGGAGGCTCCTAAACAATGTCACAAGAGACAAGATTAAAGAAGGCTCCGTCTACAAAACAGGTTCCTTTCTGCAGGGTTCACCATGTTAAATTTAAGACCTTGACAGACCTTTTTGTTACCACATAGAATGTTATTTATACCAGATTCACAGTCATAACAACAGTGTATGAAAGTATGATGGAAGACCAGTAGGGACGATATGGCCTAGAATTATTTCAAAAACAAGAAAAAAATCAAAAACTTTTCCATACCTTATAAGGCCTTATGAGGAAACTAAATTCAATGCTTTTTAAGTCTTTTTAGTGCCTGCAGATATCCTGAAAAGGGGACATTGGTGCCCTTCTTTAAATGCACTTTATGTGAAAGACTCAAGTCTTTTTTTCCCCCCCTTGTCCCTCCAGGTCCTAAATGATATACACGCAGGAAGGTACATTCATGGTGTGGCAGTTCACTGGTACATGGACAGCTTTGTCCCAGCTGAGATAAGCCTGGGAGTCACCCATCACCTCTACCCAGAGTATTACCTGTTTGGCACAGAGGCGTGCTCTGGCTGGAGCCCACTGGACAGAGGGGTGAAGCTGGGTAGCTGGCACAGGGCTGAACAGTACGCACATGACATCATAGAGGTAAGATCCTCTTGGCTTATGCACAAGTTATGCGTGTTCAGTCAGATCCACTGTAACTGATATGTGATTTCAAGGTGGATCACCTCCCTCGCTGCTGCCCTGCAGGTTTACAGGTTGCAGTCTTCTGTACACACTCTTCTTGAGAAACTGCCTGCAGGCCATCAAAGCAAGCTGGAACTGGTGTTTTGTTTCTTCTGTCTTCACTCTCTCTCAAAGGAAATCGGACTCCTTCCATTCCATCCATTTTGCATAGACGCATTCAGACTCTTGAGGAGGAATTTGTTTATGTAGATGTGTTGTCCTTGTGATATCTAAACAAAACACCAGGCGCCAGTCCAATGGATTCATTTAAACAAAACAACTCTTACAAAAAAGTTACAAAGCATAGACTGGATAATGAACTGTGGGTGTTTGTCTCCATGGCAGGACTTAAATCATTATGTGGTGGGTTGGACTGACTGGAACCTGGCGTTGGACCAGACTGGTGGACCAAACTGGGTTAAAAACTTTGTAGACAGCCCTGTTATTGTGGATGCACAGCGTGACGTCTTCTACAAGCAGCCAACTTTCTATAGCATGGCCCACTTCAGGTAGCAAACTGGGTCTCACGTGACGTTTGTTCACACCGAATGGCATATTTCACCTGTTCTATTATTACACAAACAACCTCTTTTACACAGTAAGTTCCTGTGGGAGGGGTCTCGGAGAGTGGGCGTGTCCTCCAGTCAGGAAACAGACCTGGAATACTGTGCCTTCATCAGACCAGATGGCTCAGTAGTGCTCATCATACTCAACAGGTATGTGAAATGTTTGTTTTTTTTATGTGGTAATGACAGGAAATTCGCGCTACTTGACTGTGCGTCTGTGTTTTGTAGGTCGTCGTCAGTGATCCAGTTTGAAGTGTGGGACCCCTCGGTGGGCTACATCCCCTCCACTGCTCCGGCTCATTCACTGCTCACACTTGCTTGGAACACACACTGATCATTAATGAGTGTCCCCACACAATTGTTTCACCTAAATCACATTACAAATAATTTATTTTCATATCAGCATGCAACTGTCTCATGTTGGAAACTTGTCGTTACTAAAGCAGTTATTACTTTCATTAATTGTTTGTTTTTTTGCACTGATTTTTATTAGGAATTCTACCTGAAAGTAATGAATCGATTGACGAGAATAACCTGTGCTTAATTGTAACTGGTGCCTTGATTTTCAGCCAATAAGATGCTTGAGGTGTCTTCATTATGTCACATCTCTAAACAAATCGTATATAATGTACAGGATTTGTAAATGCCTTCTGCTGTTGTTGCTCATCCTTTTCATTTTAAATTAAACACATTTTTAAAGTATCTAATCTTTGGCTGTAGAGGATATAAAATTACCCTTTTTTTTAATTGAGCTGTGAACAATGACAGTTTTTTTTGTCAATTTATTAATACATCATAGACATTTTTTCATATATATAATATACAGTTTGATAACCAGGTATTTCACATTTGTCTCCATTCTCAATTTTTTTTCCTTTGCAAACCATAACTTGGACTAAACTTATTTACATAAAAAAAAGTGATAAAAATGTGAAACAAAAGACTGTCATAAACAAAGGAATAAAATGACCGGGATGCCATATGTTTATAATATATACACCAGGAGGAGGATTTTTTAAAATCTAAAGCATTAGATAATGGGCTGAGCACCGTATCTTTTAATTTCATTCCCTTACTGGTATGACATTTAATATTTTTTTCAGATGCAGAAGAGTCCTGAAAGATGTAAGGAGTCCCTTGCTTTCATTCGATATCACAGCTTCCATTTGTGGCCATATAACAGCAGCAACACAGAGTTCAATCTTCCTGACACAAAATTAAACATTATACCCTTCATAAACAACATTTATTGCAGGGGTATAGGTGTTCAAGTGGTCAGGTCCAGTCCCTGTAAATGCCAAGACTGAAAGGAACCACATTAATATTCCCATATGCCGTACAGGGCTCAGTTGCAGGATTTAGCTTCAATTCAATTAGTGATTTCTTCAATGAGTAAGGAGGGCATTGTGTATGATATAAAGTCTGGCATTTCCCCACAAAAGTGTATCGCAACAGTGCATTTCAAGAAAGATGGAAAAGGAGTTTGGGTGGAAGTAGAGAAGACATGGGCTTGATCATCAATCTAGGCTGGTTTGTTATTAGACAAAAATAAAAAAAAAAGATCTCGCCACCTCAAGTGACTGTTAAGACGTCCGTTTGGGTATCTGTATACATGGTTGAAGAGAAAGGCATTAAAATAGAAAAAAAAAATCTGACAGATGATTATGACTGCAACAGAGATGAAACGAGGAAAGTGAGAAGTGTTTCGTCTTCTCGTGTGTTGCTGGATGTAGGCGAGGAGAACCGAGGAATGAGACAGGTGGGTGTCTCAGAAGGACCATCTCTCCTGTGTGCGGGGGTCCATGGAGAGGGAGGGGGACTCTGATGGGGGCTGGCTGCTGCTGTCTTCTCCATTTAAACTCTTCCTACACACTGGACATGTGTCATGCTGTGTGGCCACAGAACAGAATATAGATGAGGTTAGCTTTGGGCAGTTTTAACAAGTAAATTCCTTCTTTTAGTTGTATTTTACATGATGTTCTTTGGCTTTGACTGCTGTGATCTTTCTGTCTGGTCTGTCAGCAAAATTCCCCCACTGCTAATGTTAAATGACAGAGTAGGGCAGCATGGGTAAACATGAACACAGCTTTACTCTATTCGACATTCCTTTAACAAAGTCATTCTAATGGTAAGACTGGTGATATTTTGTTATGGTTGACAAAACTCATATTTCCTGTGTAGCAATAGCCTGATACATATTGTTCCATTATGTGCCATTAACCTCCATTGCTGTCCAAAACCGAGAACACATTAATGAGCCACACTGTTGCACTGGGCAACATGTTCCTTCATTACAATAAAGGGAACATGTTTATTTTGAGTCGACCTGGTGCTGTAAACACCCACCAAATGATAAATGGACTGCACTTACATAATACTGGTCTGCCTTTATAGACAAAGCACTGTATAAGGCCTCTCATTCACCCATTCACACACAGCTGCCATGTAAAGCACTGGCCCACATCCACTTCAGGTTCAGTGTCTTGACCAAGGACAAGGACGAGTTGGGGATTGAACCTGCTCAACTTCCTGAGCCATAGCTGCCGCTCAGTGCACAAAATAAATCCAAAACTGAACAAATGCATGATTAACTCGTGTTTGAGTACTGTTTTTGAAAAAAAACTGGAGCAGAAATTACAATGTTTGATTTTATTTAGACACTGGATAACTGTTGAACTGAACATCTAAGTCAAAAGTAATAAATACCTCAATCTGGATCAAGGAATATCAAACTCAATGTAATAAATACCTAATATATAAATCTGAAATTCAACCTCCAACCAAAACCAGTTAATTAATAAATTTGGAACTGGTGGGAGCGATTTTAATTTTTTTTTAACTCAAAGTCAGTCATTCATTCCAGTTGAGAAGTTGACTGGTGGCGTTGATTAATCGGCCTACCTCTAGTTTATAGGCAACAAGTCTAAATGCTGAGGGTGTCATTTTTCTATAGCCATTACATTGTGATACGTTAAAAAAGAAAAGTTTAAATGAAATTGTATACTTTTAAGGCATTATTAAAGATTTATATCTTCAGTGTCACAGATGGGGGATGTTGTTGGACTAATCTATTGTTCATTTAGGTCTTTTTCATGGGATTTGTTGACGATAACAAAAATTTTGAATATCAATGTTTTTATGTGGATTATCAGGTAGCTAAAGGGTATGGGTTCAAATTTCCTTTATGTCGTAATTCCCTCATGGCCGCTGTAAATATATCATCTACAGTATTATACATGTCATTATGGATCCATTTCGTGAGTTTATTCTACAACGTTCTACCTGCATTGTTGTGACTTACCATTTCCAGCCATGGTACTATACAGTCTGAATGAAAGAAGTGGTTACAGGGTAGCTGTCTGACTGGCTCTCCCACTGCGAAGTCCTCTTTGCACACTGGACATTCCATACAGCAGTCTACAGGAGAGAAGATGGAAATGTGTTTTTTTACCATTCAATCGCACTCAATACCCCTGTGGTTTCTAGTGTTCATAATCAGTCACTTGGTAATGACTTGCTACATTTGTTAAAAGGACATGCATCATATCATTAGTGCCAAAATATGTTTGCACCATAAAGTGCCTTAGCAAGAGAGTAAATCATTTTAACAGGACCAGGCATGATTTTTACTAATTACTAAAAACCATGCAACAAAAAGATATTGAAAACCATTTGGTTTGTCATTTGTCCAAATAAGTGAGCTCTCAAAGGCCCTGCAAAGGCTGGGCTGCATAACTAACCACACAGTTACAGTTGAGTGGTAAAATAGGACAGCACAGAGAGGAGGAAGTCGGCAAGAAGAGGTCCACAAGAGGACTTAGATTAACAGGGAATGTGAAAGACCAGTGAGCAAAAAGACGTCACCTTAAAGTCATTTATAGAACAAATTCTTGATACTCTCAAGGTTAATGTGCATTTTGTCCCAAACAGACACAGTTGCAGAAACTTTTATTGATAGGCAGCAACAGATTATAAACATAAGTTCCTTTTCATGCTGTATCATAGGGCTGAAGACTTCTAAACAAATGAGCATGTATTTATATAATGACAGTTGTGTTATTAGCCAAATTTTGACTTTACTTTGACAGGTAAGACCAGTTTGAATGGTGAAACCCATTCAAATCACTACTTTAAACTAAAACTATCCAGTAGTTACTAAGTTCCTAGTGATGCCTTTAAACACAAATTTACCAACCCATGGTGTGTACTTAATTAGTTGTCTAAATACAGTTATTGCATGCAGAGGATCAGACTGACAGCTCCAACAATGCCTCGAGCAATAATGTAATTCATACTTCAGGGACACAACAAGAGAAACGTGGAGAGATCAAGTGAGACAAATGTAAAAAAACATGGAATTACTGACCTGCTTGTTCCTGAGAGATATTGACAGTTGGGAGAGAAGAGATCTTCTCTTTCTCTGCTGGAGGAGGTCCTGTGTTTTCCAACTGACCAAGTAACTACACAAATACACACACACTTGTAAACTTTGGAAAAATTACATTAAGTTGGAGTGAAATGCTATCAAGTTTTGTGTACCTGCGTTATCACAGCGTCTAACCCTCCCTGTCCCCAGGCGTAATCCCCTGGGTTAGAGTGCAGCATCCCCGTCCTGAGAAAGAGGCAGACCGCAGTTGATAAGAAAGAGCACCACTAACCCTGTGATGCTTCTGTAATGTCATCTTACCATGAGAGTGGAGGAGAGCCAGGGACTCCAGAGTTGGCAAAGAGGCCGGTAAGAAACTGTTGTACAATCCTGACACACAAAGACAAAATATGTAACAGTTCATGTCATCGCCAAAAATAAGTAAGGACAGCTTGTAGGGTTGTAAGAGCATAAATAGTACTGTCATTATTATAAGTGGGAGTATGCAAAGCAGAGAAGAGAGCCATGTGAATGGTAAGGAAGACGGAAGAGGTGGAAGCTGGGTTAGTCACTCACCCCTCCACAGCAGGTGAGCGGTCTGGCCTACTGCTGCCTCTGGACCGGTATCTCCTCTGGCTGTGCAGGCGAGGGGGACGTCCTGGTCCCCAGTGTTCCCCAGATCCTAGTAGACCCCCCATAGGTCCCCCTAAGCCTGCTGGGACTGACCCGCCGATTGGTCCCCCTCCCAATCCTCCCAGGTCACTGAGACCACCCAAACGCCCTCCAGGGAGCCGAGGTTCTGAGTCAGGCGTGTCACCGTCTGTGAATGGCCGCTCCAGTAACAACAGGTGCCATAGCTACAGGGATGTTAGGATTGGACAGGGGAGGAGACAGGTAAGGGTTGGGAGAAAGAGGGATTTTCAGGCAGAAAGTGGGATTGAGGATAGGAGACCAGGCAGCACAGTGAGAAAGGATGGGATGCCAACAAAGAAATTAAGGAGATTGGGACAACAGAAAGGTATGTGGAGAAGAAGACAGGGGAAAAGAAAACACATTTTATCAAAACACATAAAATGGTTGCATTAAATGGGTCTTTGCCTTCCCTTCCCCACCCTATTCTCCCCAAAATCCCTTAGAGCAGCTCGTACCTCTGCAAAGTGTGCGGCTGTGTCATCTATCCCATTAGCGCCACCCTCTAGGAGACTGAGGGAAAATGCGCACAAGGGGACAAAAGACACATTATTAGCAACATACACTGAACCCCATACACACGTTCAGGTTCAGTGCTAGCCTGGGGCTTCTACAGTTCATCATATGGGTTCTTGTAAACATGCGCGACAAAACGTCTGACAGCCAATGCACCTGTTTTTGTTCAAGACTAATGCTACAAGGCCTTAACATCTCATGTTGTTAGGAGATGTGAGGTAGATACCTAGAATATTATGCGTCTCTTACCTGGAGTCTTCTGTTACTTCCTCTATGAACCCTGAATCACATCTTGGACAGATGTACTCCTGGAAAGAGTCACCACAAAGACCAAGTCACACAGAGCAGAAAAAAAAGCTCATTGTAATTACCTAAAAGCCAGGGTGACATATTAAAATGTCTTGTTTTGCTCAGCCCACTGTCCAAAACACCAATATATTCAGATGACAATAATAAAACAAACAAATTATCACACTGAAGCCAGAAAACAATAGAAACAAGAAAACAGAAACAAATAACTGAAAAAACAAACAAACAAATTACTGATTATCGAAGGAGTCGCACATTAATTTCCTGTCAGTCAACTATTGATAGACTCTTTCAGCTCTACTTGAATAAAATCATTTTGTGGTGATATGATCTAATTGTATTATGACGGCTATCCGAATTGATAATTGCAAGAAATTAGCAAATAAAAGACAACAAACAACAAAATGCATGGTTCCCAGGTAAGAAGTGTGCTTTAGGGAACAGCTAATGGGAATCCTAACAAATAAGCAAACAAATGAACAAAAAACATCAGTTTAATTTTCTAAAAGTAATACCCCTATACTCTAGTTACCATATTGTAATATATTTATCACTATATTCCATCTGTGAATCATACAAATACATTATATTGACTGATTCTGTCAACAAAACAACACTGTCTTTAAAAAGGAGTAATTTGTAAGATGTCAAGTCTAATATCCGGGTTGTCAAATAATGACACTCTGGGTTGGTAAGTCAAGCCTGGCACCAACCCAAACGTCAGTACTTGACAGCTTTGGAAAGCCACAGCGTCTATATTTGACAACCTGGGAATGAGACTCAACAAGAATGAACCATCTTACACATTACACCTTTGCAGGATAACATCAGTCGGATTTGTATGACGACCAGTGTTTTATGAATGTAGCCCAGGAGGTAGAGTTGGTCTGCCAGCCACAACTTAAGTGTGTAGTGTTTTAGAAACCAACAGAATGAGGAAAGTACTACAGCCAGTAGTAGGTAGGAGGTAAAAAAAAGTCTTATATTATATATTTATATTCTCAATGAATGCTTTTGAAAGCAGAATACAAATGAATAAGATACTCAAACTGACATGAGAATATAACACCCTCTATTTGTTTTGGAGATCTTAAACCAGGGTCATGGTCACGTTTGATAAAGAAACCCTGCAGTAAACAAAATCTGTCTCTGATTCATGACTGAGAGATGCTTCTTGGGATATACTGTAGTAGTATGGGGTGTTAACCCTGGGTGTTGCAGTCAGTTGGCTCGGTGAAGACATGCCATAGGATTGAGTGTGCCTGAGACAAGCAGGCCAGTTTTGGAGTCAGTGACAGGGCAGGTTGAAATTACCCTCAATCATACCATAAAAATAAGGATTCAGCTGACGAAAAAATCTGATAGATTAACACAATAACTGATACACTCAGTATACAGTTTATTATGTATATGTTGTCCACCTCATTTATATCAACCAAGCTAGATGAAATATAAAACCTCTCAGTATTAGGGCAGCAACTACTTAAATTATTTTCATTTTGATTGATCTACCAATTATTTTATTGTTTAATGAAGAGTCAAAATGCCCATCGCAGTTTCCTAATATCCTTTTGTATAACCAACAGACTAAAACCAAAATATATTAACTTAATCAGGAACCCTCCACATTCACAATCTGGAACTTGAAAAAAATTGGGCATTTTTGCTTAATAATAACTTATACAATAAATTGTGTATCCAAATTGTTAGTGATTAATTTTCTGTTCTTTGATCAACTAATTATTTCAGCCCTGGTCGGTTAACCGCAATATAAGTCAATAGCACTACAAACAATAGCTTCCAAAATAACCATTAAGTTGAATTAACACCTCTCTAAAACAATTTCACCAAAACAATTATACCCTTCATTAACCTAGGATTTATTACAGGGCTGCTGTATTAGATAATTGATCTATTAGATCAGATTTCTTTTTTCTTTTTTTTTTTAGCTGGGAGTACCTAATAAAGAGGCAACTGACTGTAAATAGGAAACAAATGTCAACAAATGTCAATATATAGGTATACTATATGTATATATGTATAATATATTAGGTTTAATACACCCTGAGGTTAGTAAAAGTCTATCTAGATGTGGGCCATGGCAGCGTTTAACTGTAAATACTCTCGTGTTTGACTTTAAAACTGAAACTAAAACTACATGTTTATGTTCCAAAAATCCCCCAACTGTCAATAATGCATTTAATCACAGTCAAAACTGAAAACAAAAATATCCAACTATTAAACATGTTAATGTTTAATACCGTCTATACAGTTAAATGACAATGTAATAACATAAGACCTTCTCTCAGCTGTTTTGTTTTGTCCAAAACACAATATCGCCATGCTGTCAAAGCAAGGCGTCAAGCACAGTGCTTTCACAAATCTGTCACAATCATCCAAGACTAACAAAACATATCGACATTTGCTTTTGATGTCTGTTTTTGGATGAAGACATTTGCGTGTGTCACGAGTTTATTTTGAGAGTTAACAACAAACGCCGCTAACTGCTAACTGGCTAGCTTGTGTTTAGCTGTAGCAAGCGAGCAAAACAAACGGTATTTTGGAGAAAGGCTGACTTGTCAACAGCACATATTACACAAGAGAGTATGATAAATAAAGATTGAAAAACATCTGCCTTACCGGGAGTTTGGGGTTTACTTCTCCCTTGCAACAGTGACAGAAAAACCGATGCGGTGGAACAGCCGCAGCCTCCGCCATCTTCCCCCAGAGCAGCTCAAACACTGACGTCGGTCCTCCACAAACTGAAGACAGCTGTCCGCCTCCAGCCCGGCATGCACCGCGGCACCGCTGGGCAAATCCCTAGCGAGCAAAGCCGAAGAGCGGAAGTGTTCATGTACTAGATCCATGGTGTTGTCAACGAGAAGCTACATGTGTTATAGTCGTCAGACAGTGGGCTACTTAAAAGCAAAGACAACATCTGTCCAGAAACTTCATTCTGAAAGGTTTGTGAAAACTTGTAAAGTGGCAGACATAATGTTCATGTGTAAACGTAAGCTACTAACGTTAGCTAGGTTAGGATGCTAATTAGGATAGCATAGGATCTAATTTCTTGCATTCATGGCAGGTTTGTTTTGCTAATATTTGCCTTCAATGATGATTGTCTTTTTTTTTTTTTTCTTTTTTTTTAAAACAATATTCAGTGTCCCTTTAGTTGGTAAGCTTTTTTTGTCCAAATTATGTTTTTAGAAGTGCTTTCTTGGAATCAGGTGTTCTGGAAATCTAGCTAAGTCGACAGTATACTATAATGCATATTATTATTTTTTTAATTTTATTTATACATTTACTTAAGCAACAGTTCAGTTAACAAATATAATATATAACTATACAAATAGACAAGCAATTAAAGGAGATATCAAAAAAGATAAGAGAAAAAAGAAAGAAAGAAAGTACAGAAAATAAACAATAAACGTCATATTAAAAGTACATAGACAGAGTTTATTGACTGTTGTGTTGATACAGGTGCTGTATATAGTTTTTGGGGAAACTTGTAGTGAGCTAGATGTGAGACCTTTCTTCATCTGCGTGCTGTTCCCGTGTGTTTGTCTGTGCAGATGACTTCCCAGGAAGTGCGTCTGTGTGGTCTCCTGCTGCGGGAACACTTTGGAGAAGTGGTGGAGAAAGTGGGAACACACCTGCTAGGAAGTGGAGCACAGAATTTAAGAACCATCATTCATGAGACTGGCACCTCATTGGACCTGGTACCTGTTACTGTCTCTACTTCACACCCTGGAAATATTATTATACATATATTTTGCAGTATATACACTGCTCCGAGCAAGAGGTTAGCAGTTCAGCCTTTGTGTTACATTGGTGGACAGTCAAGCCGTTGTATTGATGGTGTAATGTGCGGTGCATTACATATTATGTACACTAATTAGTCCACACAAAACCCAGTATTATTTTATATAATGGGTAGAGTGCTGGTCCAGAAACCTGATTACATCGTCATGCTTAGCTGTGATAAAAAAAAATTTAACTCCATGTTGGAAAGTAATATTGCTGCAAGTTGTGTCATAAGTGGAACGATTCCAGAGAGAGGATAACAATCAGTTTTTACAGGTTTCTTTTTTCTAAATAGCACAGTACATGCTAATAGAGTATGTACAATATACAAATGCATTTTCTGCCTTAATTTTATTATTAATCTGGTGTTTGTGTGCTAGTAATTTTGCGTCATGATGGTAAGGCACCCCTTACCTCTCTTTTTCTGTCTCAATGCAGGTTAAGAAGTCCCTGTGTGTGCTTGTGCTGCACGGGGTCTGTATGTTCAGCTCGGGCCGTAAAGGACCTGGGAGCCCCACAGAGTATCGGACCACCTGTGATCGGATTCTGAGAATTCTGCGATATCCACGCTACATCTACACCGCCAAAACCCTGTATGGTGACACCGGAGAGCTAATCATAGAGGAGTTACTTCAGAGAGGTGAAATGACCATGAGTAGCACGGTTAAGACAGTCGCCGACCGCCTCACACAGAACATGGAGGGTCAGTATCTCAGTGTCTGTATCAGTCAAAGACTGTAGAAGAGCTTCTGTGTCTCCCTCAGTTTCCTGAAGACAAGCCTGGATTTGGGTTTGTCGCTGTCTGCAATCTTGGCAGAAAATTTTAAAATTTTGTTTAAAAGCCTTTGTGGAAACCAGGCAGGATGAGCGAGTGGCAACCACCACGTAACACCTGTCAGTCAAGCAAACATGCCCTAAGATATAAACTACAATTTTCTCTTTGTCTTTCCTGCTGTTTCAGATGGCCGCAGCATGGATTACAGTGAGGTGTCTTCTGCTTTCTGCAAACTGGTGGAGACCCATTTTCTTCAGCGCTGCCCTCCAATGGCGGGAGCAGGAACAGCAGACAGTGCTACCCCAGCTACTCCAGCTACCCCTGCAACCCCTGCTAGCACCGCCCAGCCCACACCAGAGAGCTTCCCTGACTGTTACCAGGTGCCCCAGGTGACACTCAGAGGGCAAGGCAAACGGCGACTCTCCGGTGAGGATGGAGAGGACCAAAGGAATGCAAAGAAGGCTAAAATGGATTCAGAGGTGGGCATTTGAAACATGTTGGATACATTTTAAAACACATTTGCTGCACAAACTCCTCTTCTGTCCCTTATATGTAAAGTATTGATTATCTCTTGTGTGATCTTCCATCTCTCTATGTCTCTTACGCTCAGACACATGGTGATGAGGGGATTTACTGGCAGGTGAATTTTGAGAGGTTCCATCTCCACTTCAGAGACCAGGCCATCATTAGTGCTGTAGCCAACAAACTGGACCAGGTCAGTTTTACACGCGTGCTTAAAATATATAATTTAAAGAATTGTTATTTTGTGTAATCTGCTTATTTGCTTTATTTAAGAGAATTAAATGAGAAGATCGATGCCATTGTGATGTGTCATGCCTCTGTTATATGAAGCAGCCAGCAGCTGGTTAGTTTAGCTTAGCATAAAGACTGGAAAAGGAGGAAAACAGCTAGCTTGGGTTTGTGCCTACCAGCACATTCAAAGCTCATGAATTAACATGTTATAGCTCATCCACTGTTTGCCGGGCAACTACATGATGACAAGAAGCCACACACTCATCTAAAAAACACACAAATTTTCATTATAAACTTTAAACTAACTTTAAACTAACTTTAAACTTTAACTTTAAAGATTTTGTTACTTGTTTCCAGTTTTAATGCTAAACGAAGCTAACCAGCTGCTGGCTGTAGCAGATATGAGAGTGTTATCAATTTTCATGTCTTGCCTGATTTTTTTTATACTAGGATGAATTACTATTGTGGTTGTTTATGATTATAACGATTGTTTCATCCTTTAATCATTTCACCGAATCATTTCAGACTAGCAGTGAAATAGTGAGGACAATGCTGAGGATGAGTGAGGTGACGACTTCGCCCACAGCCACCTGTACAAAGCCCCTCTCAGCCAATGAGATCTTCAGGTCCCTCCCAAGTAGTTACAACATCGCCAGACCGATCTTAGACCAGTACCTCACACTACTGGTTGATGACCCGGTAAGACCTCTGTAAGGCACACGTCACATTTTCCAAACTTAATTTTTGTCTGCAGGATTTCTTTAGATCTACTTGCCCTTTTCTTAGATGGAGTTTGTGGGGAAGGCTGGTGAAAGTGGAGGAGGCATATATGTTGTCAGTATCCTTTTTCATTTAGAAGGTCCTTGTGGAGAACCAACACACTGTTTTGTGCCATTTAATTCATGAAACACAAAGCATGGATGCTTTTCTTAACTCACCTCTCGGATCTGCACAGAGCGCTGGCCAATCTGGCTCGCGCCACGCTTGAGTCTGTAGTGCAGGAGCGGTAAGTGATTGTGAGGTTTTTAAATTGGGCGTACATGCAAGTGTCAAATCATCAGCAATTTAATTTAATCACTTTTAACCTGTCATCAGATTTGGATCCCGATCAGCGCGCATCTTCCGTCTGCTGCTGAGGAAACATCACCTGGAGCAAAAGCAGGTGGAGGATTTTGCCATGATTCCAGCCAAAGAGGCTAAAGATATGCTCTACACACTGCTTTCACAGAACCTTGTCCAGCTACAGGTACATGCTTGACATGTGAAGATGCTCTCACAATTCCTCTGTTTGCATTTATGTATGTGTGTTGTGTTTATGTGTTCTTACTAAGCTATTACCATTTTAAACGTTAATCTGACCGAATGAAGAGCTTCCAAAACAGTTCTCCCTCTTAGACACCTTGTGAAAAAGGACTCTTCAGGCCAATTTTATTTATTTATTAACATGAGTAACTGCCTGGAAAGTAGGAGTAATCCAAAAAAATCAGATCCACACACTTGCTTTGAAAATTATTTGGCACACCTTTTGAAGATGCGCTAAGTGAAAGAGATTTTTAAAATTAGACCCACAAAGCTTTATAGCCTAATCTTTTATTCTGTGGACAATGACCCAGGAATAATTTTGCAATTTTACTCACATTTTGCCAATTTCCACAGGCATATTTATAATGTTTTTATTCTTTAATCTACCTACTCAGTCACTCTAATTAGCCTTATTATTTTTTATTCTTCAGGAAATCCCAAAGACTCCTGACTATGCGCCCTCTCGTACCTTCTATCTTTACACCGTCAACCAACTCCCAACTGCAAGAATGCTGCTTCAGAACTGCTACAAGGTAAAACAATGAACATACTGTAACCTTCAGAGCTCTGGATAGAAGAGGCATGGTTTTTTTTCTTTCCTGCTGGTTTTGCCTTCAGTAATGTTTCGTCTGGACACTTTTTCTCTTCGTAGACTATAGCCAACCTCATAGAGCGACGTCTGTTTGAGACCAAAGAGAGCAAGTGAGTTCATCATTACTGTGTCCTCGTGTTTTCTGCATCTCTCACTCTATCCTTGCAAGCCAGATGATTTCATATGGTCAACTTTAAAAGTTTTCCGACTCACAATGTCACAGATCAGTGGTTGATTGGTTTTCTGCTCGACTGACAGGCGACTGCTGGAGAAATCCCAGCGAATCGAGGCCATCCTGGCATCTCTGCAGGCTAGCGGGGCCGAGCCTGAGCAGCTGACGGAGGTCGAGGAGATGATCACTGCTCCTGAAAGGCAACAGCTGGAAGCCTTACGGCTTCATATCAACAAGTAGGAGCACAAAACAAAACTACGGATCCTTTCTACAGGTTTCCTTGGTGTGTTGGTGTTAACATTCTTACTGTTGTTGTTTTCCCTCCAGGTTAGATTCAGCTGAGAACCAGGTAGATGAAACCATCTTTGTACTAGAATCATACATCACCTCAACTGTCACAAGTTGAGAGTCAGAGAGAGGTCCACTTCAGAGAATTGCTTCTCGTGTGTGAGTGCTGTCAAGTATGGCTGTTTTATAGTTTATATGCCTGAATTGTTTCAGTTTGGAGTGATATAAATTCTAAATAGAATTTCTTTCTTGTTTTTGCATGTATCAGCAAATATAAACTGAATAAATTGAACACAGGAATACTTATTTTCAATAGATTTATTTTCATTAAAGAACAAACACAAAAAACTGTAAGACAAACATAGGACAAAGTGATTGAATTGTAAAACCATGAATCAGTCTGTATATTAAATAGAAGAATTGTGGTTTAACACACTTTGGTTTCTCTTTAAAATTTACATAAGTGCTCCCGACCCTGGAAATAGTGGGTAGTGCATTTCAGTTGGACCCTCAAATGCTCTTTGGTCCTGGAGGTCCCTGTTGTGTCTGTGTGTCAAGTCCAATCCCAGGACTATCTCTGTGCCTGGCATGAGGTGGACTTACATTAGTCGTCATGGCAAACGACTGTTGTGATGGCAGCAAAAGTTGGGCTCAGTCCTCATGGTTTTCTTCCTCTCCTCTCTGTTTGCGTGTGAAGAATCCCAGCTGATGAGAAGCGAGAAAAAAACTTAATATACTGTCTGTAAGACATTGATTTCCCGAAGAAATTTGAAGAGAAATGTTACATAAAAATACCTTCCATAGTATGAAAATGATTAGGGCCAGAAGCAGCAAGCCTCCAATGATGCTACCAATCAGAATCCACAATGAGATAGGAATAGCTCGGCCCTTTAGCACCTCCAGCACAGTCTACCGAAAAATAGATGTAGGGAGAAATTAGACAAAAGTAAATGCCATTCTCATTCTGCCGCTCAAAATCCTGCTGCAAACTTATTACCTCCTTCCAGACTGTTTCTGTGCCCAGAGTGATGAGGTTAGTCTCCTGAGCTGCGAGGTGATAGGCACCTATTATCCTCACTGACTTAAATTTGGCCTACAAGAAGAGACACAGGTGATGACCAGTGTTTGAATCATGGGACAGAAAAAAAAATGAGCTGAAATGAGCGTCTGCGTGCTGTTGTTTGACTCACTTTCCTGAAAAAATCATCATGAACTCTGCGGCTGACTCGAATGATGGCGGCCTGCCCTTTAAGAAGCTGCTGGACTTCACAGACGACCTCCGTGCACCATGACCTGCTACAGTTCTAAACAAACAAACAAACAGGCGGCATGTTAACATGTATACACAGTATTTAGTAGCTGCTGTGCCAGCAGGGGACTCACCAGTATGTCATTCTGCATCATGTCTTCAGGATGTAGGGAGCGTACATCTCTCTGTCTGGCCTTCAGCTGTGCCAGATCACTCTGCACGCTGCAGTTCACCCCTGTGGCCTATGGGG
Organism: Hollardia meadi; assembly: GCA_037974645.1. Taxonomy (NCBI): domain Eukaryota; kingdom Metazoa; phylum Chordata; class Actinopteri; order Tetraodontiformes; family Triacanthodidae; genus Hollardia; species Hollardia meadi. The sequence goes on from JBBPCS010000855.1 coordinate 14,643,275, forward strand.
CAATTTAAATATGTCAGATATGATCTAAAAGAGCGATACAAACGCTCACGCGGCAACACTACTCACGTTGTATGAAAAGACATCAGTGACGGTCATAAAGACACTGTCTTCCGCAGCCACAGAGGGCAGATGCAGCCTGAGCTCCAGATTACTCACAGAGTAACAGCCGAGGTTCTGCAGCTACAAACACAAACAACAAAATGCTTTAATTTTGCCTTGTCTTGATTTGTCGAGTGACGATGACTCAAGTTATTTACTGGGAGTGTTACAACAACTTGAAGCCATTTGATTATAAAATGAGCATGTGGGCCATAGCTTTACCCTGAGGTGTGTGTAGAATTCTGGTCCAATTGCCTCTGACACCGTCCTAGTAGGGTGGACCTCATATCGGTTCAAATTAGAGTCACTGCAAAGAAAAAAACGGGAAAAAAACAGATTTAGGGAAGTAAGAATATCAGATTGCTTAATAATACAGTATGCTGCGCACGCACACGCGCGCACACATACCTGCTAACAAACAAGTCTGGTTCATACTGAACAAAACTCTGCAGCTGAACAATGTTGTCCCCCAAAGTATCTTCTCGCTCCACACTGTCACTGTGGAAGAACCAGAGGGTTACATAAACTCACAGAACAGACTACACTTTTAATCTCTTCCTGTGGAAGCAATATTAAAAACCTTCTGTTTATTGAAGTCTTCAGTATTTGTGAACTGCGTGCATGTAAGTATGCACAACTTGTCGTTTTATTGAGCTCACCTGGCAGCATGAAGCTTCATCTGAACTCGACTGTGCAGAGATGTGCAGCTGAACTCAAACTCTAACATGAAGTTAACCTGCAAACAAACAAACAAAAAGAGAAAAGAGGCTGCTGAAGTGACACATTTCACCTGGAGGAAGTGAAGCATGAGTGGGCTGAGCGATAGAGCTATTTCCTCAGCGTGGACGTACTTTTGACTGGGAGCGAAATACTGGATAGCTGACATTACACGAGTGGCTGTTGGTACCAAGTGCTGTACACTCAATCTTAAAGTGGGCATCCTCCTACATGAAAAGAAAGTGAGAAAGAAAAATTTGTGCTTTAGCTTGTCTTATCTGTGTAAATGTGTATGGTTAGTTACACATGGTGCCTCATGCATTAGCAGTATATGTGCGTGCTTTACCCTAATGCTGAGGCTAGAGAAGTGCAGGTTTCGTGAATAGTGCAGCGTCAGGCTGGTATTGTAGGCGTTTTCCAGTCTGTTCTGAAGCTGCACCTCCACCGCCAGACGCCTACGAGGGCTGCGAATCACATAAGGCTTCTGTCTGGAGAAAACACAATGAGAAGTCACTAAAACCTAACAAGTGAGTAGTAGAATCTGATCTCGTCAAAATCATGTAGAGAGATAAGAGAATAAAAGAACATCTCATATCTGTACCTTGTCCCAGAGATGTCCATATGAGCCTGCAGCACCAGGTCTGTTGTACACACATCGTCCTCACCGCAGTCTTTAAAGAACTGGATCTAGAGAGGTACACATGGAGAAGACAACATGTTTGATGAAGAGGAAAAGAGAGGAAATGTGATGGAGTAATAAAGCTATGAATGCCACTCACATATTTCTTGACAGTTGTTGGCCAGCCTTCATCCAACACTGGACCGCTCTCTGTATTGTTGATCTTAAACCGCAGTGAGAAGCTAATGGGACGGATGTAATCTGCTGTGTCCTACGACAAAGAAAGCAACAAATGTCAATGATGAAATCAAGCGTCACCGACTTTGCCCTGCTAGATGTGTGCATAAATTATGTTTCAATGTCAAACTTGTGGTTCATGTGTGTACCAACGCTCACATAGACATGGAAGGGCAGTTTGTAGCAGAGAGTTTGTCCTGTGTGAACCCGGACTGACAGCTGGGTCTGTCGGTGGGAGCTGTCGTCGAACAGCGCCCGCGCAGACAACTTCCTGTCGTCCAACATGGCCGACACCCACAGGTCTGAGGAGGGAGCAGGCAGGTGGGACAGATGGTGAGTGTTGGAACATTCCCATTTTAATCATTCGTCCAAGTCGCAACACTTGCAGTGATGGTTAGAAGGATTAGAGGGCAAATCTGTGAATTTGAGGTTAATGAAAAAATGAAGTGTTATACCAAAGCTGTTGCTGTGCCGTCCAGGGGAGCGGGAGACGGTTGTGAAGCAGGCGGTAGCATTGAGACAGGCCGATTCTCTGCCACCCCTCTGGCAGGTCTTCTGAATGACATTGATGGAGTGTGGCTGGAAGGACAGACTCACATTGATCTGGACTATGCTTCGAGAGCTGGGGACAGGAGAGACATGATCAAAAGAGGATTTCATTTTTAGCCAGGAGAGAGCCAGCAGGTGAGTTGAATCTAAATAGAAAATTAAATAGGTTTTTTTGCATGATTTATTTTCTTTGATATGGGAACTAGCAGGCTATAGCCAATGCATTTAATGTGTTGTTTAGCGTCATTATCTCTCAGTGATTGCAGCTATATATAAAAAAAAAACCCAACCTGTTCTGGCAATGCCATACCCTCCCTTCCCAACTCTGCCTGTACCCACCTGAGCAACACAGCGTTGCCTTGTGCTCCCACTGCCAAGTCTATTAGCTCATCTCCATCCAAGTCCAATCGGGCACTCACACTGCGGCCAAAATACTTCAAGGAGGGGGAAATCGATGACCCTGGAATACGCTGAGAGGAGAAATCAGTCGGAAATCAGTTTGATTGAATTCTCAAATGCACCAGTGAAAATGTAAATGTCTGCAAATGACAAGTACCTGCTTGTAATTGTGGATGATGTAAATACTGTCTCCGTGGTAGACGTAGATGGCCCCCCTGTGCTCATCCTCCAGCGGGGCCCCCACCAGCAGGTCAGTGAAGCCGTCGTGGTTGAGGTCTGGAGCAGCTGCCAGTGCATAACCAAACCTGGCATCCTGGGCCTTTTCCTCAGGCTTGAGAGTTCCATTAGATACAAACACCTCCTCCTGGAAGAAAAGAAAGAGAGGAGGAGGAAGATGGAAGAGTTGGAAGTAACAGGATACATTTCAAGGGATAAAGAAAATAGCAATGGAAATGAAAGAAGAATTTGATAAAACTTGTGCATTCTTATAATGATTGCATAATAATCCATAAGAAGAATAATCAGTGCCACTGCTGTCTTACCCCACTGAGGGTGTAGATGTAGACTCTACCGGCCTCCTTGTTTCCTGAACCAAGGTACATTGGAGCTGCAACCAGAAGGACATCAGTGATGCCATCCTGGTCGATATCCAGCCCACACACCTCACTGCCGTAGTAAGATCCAATCTACAGATGGAAACATGCTCTTTCAGCTTACTGCCAGAAGGTGGAGTCCTCGCTTTAAGCAGAACGAGATTCCCGCTGTTCTGTTCTCTGCTACAAATAAATAAACAAAAGTACCGTAGAGGAGGAGGAGAGACTCATGAAGAGAGCTTTACCTGTTCTCCATTGAGGGCCTGTACAATGTTGACGTCGCCCTCATCACTGAGCTCAAACAGGATGACTTTGCCTTTGTGTTTGAATCGAGGAGCACCAGCTACATACAGCCTCCTCCAGTCACCGACTATCACAGAGGACACAGTGTAACCTGCGAACACATACACATCATCCAACACTGCAACCAGAGTTTAAGGGTCATACTGGTGTTGAGTGGTTCAATCCATGACTACAAATCAGGCATACTTGATTGTCACTTGCAGAGAAATGTGCTTGAGTTACGTAATGTGTCACATCTATGTTTTTGTCAATGTTTGCATCAGGTTACATGTTCATGTAGTTTAAAGTGTGCACTGAATTCAACCTACTCTGGGGCGGTGTGTGTTTTACGTGCTGGTGGAAAGCTCAGACGTGTGATTTGAGAGTTGGCTCCAGAACCGGAGTTCATTCGCAAGTTATGTTTAAAGAAAATGAGCCTGAAAAATAAATAACAAGCAAACAAGGATGTTTTGGTAAGGATTGTGTGAATTTTGGTGCTTATTACGATTGAAAGAGATTTCTGTTTAGTAGCCAGCCAAAGCTGGATTATTGATTGGGCGAAGCATGTAACTGCCCCAGGGCCCCAGACATTCGAGGCCCCAAAAGTTCTAGATGTTTGGTGGTTATTTTATATGTAGATGGGGCCCACAACTAATTGGCCCATTTGTAACTTAATTCGTCCTGCAGCAAGCTCTAAGTTTCTCATTGGCTTCCCACCAACACATGAATGCACCACCCTGGAAGACAGACTTTTCATTGTAGTGCAAGCAATGACAACACAATAACACTAAAATCTGTCTAATACTAATGTACTACCATGCAATAACCACAAGAATTATTCTTCGTTTAGTGGAGTGAAATGTGGGTACCTAAATAAGCAGCATGATTTTTGAGTTCCAATGGAAACTCGCTTTCAAAAGCCTCTCTGGGCGGCATGATACGTCCGTTGGTCCCTTCCTTCAACACTCCACCATCCCAGTCATAGGCGCCCACCATCCCGAATAGAATGCCATCCTGAAGAGCAGAGAAGGGCATAGATGAGACACACAGAGGTAAAACAAATGCGCTTCACACAAAGATGAACAGACTTACGTCCAGTGTGTGTGTGGAGAAGCCGATCTGAGACATCTCCATGTGGAACGAGCTCTCATTGTAGCCCAGAGTGCCTACAAGTGGAGACAGAAAGTCAGTCTTCTCTGCCGTCATGTTTCTTTACTCATCTCCTCCCTTCCTTCCTCTCCCTCTCAGGATCTGATCTAGATGAAATCACTGACACCCGTTCTCACCATGAAGACCACAGGTGGCAGACAGGCCTCAACCTTCCCTTTCCTCCTGTCCCTTCCTCTATGGTTTTCCTGGACATTTAAGGGGTGGCATCGCTTTGCATCAGCCTTCCTCTCATGTTCCCGCAACTATTGTGATAGCAGTACACTCCTCCCTCTTCAATATTCTTTTGCCACTTCTGTCTCATATTCTTGCATTTCATTCTCCCTCTTTTTGCTCAGACTCCACTTTCAGTTTTTGTATCCTCATGTTTGTTTTCTTTATATTGGTTGACTAATCAATGTCATTTATTAATTAAAATAAATTGATTGATCTGACAGTGTTACTGTAAAAAAAAAAAAAAAAAAAAGTAAATTATTTTGCCAGCAGGGATTGAAAATAAAAAGTTTAATATAGCATGGGTGTGTTACATTTTAAGGTTTAAGGTCTTGAATCTTAAAAAGTAGCACATTATTTTATAAATATAAGATACAAAAAAATACTGTGGTTAAGAACTAAGTGTTAAAATAGGTGACTTGGAATTAAAAATGTGTTGGTTTAATTGCTGCCATGCAATGTAAATAAAACTAAAGTAGGTATTGTCACTACATTTGTATATCATAAATATTTGATAGTGATGATGCTATTACTGTATAGTATCACAAGAGATAAGTCACATAATATGACAAACTAAAGCTTTAATTAAAGCTTTTAACTTTACACATTATTTTTTATAGTTGACATCAATAAATTGGGCTTCAATGAAGCAAATGTGTGGTTATAGCTAATCAACTTAAAATAGATTATTTAGATTTGGTAATTTCCCAGTATTAATACTTTTTGTACCGACTTTAATTAATGAAAAGTGTTGCAACTGTAAAAGTATACAGTATGTACACAGCATACAGTAAATATCAGTATTTTTAAGCTTTTATGGATGCTTTTTTTCCTGCATCATGTGACACCTTCATATAAAACTTGATGAATTATTTAAAAAAACATTCTTACTGATAAATCATGTGGTTTGCAACAGCAGAGGTTCTTTCTCTACATTTTTCATTCATCCACAAACCTTCCAGAGTGAAGATGCGATCACCCAGGGCATCCACAATGTCATTGAGCGCGGCTTCATCTGTCACATTGAAAAAGTATTTGTCGTCAGGGTCGCTGGCGATATATTTGATCTCAGAAATGAACGTCTCGGGGTCCTGCTGCCGGCGGATATAATGACCAAGAACCTGGAGCCCAGCGTGAGAGAAAGAGCAAGGAGAAAATCTTTATAACGAGAGAATATGGCAAATCCATAAGCAGCTCAATAAAACAGTGAGGGATTAAGTTGGATGCAGAGAAAGGCAGAGAGCGTAAACAGACGTTTTGGCATGAATCAGAGGAATTACTTCTCCATGTTTCAGTGAAGAGAGAAATAAAAAGGAAACAAGGAATCTGTGCATCTTGCAGCAGTATGTAGCTGAATCAGGTGCTTCTCAGTTCAAAGACAGAAAACATTTAAGGGAAAAAAGGAAGTGGGGCCTTTAATTGTGCAAACAGACAAACGTTTCAACACTACTGTGTCTTCATCATAGAGTTCTGTTGAAAGAGAAGAGAAGACCAGCACCACCCTATGTACTCTGAAGTAGCACACAAGTAACCTGGACTCACTGGCAGAATCTAACTATTTACTCAAGAACTGTAGCTACTTAAGTACAAATTTGAGGTATTTATGTTTTACGTGAGTATTTCCATTTTATGAAACTTACACTACACTTCTTAGAGACAAATATTGTAGTTTTTTTATTCCTCAGATTGCAATTTTTCATACCCTTCCTGTCCAGTAAAAACCATGCATCTCCAAATTTGGTGATTTTGAATTTGATTTTTTCTGATAAACACAAAGATGAAGTTTTCAGTGTTTCCTTGTTCCATTGAAAAAACAAAACAAAACAAAATCTCCAACTTTAAATTTTTTTTCTTTCAAAAATTCTTTTAAAAACACCTCCTGGATTCGCTGAAAACAGGTCTGTTTTTCTGAGCTTATAAAAAGTTGGCGCTATAACATAAGATGATCATATTAAATATAATGCATTGTTGCAGATTAAACTACCCAATATATATGTATATATACTGTAAATACACAAAACATGTCAGATATAATAGTAAAACACTGACAGGGACCATTTTTCTGCACAATCAGAACTTTTACTTTTGATATTTAAGTAAATTTTGCTCATAAGACTTACATACTTTGACAAAGTAAGGTTTTGAATGCAGGACTTTTACTTTGTAGTATTTTCACTGTGTGGTATTAGTACTTGTACTATGATGATAATGATAATGATAATGCACATACCTAAAGGCAGCAAATTGACAGGAAAACATAGGAAGGTAGCAAATGGTAGCAACCAGAGATTTGTAAATGAGGTGCACAGCTGTGAGGTGAACAGATGAGATATACTGTAGCAGCAGTGGCCTAATGGCTTAGAACCTGAAGTACAAATGAGAAAATTCCATAAGAGAAACCGAACCCAAGAATCTCCCCCTGTGACTCCAGCTGCCAAGCAAACTAAGGAAATCCTCTGTTTTCAGAGGGTAGGGGATGCAGAGGGGTGTAGTGTGAGAGCCCACATATAAATATGTACATTAAGATCTTATAGAGGCTGAGAAATTCCTCTCAGGCTGCCAACTGCTGCTGGCTTTTACACAGTTATGAACAGAGGACAGAAAAGAGAAAGTCCTGTCGAAACGTGAAATACATGTCCAGATTTAGGGCATTTGGAAACACAATGGCGTTTGAATATGTGAATACAAATGTACATACATACATACATGGCTCTGCAGAAACAACTTCTGCTCTATGATAGCTCGACTCTGTCTCTGGCTGTCTGTTTCTTTCTCTCAAATTTAAACTTTTGTTGAGCTAGCATTATGTTGTGCCTGTGTTTGAGTAACACACAGTGGTCTGACCATAATAACACACTTTAACACAGCTATTTTCTACTCGGATGGTAAGGATTTAGAAATTATCAGTTCGTCCACATTACAAAATCCTCTCCTATTCAGTCCTTACATTTTTTTTCCCAGTACAATGGAGAAGTTCTTCTGTGTTGAATTGAAAACTTACATAAAAAATCAGTTCTAGTATCCTTGTTTCTGTGGATAATACACACACCACACAGTGGACAGTTGTAATAGAGACTATTCCTCAGTAGTAAGTAGTTCTGATGGAAACAGTTTTGTGGATTGACCACAGTAACAGGCACACAGTTTCTGGAAAAAGATGTTGCTGTTAAATTGTCTATGGATTGCACTTAATTTCTCAAGATGTCTTTCTTTAGTGAGACAGACCGATTCAGGAAGTCACAGGAGAATTTTTAATGAGATCCCAGTCTGATCAAATAGCAGCACCTGCTGTTCAGGCACGACAAACCCTTATGAATTGTTTTGTTCTGATATGTGGAATTTACCAAACAAAACCGTAAATACATTTCAAACCATATAATTATTTACAGGAAGTATTCCAAACCTATTTTTTTAGCACTGCACAAACTAACCAAACCTTATAATAATTCAAACCATCCATCCATAGATTACTAGGTGTATCTGATCTCCACTGTCTATGCATGTTTCTATAGTGGCACTCTGCCACTTCTCCTCCATGTCGGCCCATTTCTCCTCTTCTGTGGTTCCAGTGGAGTCTGGAGGTTCCCCAGCTTCTCTTGTGGGGAAGGGAGGGGTCTGCAACCAGTCCTGCCACTAGAGTCTGTCTGCCCCGCTGACACTAAAGCCATGCCACCACTCAGTGTGTGCCTGTGTGTTAAGGGGGTTGGGTGGGGCTGGAAAGGAAGAGTATTTGTTCCCACTCCGCTATTTTAGTAGACCCAAGGGGTTCATTAGGTAATTTGGAGATGTTATTTTTGGAGCTGTGGTGGTGCTATTGTATGGTTGCTTGAGGGTGTAGATGGTCACTATACCACTTTTACACAATGTAGGAGCAATGTCAGGGATGCACACTAATAATGTAGGTTAGTTGTGTGTTTCTCACAAGAGTTTCACTCTGATCATAGAAGAAAAAAAGCCCCTGAATCAACATTTTGAGCATCATGAGATACTAAAACTCTTAAATAAAACCCAGAAATTATGATTTTTTAAGATTGTTGGCTATTAAAGAAGACTGATGCATAGAGACTTGGTGAGATGTACTTACAGCGATGGCATATCTGGTGATGTTTCTGTCCTTGCACTCCTTCAGGGCGTCTGGTAGCTCCTCCCCATCATGGGACTCTCCGTCCGTCACTACAATCATCACCTTCGTGGCGCCCTCCCTGGCTCCACGCTCAGCACTGAACGCCTCCGTGCTACAAAGAAGAAAGGGCAGACTGAGATGAAGAATGTCATGCTAGTTGATATGCCTCCGCGCACCACTGAAGTTGCAGTTTACATCCATGTATGTCCAGACTCATATAGGCCTACTGTATGTAGTGACTGATGGAGAGCTTGGGCAACAACAATCACCTAAAGCTCAGTATCAACAAAATCAATGAGCTTGTGGTGGACTACACTACTTCAAATATGGATGTTGCTGCAAAGAAGCTCTAAATTCTGAAACATGGAAATGTCACATGTTCAACTCTGCAGCACAGAATATTTATACAATCAGCACAGTTTGTGTAAAAATTTGTCATAATTAGCGTATGAATTGTTGAGTTATGATGTGTTTAATAAGTCACAGTGATCTTGACCTTTGACCACCAAAATCGAATCAGTTCATCCTTGAGTCCAAGTGAATGTTTGTGCCAAATTTGAAGAATTTCCATCAAGGTGTTCCTGAGATATCGCGTTCACAAGAATGGGACAGACGGACGGACAACCTGAAAACATAACGCTCCGTAACTCCGTGCCGGAGATACCCGTGGCTGGTAAATAGAAGTAGAAGGAGTGAAAGAGCCTGAAGGAGAGAGAGGATACCAGTGAGTATCAGTTACTTGGTTCAAACATCTCTTATAAGATAATATACAATTTCAAGTGCTTCTCCAAGAAAATTAATAGCCAGTAAAACACTGAGACACTGCATCTAAGCTCCCATCAAGTCAGATATAAATGGCTCGAATTGCAACTGGACCTCGCCACAAGTAGTAATACTTGACACACATACATTGCAGTTGACTCAAATTGGTCATTGCATGCAGTGTTCATGTGTCATTGCACGCAGTGACCGCGTCTGTGCATTCCCATCCAGTTGTGCCATGATACAGAGAGGAAACCAAAATGACAAACATGCACGAACTGTCCCAAGCCGCACCCTGTTTGTCTGCTGAAAACCTGTTCTCAGCGGGACCTGCTTCAAGAATTGAATAGGGTTGGTAAGCCTCAGACCATCTCTCTCTCTCTCTCTCTCTCTCTCTCACACACACACACACACGCACGCACGCACGCACACACACACACACACACACACACACACACACACACACACACACA
>JBBPCS010000855.1:14659595-14688289 GCA_037974645.1 Hollardia meadi
GTGTGTGTGTGTGTGTGTGTGTGTGTGTGTGTGTGTGTGTGTGTGTGTGTGTGTGTGTGTGTGTGTGTGTGTGATTCAGAGCAGGTACAAAGTTAACATGCCTTGCACAACATAATAGCTTAGCCTATAGTTCTCCCTTGGCTTCACGGCCACTTGCCATAATGCAGCAGTTAAACCTCGGCTCATCAGCTGCATGAACACTTAGTTTTGATCGAAAACAATGACCTTTTTCTTCTTTTTCTTGCTGGTGAGCAGGAATGGCTCAATGAGGTGTGTGAGGCGGCTCTGCTACAGCGAACATGAGTACATGAGGGGAGCTGATGTCCATGCTCCACGGAGAAAACACGCATGGCACAGGCGCCTTATTAGGGGAACTTTAGACATCAAGTCTAAGCGATGGGAATGGCCGATATGGCCGGTGAGGTCGAGTTACACAGCTGCAAGGGTTAGAAGGTGTCAGCTGTAAGAGGAGACGAACCAGTAACCTTTTGGCAGAGGATACATGCAAACATCTCTGAATGCTCCAAACATCTTCTGGTAGCTGGAGGCCTCCAATGAGAATTAAATATTTCTTTGCAAGAAAAACTTTAATAGGCTACTAAAGGATCAGACTTTGAACTAGGAAGCATTACTTTGCTGGACTCATGCAACTTCCTATACCTTTGATCTGTTTGACAAATAGAGTGTGGCCATATGTTTTATATGCCTGCTTCTCTACTCTCCAGCACAGAGTCATGTTAAGAATGTCTTCATGGTCAGTCGCTTACTGTCACACAGAATAAAGCTCTTTGGGACACAGGGAGGCATGTGTGACATCATTATTTACACATGTTCTCCATTAATGTGCAAAAGTTGAGGAGGTTAATAACCATATCACCCAGTGAGAGAGAGCTGGAGGACAGGTAGTGCAGAGGAATCAATCATGACTATATACTTCTCCAAGTTCACAGTTCACAGCAGTGATTGGATAATTCCCCTTCCAGTTCATCTTTAAGCAGTTTCATTTTATTTAAAAAAAAACCGAAAATGTGTCAAAACCAAATTTAAACTTTTTTCTAAACCTAAATATCAAAACATTGCCAATAAAGTAGTTCTTACCTTTAAGGAGGAGGATGAACTCCAGGCACAACAGGTATTTACGCAGCTCCATTTATCAACAGGAATGAAAGCAGAGTCTGTCTGTTTTTCCCCACTTTTTTTCTGTTTTCTCCCCTGAGCTGTTGGAAATGTAGTGCGTCGGCATCCAACACACATACAGACCCACACACACACAAACACACGCGCGCCTTTCAGCTCTCTTTTTCCCCAAGAGATGCGTAAAATCCGGTCAAACGGTGCTGCAGTGGCATGTTTGCTGTGCGTGTGTGGGCTCAATTGAGGACGTTTACAAAAACAGTGTCGAGTTGTTGAATTTTAAAAAAAGAAACAAACCCACTAGACTCGAAAATTCGTGTCCGTGATTTTGGCGACTTTAAAGTTGCTAATATTTAAGTGTCGCCACAGGAGAGAGTTATATTACAGTGCATGGAATGGTCTTTAACATTAAAAAAAAAAAAACTTAATTGACTCCTCCGTGACCCATGTTTCGGGTGTGAAAGTCCTGCACCTGTCCCATCCAACAAAGAGGCCAGAGTTCAGAGTCATCAAACCATTACTAATGCGCAACACCTTCCCAAACAGTCAGCAGCGCGCTTTATCCCTCCGGACTCCTCAGCGCGTCTTTGAAGCTCTCCTGTTGACAGAAAGTCCGCTCATCGAGCCAAAGGTTGGAGTTTCTGCGCCGCGCGGTTCCTCTGATAACTTGTTAACTGTGGTCCTCTCCGCTGACTTTCCTCACATTGTCGATTTAAATGTGTGCCTGTAGTAACAGATTTCTGTCACTTTGAAATGAAAGAGCGCATTTATCCTCAGTGCTCCCCACCCTCCCTCCGTCCACCTCCATCCACCAGACTCCTCTCTGAGCAACTGGTTCATTGACAAACCTCAAAGCCACATCTCTCTCTCTCTCTCTCTCTCTCTCTCTCTCTCTCTCTCTCTCTCTCTCTCTCTCTCTCTCTCTCTCTCTCTCTCTCAAAATCTTTCAGTTTGCTCACCTCTGACTTACTTATTTCATTGACTTGCCCTTCACAGCTAACACCTCAAATCAACCCATTATGAAGGGTTTATAGGCCTAACTGACTTAATCATTTAGTTCAGTTATAAGCCATTAATAAGATCAACTTTTGGCAATGCATAAATGAATGATGTGTTGTTGTTACTAATAGCATAACTGTCTAGCAAAAGTTGCTGGAAAGGAGCAATAATCTTGATAGTTCCACCTATCCTGTAAAATATTTGAATCAAAAGGAATCTGATTCATATGGGAATAATAAAGAAACAAGTACCCAGATCTGGCAAGTCAATCAAGACTCAGGTTAGCTACAGTATTTCAGATGTATACATTTTGACAGAGAAGAAAAGAAAAAAAAAACTGATGCTCATGAAGCAAACATAAACATCTTGCTCTCTTTTTTCATTTTCACAACATAAACTAATGATAAACATTTAATAGAAGAAATATGGAATTCATGTTCTTTATAATGTGATTTTTTTCCACAGTTGCTCCGAGTGATCACCATAATGACACATGTTGTCTCTTCCAGGATGACAATGTCACCATCTACAGGGTATGCAGGGTCACTGAATGGAAGTAAGAGCTGTGCAGTAGTGGTTTTCAGATATTTAGCAATATCAAAATGAGTCTACTGATAACTAATTGATCAGAAATAAAGTACATTTATAAACTGTATAAACTTAGAGAATGAATGGCTGTGCTGTTGGACAACATGAAAATGATCATTTTGTTTTAATGTTGGGCGTCTCCAACTTAACTCCACTGTCAAATTAGCATAAATCCATTATTCCCTATATTTAGATTTAGTTTGGTCGACCACGCTCTGAAAGGATTTTATGATGAATGTGGCTGAAAACTCTACAATGTGTTGGCACTACAAAATAAAAATAAAAACATCATCAAAGCAGTTTTTATTCAGTCAAATGCTCCAGATACATGTTTTGACTTAAAGTTAAGGTTATTTTCTGGGTTTGTGGTCTGCCTTTTTTAGGTGATGGAGGACGGTCGCCCAGGGCGTTAGTCATCGTTTTTACCACACACTCCTCATTTTCCTGCAAAGCTCTTGGGCGCCACTCTCAGGCCACAACAGTTATTATACTACAGTGTTTGTATTTTATGAGACTCTGCCTCTACTGCTCTGAAATTCAAAAGGAAGTATTGTGGGCCTACTTTTTACTCCACTAGGACTACATTTATCTGACAGCTGTACTGTTAAAACTGTACATTAGAAGCACATTAGCTCACAAATATGTCATAGATATAAACTACCCAACAGTGAATTAAGTAAAAATAATTAGCTCCACCTCAACCAGCTGCAACATTAAATGTGGTAATGAAATGAATGGCTCTGCCTGCTGTAATACTGAAGTAGAGCGCTTCTGGCTCTTATAGATGGAATGGAAACTTTGTCTATGTCACAGTTCCAGTTAATCAAAGTTGCTCTGTTCAAGATTTAGTCAGTCACTTACAATCATGCTCACACTGATGTTGTAAGATTGTGGGTGTAGAATTTGTAGCTTGAAATTACGAAATATCACCCATGTCACAGTTCCACAAACACAGTCAACATCAGCAGACTGTGGTCGGGGGCGAAAACCAGGGCCCCAGCTGCATGCAATGGGGCACCAGTGTGAAGAAAGACAAACATGTTTTCAACCCAGGTTGTTAGAAAGGCCTACCGCTGCCTTTGCCCCTTGCATCTCATTCAGAGCACAAGGTACACTTCAGTGTCTGTATGTGATGACCAATGCACCAATGTATGCGCACTGGTGCATTGCAGTCGCATGCAGTGGGCCAGCACCTTTCAGCGTCTGTGTGTGACCCCCTTAAGCCTGCGCCTCGCGTCTCATCCAGACCACAAGTTACTTTGGTTAAGTTTAGGCACAAAAACCACATAGTTAAGTTTAGGAAAAAAAATCTGTGATGTCCTGTTAAGTTTAAGCACTAAAACTATGGTTAGGTTGAGGAAAAGACTGGTGATGTTTGTTCTTGATATGATAGTGAGGAGGCAGTGTGAGAGGAGTTAAGTCTGTGATAGGAAAGTTGCCAGAAAAAATGACTGTATGACAACATAACTGACAACATCTACACACAAAATACAGAAGCTATATAAAATAAGGGATACTCGCAAAAAACCCCACACCAATCACGAGAGAGAATCTCCTTAAAGTGTGGCTGTTTTAATCACCTGATACAGAGCCCAGTCTGTCACTGGACATGCACGAACCATGCCAGTTTGTGATATTTCCATGCAGGATGCTTTCTGCTTTTCTCCTCTGTAAAAGTTAACACTTGACATGGGTATTTAGTTTTCTCAGGTTTCCTTAAGAAATACAGTTGTTTTCAACTCCACCTCACTGCATGATCTTTTAACTGCTAAGCCTTTAAACCGATGGAAGTATGATGTGAATTTATGTTTACAAAGGGGCTTTATCTTAATGATCTCACTTTTATGGCAGATGTTTCAATTTAAAAATGAAGACTGCTACACTGACTGACACATAAAAGTGTAAATTGTGTAGATTTGTAATGTAGAAGCAGAGCGTAATATATAATTTCTATTAGTCATTCTCGTTTCTTTTCGATTTTCCAGCCGAGTCATTATCTTGTATGTTTTTTTTGGTAAATTTGTTTTTAGCATTTAGGCTTAGAAGATCACAAAACCTGGTAAACCCGATTCTTTTCCCTGAAACATCTACCAAGAAGTGTACGGTAAAAAATATTTCTCAACATTAACAAAGATGATCTTAACCATTAAATTAATTTAAATATAAATTATTAATGTGTTGTGCATGACCTAATCTTACAGTGCACTTGAGACCAATACAATGGGCGTGCATAAGCTTCTTTCATATTTTATTTTTGATGGAATCAGAGAACAAACAAAAATGTTTGTAGCTTGAAATCATCCTTGAACTCAACGGGATTTTCAGGTGTTTAGTTCAATTCCACCACAGGTGTAACCATCTCCATCAGATCGTGTTTCAGGGGTTGATTAGCAGAGCTAAGCAAAGAAATGTCAACTCTAATAAAACACAAGAAGGAAGTTATAGAAACAAACCAAAACAAACAAAAGTGCTCACACTGACAATATCGCAACTTGAGTCACAACTTAAACTTACTAATAGAATTTTTCCATCAAGGTCAAAAACCTGCTTTAATATTTAGCATTAATAAATTTGAAATTCACCAAAATATTACAAATCACAATATCTTTTCATTTTTACAGCCACATACAAAATTAAGTCTTTTCTTTGCCACTCCATCATCTTAAAGAAACAATGCTATTTGGTCAAAGAAAGGTGCAATCTACTCTTGCCTAGTAGTGCATCTGGTGTTTGCTTCAGTTTTATCATGACAGGTCAGAGTTAACCTACTATAATATTTCTTATCATATTAAATAGTTTTGTCATTATGAACACTTGTCTTTTGCTGTAAATGTTCATTTATTCTAAAAAAAATAAAAAAAAAAAATACAAGTACATATACTACATACGTATATACCATACATTTGGAAATCATAACTTATGAATAGCAGAATTCATATATAAATCTTTTCTAGTTCCATATCACTGCAAACAAAAACAAACATAAACGGATTAAAACCAAATGACACAAGCAAAAGCACTTGTGTGCGTTGTAACCTGTCAGTGCACAAGGAAGAAAATCTTGATGCAACCTGCACCAACTTCCAAGCTACAATCAATCATTAGCCAAGCAGAAAAATGAGAAATATGTCATTCAGTTTAAATCACATATAAATCTAATTTTTTTTAATGTCTCCCTTTTGTGCCACATTTCCAGCCACTCTTTATTTTCGCTTTGTAATCTTGAATTAATCACTCATTTGTTTGACATCAAACAGCTGAATGAAATGCAGGTGGTAGGGAGAGGAGACTGACAGGAGTCTGTCAGCCCTGTGAGTAATGTGCACTCTTGAGTGACAAGCTAGATCACACAGCAGTTGCCCTAGGCACAAGTCTGGAATAAACACACAAAGTGTCAGCAGGTCCTAACCTAAATCAGCACAAGAAAAACAAGACTTGTGACTAACAGCAACTTCATCATTATCATCTAATCTGTGAAAGAGTAAACTGTGTCACACAGTGAAACTTTCTGTCCCGTTTGTGACATATTGAGGTCACATAGGTAATAAGTGGTCATCTCTCTCCTCTGGCTCTTCTTCTAAAGGTTCTGCAGACACTCCTCTATATGCTGGGACATCCTCACGATTTCGTGACCGGCACACAAAGTCACACCCATCCTGAAAGGGATTCGGGAGTTTTAAGGTTTGTTATGAATTTCCAGAAAACTCAGGAACCTCATCATTAAATTATGTCATTCATCAACTGCTCTGGGCTTACCGCTGTCAGATTTCCAACCTCCACCCAGAATGCATAATTTGGGAATTGCTCCATCCCTTTGGCACCAACAATCAGTCGCTGGTAGAGGAAACCTCCAATGAGGTAAACAGTCAGAAGACAGAACCCACTGAAAGAAGAGAAGACCTATGATCACTTATCGTTTATATTATAATGTGCTTTAATGTTGAGGGTTTTTGTGTCATTGCAGACTGTCTTTACGGACATGATGAGTATTATGGAGCCAGTGCTGAGCTGGGACTGAGGAGCTGGGCACACTGCACTGGAGTCCAGCTCAAACAGGTAGAAACAGTCGTCTTCTCTCTCCCTGCTCTCCAGCACCACCAGTTTGCCCTGGGATACAGATGGAGAGAGACAAAGGTAAACATAAGACACTATAAACTGAGGAAAGGAGAGAGGGTGCAAGACTGCATGTAGTACAGGAGAAACATGGGCAGACCTATATTAGCACTGTGTGAACAAACGCAACCACTTCATTCATTTCAATGACACCACTGCATGGGTGGCACGTATCTACTTCCTCCGATTGTACGAAAATGATCCCGGATACGAGCGCTGCCATCTTGCACTGATGACATCATTTGGAGCCAGAGTCTGAGCAGAAGTGACCGGGCGGAGTAGCGTTATCGAGTTCCGGCCCGTACACCCGCCCGCCCAATCGCGAGCAGGGCTCAACTGTCAATTATGCTGTTAACCCCCCCCCCCATATCAAATAACTAATAAACAAACTGATCAGAAAAAATAACACATGAACATACATTAGTGTGATCAGAACTACCTAATATTCTGACGTGTACTTTGAGTTTCTAGTTTGGCCCAAGTCCTACTTGATATCATTGAGGGGGAGGAGTTTATGATCTATACTGCAGCCAACTACCAGGGGGCGATCAATATGTTTTGGCTTCACTTTTGGGGAGCTCTCATGTCATCCATCTTTAAATACAGTGACTGGTCCCGAAATGGAGAGCTCTGGCAAAACAAAAGGTCGACCCCAAATTCAAATGTTACAATCACACAATCCAATCCAAACCAAAGCAACCGACACAGCACTTGCATTTTTATTTTAAACAGTGCAATCTTCGGTCTGAGCACGTGGCACGTTCACATTTCTTTTCTCTAATCATCTTACCGCATCCGTTTTCTTGTTGCAAGAGATCATGATAACGGCTTTGCTCATTTCCTTGGAACAGTGGCCATATGCGTCGCTGTTTCTGTAGATCAACATCACCCAGTCACCTAAAAGGGCAGTGAAGTGTTAAAACAGAAAACGCAAACACAATGCTGATCTAAAGCACCCCATAAAATCTTTAGTCCCATGTTCAGAGTTAATTCAAGAATGAAAAGTATACATTGCTCAATTTTTTATTATTATTAGGGATGCACAATATGAATTTTCTTTCACCCAAAACCGCTAACCGATAATTACCTGCTTCTCATGGCCAATACTGATAAGATAACAGGTGCTTTCACATTATTGTATTTTAAAAATAAGTTAACAACATGTAGTTGGTAAGGTAAGAAAAACTAAGATTTAGTTTCTTTGAAACTGTAAAAAAAATTTACCAAAAAACTTGTTTTTCTTGGTGTTTATTGACAGATCGCAAACCAACTTTAAAGGTGTAGACCATCACCCTTCGGCCAACAGCCAATAATAATCAAAACAAATTCAGGACAAAATAGGGTGAAATTCAGTTTTTCCCAGATACTTACTTCCTCCAATGACCTGTGTCGAATTATATGTGCCAATCACTGTTGGCTTAGCTCCTGTTTTCTTGCTGTCCACCTGAATAACCCCAGCTCCTGGAATACCTCCTGCATCCCCACACAACTGGAACACATATGTGTAACTCTCCTTTTCATTTTTGGTCTCTACTGTAAAGCTGTCAAGAGAAGAGATACCAGGAAAAAATTAATAATATGTGACACAGGCGTGGTGAAGTACAACACTCAATGCAAAGGCCAATTAAGCAAAATGTGTCTGTTACATATTCCACTAGTGCTGATTTTCTAACTGATAAAAGGCAACCCAAAAAGAATCTAACATCATATAGATGGCCCTGAGTGTGCAGGTACACAACTGAGTCACTTCTTACTTTCTATGGGCGAGTGGCTCTAGTCGATTGAGGACTTTCCGTTCTGACTCAGAGAACAGTTTGCAGCTCTCGGTGCCGTTGGTGGTGTACACCCCACTCCAACACAGGATGAGCTGAACAGCCAGGGTCCACATCAGGAAGCACCCTCCACTGTGACTGTTGACCATCTGGCAAAAAAGATGGTTATTTCATTTATGACCATAAATGTAATTACTTACTATTCGTCTGAAATTAGGGTTGGATAATATGATATGTGAGAAGACAAACTAATTAGTTTATTCCAATGGTAGTATAAATGTGCTAGGAATGGTGCTCTAGTAGCCATCCATTTTAAAGTTAAAAGGAGTAGTCGATTAATCAATTGACAGAAGATTGATGGGTAACTATTTTTATAACAGATGAATAATTTATTAATTAAAAATTTGCTGCCTTTGTCTTATAAATATGATATTGAACTTAATAACTTGGGGTTTCACGCTTCATAATGGGCATTTGTCACTATTTTCTTGTTTTAAGATCCTTCTGATATTTCTGTTTTAGGCAAAACTGCAAATCAATGAACAGGACTGCTTTATGGTTTTATACATTTTTTGCATCAATGTGATAAAATGTATGAAATCCACTGAATGACAGACAAACCTGTCTGATTATTTAATCTGTAAATGTTTCCCAATATACTTTCCAGGAAATACACTATACCAGTATATAGCATATACCAGGGGAGAGAATTTTATCCACATGGCCCACTCCTGTTTGAAATATATCAAAATTAATTGGTGGAATTTCAAATTACATATTTCCCGTTTCCCATGCTCATTTAATTTCCTACTGAAAAAAAAACATTAAAAGGAAACTGACGTTACTTGTCAATTTCTAGGAAAACATTTTCAGTCTAGGCTACATTATAGAAGGACAAACAAAGAGAGTACGATCCGTTTAAGCTAATCGTGTAATTGGGGAATTTGTACAACCACATTTTAAGCCTTCTTTAAATGCAGAGAATGCGCATGCAAAATCTTCATCTCCGCATGAGGCAATAACTTTTCCTGAGGAAACAGTAAATTGAAACGACCCATCTGATAAGCTTAAGAGACTAACTTCGGTCTACGCTGTGTACCTACCTTCAAGACGTCTTCTATTGTAAATGAGTGGGAAAAGTGTTTGTTGGTAACAGTTAAACAGACAAACTGACAGTAGTTTAGTTGATGATGTAGTGAGCTTTCTCACGCTAACGTCGCTTCCTGGTTTATTTATTCAACAACAACGCTGTTATTTTGCAAAGCAGACAAAATAAAGTACAAATGCGTGTGGTCGGAAGTTTTAAATGAACGTTAGCTGCACGTTTTTTTCCTGCCCTGGATAATAAACGCACTTTTCCTGTGAAGCGGCATCCGAGAAGCTAACAGGCTACAGACAGTAGCGCAGTGCGGAAGTGAAACTAAACACACGCGCATGTGACCGTCCAAACGATGCGCGACCAATGAGAGACGGCTGAATCCTCTTATTTCTGCATCACATGACCAGAGACTTCGACACAGTTCAGCTGGATAAGGGGGACCTCAAACTTTTGTATCCTTCCTCTGTCAACGCTGCACAAACCATTAGGTCTATTGAATCTTCATTTTTATAGGACGCATCTCCAGATTCAGGCAAATATTTTCCTTTCAAGTAAGTGTTTGAAAAATACCGCTGAACTTTATTTTTCATAAAAAGAACTTTGTAGTAAGAGCTATTTCCATGTATCAACGCCAACATGTTACCTTGTTCACTTACCACTTTAGCATGCAACTTTTAATAATTAGCACTAAATACAGAGTACAGATAAAACTTCTGGGAATATCATTATTTTTGCAGACATTTGGTCAAAATAAAATTTTGATGCTTGAGGAAAAGTAAAGGGATCCCTAAAGTTGTTCATAATCCTGAGGGAAACATGAATAACCTATGTGCACCGAGACTCAACGCAATACATCCAATAGATGTTGAAACATTTTACTCAACACCACAAATGTCATGCTAGAGGAAACCATAGATTTACAAAGATGAACTAGATATTGGATGCAAAGATGGCGCCTATTCTGATTTGTAGTCCCTTTGAGGAGTCAACCCAACCACACAGATCTTCAATGGAGAAGTCAAAGTTTACACAAATTTGCTTTGCCACCGAAAGCAAATATTTTGTTTGCTCTTTCGCTTGCACAGAATGGATGTGAGCAGGAGGCGAATAATCGCCAGTGTTAATTTTTTGTGAATGTGTGACCATGCCCTAAAGAGTTCACCAAAACATGTCTGTACAAAAATCCAAAGAGTAGATGTTGAGATATTTCTCAGAATAACTAAAAAGATTGCCTGCAGTTGGAGCGACAGGAGAAGTCATGGGATCACCAAAGTCAGTATGATTCATCCTCTGGGGATGATGAATGTACAAACTTTAGGTTAATCCATGATGATGAGATATTTTAGTATGTGGACCAACCAACAGACAGACATTACTGTCATAGAGCTATGCCGTTCATATGGCTAAAGTATTATTAACATTGCCTAATTCTGTCTGATGTCGCTGGTTATCGTTCATCACATCACAAGTTCTTTTCACATAGAGGTCCTAGGTGCAAAATCTTTTTCATCGTTTCAATCATTTTTGGACTTTCTGTTAAATTATATTGCCAATAATGTGTCTGGGTTCTCCCCAAAACAGTAGACAAGAATTTGAATACAATACAGCTTTTAATCTGTAAAGAGTTTGATTGTGTTACCTGAAATGTTGCCCCATTCTTGTAATCACATAGCCCAATAGGCAAACTTGAGATTAAAAATGATAACAATTCTTCAGTAGTCTAGGTGTTTGCTCAGTGTATTTAGGCACTGTCATCTAACTCGCGGCAAGAAAGTGCATTTCCCAAAATGTTGAACTATATTAAACAAAGAGTAGCCATGTACTGAGTTAGGTATAATAAGCTAAAATTGATGCCCTTATTGATATAAATGGAGTGAACAAAATATATAAAGAATAGAGAAATAAAATTCAACTGCACCACAAACCACAGTCTACAACATAACCATAACAAATTGAGCATTTTGAGTGTTAAAATGCATAAATCTGAATTATAAAGGCAAGCCTAATCAAATTTAAGTACAAATCTGAATGGATATTGTAAATTTAAGTTATTTAGTAAGTGCTAATGCAATGCAACAAAACAAGTGAATAATTACATGTGACAGCGACCATAGTTTGGTCTTATTGCCTTTATTTGGCGATGTTAATGACGGAGACCTTTCATTGCAGGTCACTTCAGCATTCAATCAACACAGTAAAACAGCCATTGTTAAACAAATCATTCACAGATCACCCCTGTAATGCCCCTCCCTTGAGTTCCTCCTCAGTGATTACTTAATCTTGCTTCTTTTTTTTTTTAAATCATGAGAAAGAGCTCGGTTTCCCTTTCTTTCCATTCTTTACTACCTCTCAGGGGAGTTTAGGGAAGTTTTTTACAGGCCTGAGTGTGAGCTACTGTGTGTGCTCTAAATCTTCACTCTCTGTCTCCCTTCCCCCCACCTTGTGTTATCATAGCCTTTAGCTTACCTGGCTGTGTGTGTTGTGTAGACACACCCGACTACTCCATATCAGCCAATCAGCTGCTCCAAGACAGAGGCACCAAGGAGGTATACTTCCTGTGTTTCGTGAGAGACGAATGGGGCAGGAAAGAGGAGAGTTATCTACTTTTTTTGTACCAGAAGTGTCCAAACAGGCGATCACGTCAGTAGGAGAGAGAAAGGAAAAGGAGTGGACATACAGTGGTTTGATTTATTAGAGATCTCCCTGTTCAGCGAGAGCGACTGAAAGGACAAGACAGAGAAGGAGGAGGGGAAAGATAAGTGTCAATCTGTTGAGACTTGTTTGGGAATTTGAGGAAGGAGGGGAGGTGGGGAGAGGGAGAGAGAGAGAGAGAGAGAGAGAGAGAGAGAGAGAGAGAAAAGCAAGGAGCTCAGGCGTAAACATTAAGTTTTCCACAAGAGTTCAAGTGTTGAGAGCAAAAGATAAAGATTGATTTACTTGAGGAAAAGGAGGATTTTAGCCACATAGACAATGTGAATACAAGTAATTTTTATGTGTTGTGCAATCCCATGCTTTTGAGCTGAGCTGAACTGGGGGGGGGGGGGGGAAGGAGACAGCAGATCTCCCCAGGATACTACATTCAGGTGAGTTTCTTTACTGTTTTTTCGAATGTTTTTCAGATAAACACGTCTGTAAATTGCTTCTGGTTTGGACACAGATTTAGATCTAGCTTAGTTGTGGTTTACATGCTACATGCCGTGCCTATGTGTCACAGGCCTCACTTTCTGAAAGACGTCTTTTGGTATGTGGTGCTTTGCAGGTCTGTGCTGCATTCTTAGAGAACTGTAAGAGGGTGTCACCTTTTATTAGGCCTGCATCTTCACTGCTCTACTGTAAATTTACTATACAACCAGACTGGCTTAAAAAATCACACAGCTTTTAGCTCCGAGTACAAGTGCAGCAATTATATTAAAAAGTATAAAGTATATTACTAACAGAATAACAGACTGAAAACACCGCTAAATGTGTGAAGCTATCATGATTTTTTTCCACAGGTAGCAGTAGCATTAGTGAAATATAGTTTTTCAAAGTATTAATACTCAACTTTCTGGCATCAAAAAAATATGTTTAAGTTTTTAGAGCCTCCTTATTCTGCTTAATTTGATCTGCATATTGGTGATTTGACCTTGAAAATGGCTTTATGCTTAATGTTTGATTATATGGGGTGTTACTGTCTTTTAGGCTCTCCAAATTATGATACTATGGGGACCAAAAGGCCCAGCTGCACCGTCTTTGACACTTTATCTAACATAAACACATCTGACCGCAAGCTTCAGCCAGGTGGAAAAGTCTCCCGGGATCCAAGTCCCAGGCCAGCAATGACTGCCCAGTCGGAGCGAGAGAGAGATGGCGGCCGCGAGGAAGACTGGAGAAGAGAAAGAGAAATGGAGAAAATGAGGGACAAAGCAAGATACAAAGATATGGATCCACGGGACAGATACTATGAAAGAGACCGAGCTCCTGCACCCCGGCCAAGAGAGGGAGAAAGAGAGAGGAGGGAGAGAGAGAGGAGGCAGGAAGATGTCAGGAGCAGAAACGGGAGGCCGCTGTCAAATTTAGAGAAGGAGACTGAGAGAGAGGTAGACAAGGGGATGAAGAAAGGCGACACATTTCCAAGAATGAGAAAAAGCAGTGCAGATCGCAGCAGAAGAATGACAGCCACCACTGAGATGGATGACGAGAGAGGTGAAAGGAGGCAAAGAGATAGGCCAAAAAGAGTAGAGACAGATGACTGGGAGAGAGACAGGGAGAGGGCACAGCAGAGAGAGAGGTACAGAGGGAAGGACAGAGATGAGATCCGAAGTAGGGCAAAGGAAGAGGGTCAAAACACTGGACGAAGACCTGCAGAAGATGAGAAATCACGACAGAGGGAAAGATATCAGGAGTTTGATGTTGCTTTTCAAGACAGGAGAAGAGAAATGGGTGATTCATGGGACAGAAAAGAGAGGGATGCAGCTAGAAAGAGAGAAAAGCCAAGGCTTGACATGGGAAAGAGGGAGGCCAGGGTGCCTTCTCCACACAGAAGAAGAGACGGGGAGGAGAGGGAAAAGGCACAAAGGAGAGAGGGATGGAGGGACACCAGAAGTGAAGGAGACAGTGATGAGAGAGAGATGAGTAGGGAGCGAGAGAGGGACAGACAGAGGGAGGAGTCGCAGTATCACCACAGCAGAAGTGAGGGGGACAACAGTGGCAACACAAAAAGGGAGAGAGATCGAGATAGGAAAGGATACAGGGAAGAGGACAGGCAGAGATACAGAGACAGGGACAGAGAAAGGGAAGTGGATCGATCCAGGAGGAGGGGAGTGGAACAGGATAGAGGAAGGTACAGAGAGGTTCACAGGAGAGCTGCAAGGGAGGCAGACAGGGAGGGAGAAAAATGGAAGGAAATTGTGAGAGACGTGAAGGATGACAGGAGAGGGTACGACAGATACAGAGAGTACAAGCAGGAGAGAGGCAGGGAAACGAAGGAAAGAGAGGTGGATCATAGGTGGGATGATTCGACTGGCAGAGGCAGCCGATCCCTGAATGAGACCACTCCCAGGGTGCCACCACGAGCCCAGAGCAGCGGAGAGTGGAGCACTACTGAAAGTGACAGAGATGTAGACGAACAGAGATATCCAGAGAGAGCTGCTGAAAGATGTCAAAGGGAGAAAAAAGAGAAAAGTGAGAGACAAGAGAGAGATAGACGAGAGGCGACGGGCGGCGTGCCAGAGCAGAGAAGGATGTGGTTAGAACCACGGAGGGGCAAGAATAGTAAAGAAGACTTTGTAGACAGAGAGAGACACACAAGAGAGAGGAGTATGGAGTCACAAGCTGAGTGGGGAAGAGAAGGGCAGAGAGTAAAAGAGGAACCAGATGAGAGCTACTTGGACCAAAGCAGTTACAGAGAAAGACATGGAGGGAGAAATGAGTACAGGGGAGACACAGAGAGGAAGATGGAGGGCGTAAGTGTAGATGGAGAGGAGGTTGGTGAAGTCTGGAGAGAAATAGATAAAGGAGGGAAGGAACATCTGTCTGACAGCGATGGAGGGATAGAGGGAAGCTGGCGGAGGGATGCAGAGGGAGAGAACGTGACTGATAACACAGAGAGTGACAGAGAGGAAGAGGGTGGGAGCGATTATTGGGCCCGCTCCGAGAGCGAAGGAGGAAGTGAGACAGGGTGGAAGCAAGAGAGAGACAGAATGCTGTCCGGAGAAGACGGCTTTGTGACCGTGTCCAGCGGCGGAGACGAGGAGGACAACAGAGAGGAAGATGAAGAGGAGTTTGAGGACTGTCAGGAGTTCTGGGAAGGTGGAGTTGTGTATGATGATCCCTCATCTGGTGCCTTCAAGGGGCTTGAGGAAGATGAGGAGAGAGAAGAAGAGTGGACAATGGGGAAACAGCCAAAGTACATCTTCTGTGTGATTGGGCAAACGTTACCTCGGTCAAAGACCAGCGAGAAGTCACCGTCACAAGTTGATCAGGCAAAGGCGGTGGAAAGAGACAAGGCGAATTTCCACCGCCATTATCATTGTAGTGATGACGCCACATGGGAACCTCAAGATGACCGGCATCCGACACTGAGCAGAGAAGACAAATACCCGAGCATCAACAACCGGGACACAGAGAGCAAGAGTGAGTGTAACATTTCAAGAGAGGAAAGGGCAGCCATGGGAGAAACAACTGAGGTGGATATCAAACTTCAAAGCACAGAAACGGGAGAGGGAATGAGGCGCAAAAAGGAGCACCCATATGCCGAAATAGGGCCGATAAACAGAGACTCACAGACTGAAAGACTCCTCATACAGTGGAGAGAGAAAAATAAAGAAGGGGTAGAAAGGGACAGGGAGCAATCTTTGCCAGTCCTGAGTAATCCCTATGCTGATGTTTGTTCTCAGGTGGACTTTAAACAAATTCAACCCATCTTGGATAGGATTGACACTGGAGCGATGAGCCCAGAAGAGGTGGAGGCCATTCGGATCCGATTGAGCGGGGCATGGAGCATGTCTGAGGAGCCCAAGCGACATTCTCAAGCCCCCCACCTTAAATGGGCCAAAAATGTGGTGCGAGAGATTTTGGGAAACTCGGAGGAACAAGTTTTGGATGAAACTAATGTAGAGGTACAAGCAGACCAAGGAGTCGACCAGTCTGAGACAGCCACCAAGAACTACAAACAACGGGTGGAGGTTGCACAAGAGACTGGAGAGGTACCCGTTGTTAAGTTGAGGATGGACGAAGAGCATTCGGATCCAGAACTGGAGGAGGAAGAGCCGTTGGAGGTGGAGGGATTGAGAGGTATGGGGCAGAGCCAAGCTGACATGCATGCTGACCAGTTCACAGCTTTGCATGGTGACGCACCTACATACACTCATGCTGATACACTGTTAGACACAGACGACAAAGAGGATCACAGTATGGACAAAGAGACTGACCCCTCCGGTCACCCTCAGTTAGAAAAGGCAGTTATAGAGGTGAAAATTAGTGAAGAGGCAGGTGATGAGGTAAAGTTATCCGAAATAGAAAAAGAAGCAAGGAGAGAGAAGGAAGTGGAGATGTATTTATCTGTTAGCAACACACTGTACAAGCCCAACAGCTGCCCCATTCTTAGTTATGAAACTGAGTCTGAACTCCTCATTCCCTCCAGAGAGGGTGAGGGCCAGGAGGTGGAAGACAGAATGGGTGAAAGTGAAGAAGAAAGGCAGGAAGAGGAGTCTGAAGAGAGGGGTACTGCAGAGGAGGTTGGAAGTGTGAGGGAAGGAGAGGAAACAGAGTTTGATGGCAGAGGGGTGGCAGAAAGGAAAATAAAAGGGGGTACTCTGACAAGCAGTTGCAGTTTCCGAGATTTGGGTCCCAAGGCTCGATTACGAAGAAGGGGGATCCGTAAAACCACTGAAAGAAGAAACGGAGGGCATGTAGAAGTGAAAGAAGAGGAAGGTGTTGGAAGGGATCGCAGGACCAGAATATTCTCTACAACAGGTAAAGAGAGAATGATGGAGATTCAGGTTATCTGCTCAAATTAATTTTCAGAAAGCCACATGATCACCTCTCTCTGGCTTTCAGTCATTTGATTTTGCATATGGGCAATTTTGATCACAGACTATCTTTAAGTAATTTCCTCTGTAGTCTGTCTGAAAATTTCTTGCATCATTTTGTTGTCACATCAATCACATAACCCAACATGTAAGGGAGACATCTGCTAATCAGTGCAAAGATCTGAAGGCATCACATTACGTTCAACTAGAAACTGCGTCACAGTGTTGTGGTTACAGGTAGTGGGCGGTGATAAGTGGAGGTGGGGAAAGCGAGGGCAAACCAGAAGCATGAGCTAAAAGGCTGGGGTTGATCCTGCTTTGAAGCATAACACGAGAAGCACCAGTTTCGAAACAAACTAATCTTGTAAAGGTTACTAACTAAACTAACAATTATTTAGATATTTTATTTGTTTTTGTTTCTCTGGTCATTCAATCTGTCCAGTGTAGTAAATTAATTCGAACATAGGGCACCGATAGGTATGCTGTTGTACAATGTTTTGACAAATGGATACTTTTATATTCCAGATGATGAGGATGATCGAAGCAAAAGCTGGGGAGAAGTAGAGCTGAGGTGAGTGAAACAATCAGACACAACATAATACCTTTATTGTGATACAATACCACATGTTGAAATGTAGTGTTGGTGGTAGCAGTCGTGCTGTATGTATTAGATTGATATGTACATGTGAGATATTAAAAACTGTCATGGTTTAGCACCGAGAGGGACAACTCTAGTTATAGTGTCAGGAAGGTAACTGAAATGTTTTATTTCTTTTTCTTTTTGACCTATTTCTGTATATTCAATGCAAACTTTCCACGCTAAAAAGATGTTTTAGAAAGTTTTAAACTGTAGTGTCTTTAGTTCACTATTCTAAAAAATTGTTGTGACTCTTTCTTGGCACTGTAGGAATGTTTTGGACACAATTCAAAGACGGAAAAGGAACTCAAGGTTTTTCAGTGAGTATCTCTGTTCCACCTGTGTTTTTGCTTCATTCATGTCATGCACATTAAAAGTATTATATGAACTTCTTTTCTAATGTAATTTAAAAAAAATTAAATGTCAGTTTTCAGAACAAATATCAAGATCTCAGAATAAATCTTAAGATCATTAAAAAAAAAAAGGCTACGCAGGTGGCACAGTGACATGTCTTCAGATCATATTTGGCATCATTTGGTTGTGGTCGGGAAAAAGCCTGATGCAGTCGAGCATTTCCTTTTAATGTGCGTGATTCATCTCTGTGTTAATACAGGCCCACTAACTGTTTACCTCTTCCTCAGTACATGTTGGCTCAGAAGTTAAATGAAATGCACAAATGAAATGAAATCTATGTACAGTTTACTGTTGATTCATACCATTTAAAAATGATATTTTAAACAATTTAATTTAAAATAAATGACACTGGGTCCTTGACCTATGATTCACATTGATATTACGAGAAATGGGGCAGGAGTGTGTGTGTCTATGTGCTGTATAAACGTGTCTGTGTGAGCTGCAGACAGGTTTCTGCAAGCACTTGAATCTCAGAAAAACAGCTGCCGCTTTGACTTTGCATTCCAACAAGTATGTGTTAAAGGAATGTCGAATGCAAACAAGTCCTCTTGGCAAACACTGTTCCTGTCTCTATCTTCTTTTCTTTGCTTCCTGTATTTTTCAACCTTTTTTTCTGTTGCTCCCTCTTCTCTTTTGCTGTCTTTCTCACTTCCTCTGTCTCCCAGATGCTGCCCAGCTCTACCAGCAGTACAGCGAGGCCGCCCAGAACTCTGAGATCCTGCGTCAGGCCCGTTCTGATGTCATCTCTGTGTGCGAGGAAACTACCCCGTCCCCTGCTCCCTCGCCTCCTCCTGCCCGCAGACCTCTTCCTCCTCTACCACCTGTCCGGCACCCCCACTCCTTGTCCCACACAGGCTCCATCACCAGTGTCCAAAGCTTGCCTCTCCCTGAGCCCCCAAAGAGCGAAGGCAGGCCTTCCTCCCCACGCCTATCCTTATCTCTCACACAGTCGTCCACACTGTGGCAGGAGCTGCCGGCAGTCAGGAACAGTGTCGAGCTGGAGGAGCTCACAGAGGACCAGAGGCGACTACAAGAGGTAACACCTACTGCACATATGAAAGTCTATTCACCATTTCATGGCTGATTCCTTTGAATTTTATTTAGGTAGGAATAAACAGTGCCTCAGCAAATGCCAGTAACTTTTCATTGAATGAAATCTAAGTAAAAACCTGCGTTTGCACTTTGGAAAGTTCCTCAGTGAAATTTAGGAGAATTCTCCAGGCAATTAAATGCCCGATGGTTATCTTTCACTTCTCCTACAGCTTTACTTTCTTCATCCAGCTTTTGATCTTACTAAGATTGGAAATTTTGATTAGAGCAGCTAAAATTGTTCCATTTAAAAAACGGCAAATATTAAACAATGAATGGATTAGTGGGAAGGTTTGTGCTGGCACAACATTGTTGCCATAATGAAATTCATCAGAATCGTGTGGACAATTAAATGTGTGATGGTTATCTTTCCCTCTTGCTTCTGCTTAATGTATCTGATCAGTAAGAAATTAATCATAGGTGTAATTAATTTGTAAAAAAAAAAAAAAAATCAGTTACAGTTTTAATGATTCACCTCATTCATATTTACCACTTGACTGTTTTCAGCTTCTCTGTTGGTGGCTTCTGAGAAATGGCATGACTTACATGAATCATCTTTTCACTGTTATTACTTAAAACCCAAAACTACTAAAAGCATGTAAAAACATTCATACTTGCCACATCCCAGAATAACCCCTCCCATTGATCCGCTTTTTATTGGAAGAAGAGTGTCTTGCCAGAAGGTGTGATTGCATAAACATGTTGTATTTCTCTCAAACTTTAGGTGGTTCCTTGTAGACATGTGTCTGAGCTTGAATACTACTTCCTCCTCAGTTAGTCATATCCTTGTCAAAGTCCCCCAGCCTCTAGAACTGACAACCCTGTGCTTATTCGGTAAATTTGACTGTCTAGCTCTTGCTAGTCTGTAGGCTCGTTTTAATCTTTTCTAATGTATTTCTCTGGTTTTTGTGTCCTGCCAGGTGAGATTTGAGGTGGTGACCTCAGAGGCCTCCTACTGCCGAAGTTTGGACATTGTTGTTGAACACTTTGTCAAGTCCAAACAGCTGGGGGCGCTGTTGACCACTCAGGACAGGAACTGGCTGTTTTCCCGGCTGGCGGATGTTCGTGCCATCAGCCACAGGTCATAAATGTTACACATTATTTTCTTCTTCTTTATCGTCTGAACTACGTCATTCAAATTAAGATATATTTATCAGGCTGAATATCATATTTTAGATCTGACAAGAATTTACATTAAGTGATTACCAGACCTATTAGTGTTACAAATTCAGTGGGAGAAATAAGCTTAAAAGGATTCTTTGTGACTTTTGTTTTAGTTTTTTATCAAAGCTGGAGGAGCGGGTGGAATCAGACATCATGTCCTTTACCGTGTGTGATATCATCGCTCGGCATTGTCAGCGCTTCAAGATGGTTTATGTGCCCTACCTCACCAACCAGTCCTATCAGGATGCCACCTACCAGAGACTCATGTAAGCCATTTAGTCAAGCTTTTGTGGTTTCTCTGTTGGATTATTTTTGCTGGAGGTTTGTTAATAGATCCAGTGAGAACCACAGACACATATACTCTTATCTGAAACTAATAAACTAACTTTTTTGGACAGAAAAAATGGTATCCAGTTCATGAAAACTTAAAAAAGAATACATACAATAGCTGGTATATTCTTTTTTAAAAATCTTTCTATAAATTCAAATACTCTTTTTCTTTCAGGAATGAAAATCCAGGGTTCAAGCGAATTGTGGAGAAATTAGAGAGGAGTCCCGTTTGTCAGAGGCTCCCTCTTCGTTCCTTCCTTGTCCTTCCTTTTCAAAGAATCACAAGAATTAAGCTGCTGGTCCAGGTGTGTCTGAGTGTGTGTGTGCATGTGTGTGTGTTGTTGATGGTTCACAACTTGATTAATCCTGCACCCGTCTATCTCAGTCTAACACACACGCACTGTTTCTGTCCAGAACATTGTGAAGAGAACTACTCCTGGTACTGCAGAGGCGACTCAGGCCATCAAATCTTTGAAACTTCTGGAGAAGGTACAGCAGCGTCCCCTTTTCCCTGCACATTAACACAGGATAGCAATATTTTAGTACTGCTGAATAATGTCCTGGATATCTCCTTGGTGACAAAGCTCTCTTTTCTTTAATTCATCTCTCCTTTAGCTGATTCAAGAGAGTAATGATAGCATCACTCAGATGAAAAGCATCGAGTCCCTGGTCTCTCTCAGTGCTAAGGTGGACTTTGAGTGCAGGGTAAGTCAAGAGAAAATCACGGGTATGACATTGTGATGATATCATAACATGTTCTTGTTTTACAAACCTTTATTGACCAAATTATTGTTTTCAAGAGAGTGTAATTTTAGGAATGCACAATATAATATATAATATTTTTTAAATGTGAAATTATCCGTTATCTTATTGATATCGGCCATGAGAAGCAGGTTATTATTGGTTATCTGTATCGGGTGAAAAAAAATCCATATTGTGCATTCCTATGTAATTTGAAACCTAACAAAATAATAAACTGAAGATTCTGTTTCATTTGTTTGGAGTTTTATCTGCTAAATAGATGAACATAGTTAACTGCATTGACATCAGTCTAATTATTTTACACACAATTTTGCGTATTTATGCTATATCATAATATATCAATATTGAGAAAAGCATATTTTTATGTCATGGCATTGATCTCAACTATGATTTCCAGCACTAATGCGTACATTTCCCTGTGTTATGTTGTGTAATTTTTATGGAATCTACAACAATAAATAAGAATCTTTTATAGTGTGGAACATTTGCACTGAAAACTCAAGGCCCACTTACTAGCTTCCAACTAAGCGCCACAAAAAGCTAATAAGTGGACCTTGAGCTAGGATCGTTTTGTCAAACTATTTCTGTTGTGGAAAAATTAACTCTCAAACTCAAACTATGCTAAACGTGTTGGTTTTGTCTCTCTGTTTTCTGTGTGTGTGTTTTCTAGACTCTTCCTCTGATCAGTCAGTCTCGGAGGCTGGTGCGGGAAGGGCCAGTCACTGAACTGATAGATTTCTCTCTAAAGGATACAGAGAGGAATATTTATTTGCACCTATTCAATGACTACTTGCTACTTTCACTACAAAAAGAGTGAGTCAACATGTCATGTTAGAATAATCCATCCCCAGTATGCATCTCTCTCATCACCATTTGCCACATACTGTTTTCCTTCATACTGTATCTGCAGCCTTTTATCCTCCCCTAAATCTCATCACAGTCTTTCCTTCCGCCGCCTCATTTCTCTTTTGTGCTTTCAGAGGAGGAAGGTTCACAGTAATCGACCACTCTCCTGTATCAGACCTGCGGGTAGAGAACTGCCGTGTCAAACTTCACTCCCTCCAGAAGAACCTCTTCCGGCTGCACATGTCACATAAAGCCCTGCTGCTACGGACTGACACACAGTAAGAAACTGGGACAATGGTGGGGGAATGTCTGTGTT
Source organism: Hollardia meadi (assembly GCA_037974645.1). NCBI lineage: Eukaryota > Metazoa > Chordata > Actinopteri > Tetraodontiformes > Triacanthodidae > Hollardia > Hollardia meadi. The sequence goes on from JBBPCS010000855.1 coordinate 14,682,370, forward strand.
TGTTGTCACATCACAAAGTTGCAGAAGGTACAACCATCTTCACTTTTTTTTTCCTTCAGGAGTGATAAGCTACGTTGGATATCTGCTCTTTCCCGGCCACATCCTGAAATAGATTTTTCTGCTGCGCAAGGTAAAGACGTTGCAAAATATTGTTGGTCATAAGCTGTCTGAGATCCCTGCCTAGTTCACTCATGATAAAAGACTTAATGGTTTACTCTAATGCGAGTTGTAAATTCAGATTCCGAGCACTAAAGATTCATCATCATTTTGCACCCTCACCCACAGGTTTAACATCACATGAAAGTAAATGAAGTGAGAAATAGTATTTTGGCATTTTTAGCAAAAATGCTGACATGGTATGGTGACACTGAAATTTTGGTTTAATTGTTAAAATTGTGCGTTAATTTTATGCTTACATTTTGACACTAAAATAAAATGGCGGACAGTGTGTATACTGCACCAGGCAGAAAACAGGGAGCGATCTAATGCAACATTCACATATTGTACAGTAAATATTATCAGCCTCGTGGGGAATAAAACATTCATGTCAGCCTCATACGAAATTTCTGACAACTGACAAAAGCTCCCACATGGCAAAACAAACTTTCTTTGTTTTGCCAACATTCTCACCTGCAGTGCAATGCAAATAAAATCCAATGTTAACGCTAAAACAATCCACACAGCTACTTAAAAATCTTTGGTGGATAACTTGACTTTTGTTCTGACTAATAACATTAATAAAGGTTGCTTTCTTTTTAGGGCAGGTGTTCTCAAAGTTTTGATGACTTAGTGCCAATTTAGTGTTGGTTTAAACTGGACTGTGTCTAAAACCACTTATTTGTCACCAATGCACTATAAACACCAATGAAACCTCAAATTCCTGCTTTTTATTGAGAAAACTAGTGTGTACTTGTTTTATTGGGAATACATATGTTTTGTACATAAGAGGAACAAAAGAGCATTACATAGTTTGTAATATTGACCTAAACTAATCATTTAATAGGACAATCTTTATGACAATAGGTCTGACCTCTCCTCTTTTTGTCCATACACAGATTTTCCACAGATGCAGTGTATCCGAGCTTTTGTTGCCCAACAGCCTGATGAACTATCGTTGGAAAAAGCTGATATTATTCTCGTGCACCAACAAAGCAGTGACCGTAAGAACACCACATTACCTTTTCCATCATTCCTTTGCAGAAAGTGCCATTTACCTGTGCAGTGTTTGATTATAGATTGTAGAACTGAACCTGGCATTAAGAGAATAAGCATTCGGTTGCTTTATTTTGGATTCCATCTTCTTCCTAGATTGGGTAGAGGGGACAAGACTGTCTGATCGGCATCATGGATGGGTGCCTGAGTCCAATTTGGAAACCATAAGCAACTCTAGAGTCCGACAACGCAACCTGTCAGATGCCCTCAAACTGACAACGGCCACAGCTGCTGTTTGACCAGGACGCTCAGAGTGGGACTAAAATGAGGGACGTCCTTTGTGCACCGTCAAGGATAAGACACAGTTGTCTGCTTCAAACTGCTGGAAATAGTACTACGGACATTCAGTGCTATTGAATTGTTCACAAGCGTGCAGCAACTGAAATGCTGCAAGAATGCATTTCAATGTAGCATTGGGTCTCACTTTGTGGAACAATATATTGCCGTAGAGCAATGTGTGAACTGCTGAGACCTGCCTAAAAGCCATTAAGGACTATGTGACTCTATTAACTGTTATCTACAGTGCATTACAAACATTGTGTGTAATATTAACATCAAAACATGGTGTTTTAAGAAAAATAGTTTTAGAGGGAAATCACCTTCCTGAAAAGAAATGTAATTTTTGGAAAGTGTATAATTATTTGTGCATATTGAACAGAATCTAATAGAAAGTTGACTTCTGCATACAGGAGAGGTGATGGCAATCATGCAAAATGTGCAAGGCAATTCTAAGATGTAAAGAGCATACACAGTGAAGACATTTCAATAAATTAAGATTGGTGGAATAAAATCACTCGAACATGCCTTACTGAGCTGTGGCTTATTCCCTTTATCGTAGAAGCGGTTTTGGTCATTTATAGATATAACTGTGACAAATTATACATCAGCAGCGTTGGTGCACGTTCACAGAAAACGTTTACTGTGAGTTTTATGCGATTACTCTCTTGTAGTTGCAAGGCAAGTTAAAACAAAGCGCACAGTACAGATAATGAAAAAAAGAACTTACGCTACGCACGTAGCCTGGCTGAGGCGTGACCCTACGTCGGCCTGGCCCATTTACCAAGACCTGCTGTTGGTTATATGTGCCATCACTCAAAGAAAAAGGGGCGATAACGGGTGTATATGGCAGCAGTACTCATCCAATGAGCGCACTGTAGCCCTGCCTTTGGTTCCCTCTGAATGGCCATATTCCGCTGTCAGTCTACGTATTTGTCTCTGATTGGTCACAGATGTGGCGGGTGGGCGTTACAGAATTTGTTGTTTTCGTTCAGCAGACCAGTCGACATCTTTAAAACAGCTCGCATTCCTCTACGTTATTACTGTATTTTGAACAAATAATTTTAACCGTGGGTATTTTTTTGGGGGGGTTGGGGAAATTGACCACACAAGGGGCCAGTGGAGTTTATCTAGCTTTGTTCTGTTGAGTGAACCTTATTTTTGTGTTTTTTAAAGGTACGTGAACAGTAACGTCTTGTTGATCCTTGTTAGCACTACTGCTAGCTGTTACTGTTAGCTAACTGTTGTCAGGTAGCACCATAAACAGCTGATTTCGGTACCGTTAGCAAAACCACTCTTTACATGTTATATAAGACGTAGAGACGGTTGTAGGTTTACGTTAGTTATTTCCAACGATTCGTGTAGGCGATTTAGGTGGTATATCAGTCCTAGAGCGAAGGTAAGTTAGCTGATCTCGATACTGTTGTGTAAAGTGACGTGGCCTCATTTCACGATGACCCAAACCACCGTGAACCAGAAAACTCGTGATCACAACGATCTGTATATTAAAAAAAACGAGAACTTTAATGAGTTTGGCCGTTAGTTTCGGACCACGAAAGGATATTGTGTGGATGAGCCCCCTCATCCTTACCTTCACTCTCAGTTACTGATACTGTTGTTTACTCCAGCCACAGCTAGCTCTGGTTGTAAACATATGGGGTTTCTGATATAAAAGATTTGAAACTGAGGTTAATCTGTTTATAAAGGCTCCTATTTCTGACAGTATGGTCGAGGGATCAAATCATCAATCACGCGATATACATTTTATATCACAATATCAATGCAACCATATACTTATTACACAGTATGTAGGAAATTCAATTGATAATCAATTAATAGATACAATAACCAGATTGGACTGTCCGTTTTGGGCGAATCCAGTTGAATGAATTAGGGTTGCAACTAGTTATTATTTTCATTATTTATTAATCTGTTAATTATTTTTCGATTAATCGTTTACTCTATGAAACTTAAAAAAGGAGTGAAAAAAATGTCCATCATATCTTCGCAGTGTTTTAAAATGTGTTGTTTTGATATTGAATTCACAATGAAATATGACATAATAAAACAAATAATTGCAGATTATATTATGATTAATTGACAAGTTGCTTAAAAAAACTTATTCATCATCATGTTGATGCAAAAATCCTGTCAATCCAAAAAGTAGTCTTGCTGAGCATAAAAAATATTGCCAATCGTTTAAGCATTTAAAGCAGTAATAGTTAAAAGCAGATATAAAGGGATATCTGCCTCAGTATAAACAATGATTATTTAAAGATGGCTGCATTTTTATCTTGTAATAAACAATGACGTGCTCTATCTGCAGTCAATATCACTCACTGGTTGATGAAGTCAGCCGGTACTCTTTCTCCTTTGTCTGCTTGTTAAATAATGCCTTTGTGATGGACTTCATGTTTTCTGGTGTTGTTTGCTTCCTTGTGTTATTTTCAGATGGACAGTCAGTACCAGCGCTCGGTACCACTAGAGGTGAGGAGAGCAGAGGGAGAGAGAGTTCGGGCCAAGCATCCTGACAAGATACCGGTCAGTGTGACAGTATGACTGTTTAATATTCACGAACATCTAGACCCTTTTCGAAAGCCAGTAAAATATTACATCTAGGGTTTCTTAAACTCATGTCAACTGTAAAGTAGTGTGAACTTGTTGATTTTGGTACATGAACACATTCTCTCTGTTAGTGATGACTAATTACTGTTGTTTAAAAAAAAAACTAGATCATTGTGGAGAGGGCCCAGAGATCACGAGCTCCTGAACTGGACAAGAAGAAATACCTGGTGCCCTCAGATTTAACAGGTGAAATACACAAACACGCGATAAAAGACAAGTTTTATTCTCTCAATCTCACGAGCAATCCAAATCTCACAGAAGTCCACATTCTAAGAAACAAGTGGTCTCCCAGAAAATTCATGATGTAAAGAAAAGGTGGCCCTGTTTAAAATTTTAATCATCCATTGTTTTCTTGATGGTTATTATAGTCTGAATGATTTATTTTTGATACTGATGCTTATATCTATATATGAAGTTTTAAAAAGCTGTTAATGATAATGTTAATGTAACCCTTAGACTTTAGTTTTTTTGTAGAATTGTGACCAAGGTACTGACTCTGGGACATTTTACAATCTATAAATAAACTTGTACTTGCTCTCTGGTGGACAAACTATGCCATGGTTAGACTGTTTCTAAACTACCTCGAACCAAGTTTGGCATGTTTGTTCTGCAATTCCTTGTTACTTCTGGGCAACGTATATACAGATATCGATATATCCAGAAAAAGGTAATACTGGATGTTATATTGCAAGGACTGATTTAGCCGTTACAAAAAGCCACCTGTGACTTGGACAAGACCAATTCAACTTTGTATGGACCAGTGAGTTGCTGTCAGTGATTCAGATGGCAGACTGAGGGTGACACTAATCTGTCTAGCTTTTTTACTAGCCTGCATTTTTTTCTTGTGTTCTGAATGTATAGACCTTTTTTTATGGCAGACCTTTTTTGACACGTCATAGCAGGAGAAGCACCGTGTTTTTAATAACATTAAATGACAACATTCCACTTAGGTGAGGCATTGTTGGCTCACATGGCTTACTGGCTCACTTAGGCCTTGTCCACATGTATATTTTCCGAAACAGATATTTATTTATAAACTGTCCACACAACGTTTTACAAAATATCTCTGTACACATGAGAATGCAAACTTGATTCAAAATGCTCAAACAAGCATGCTGGGGCAGGAGGTGGCAATAATATAGACACCAAGAAGAACATTCTGAGCTTATTCTATTCAAATAAAACGATCCCAAACTGTAAAAAACAAAACAAAAAACCCCACTAAATTTTAAAGTTGTAATCAGACGAAGTAGCGTAACAAAGAATTTAAATTGGCGCTAAATCAAATTCTCGTTATGCAGCACTTCAGTGGGCATGCACCAATTGAAGTGATGATGTCATAATTTCCAAAATGACCCAATTTTACATGTCCATATGGATACACAGGAAAAAAAAGGTTTTTTTCATCATTTTCATCTTCCTGATTGAATCTGACAATAGTTTTCTCAACAGTACACTTGTTTTGTTTTCTGTATCACTCTCAAGAATGACCTGTGATCAAGTCATGTCCCACAGTTGCTATGTTTTCTTGTGCTTCAGATGAAATGAAACTACAGAGTGTTACCCTTGCTGACCATCTCGCTCTCTTCCTTCCTCTTTTTAGTTGGACAGTTGTGCTTCCTGATACGCCAGCGTGTGTCTTTGAGACCGGAGGAAGCACTCTTCTTCTTTGTCAACAACTCCCTTCCCCCATCCAGCTCTCCTCTCTCTGCTGTATATGAGGTAGCTGCACCCCTACACACACACACACACACACACACACACACACACACACACACACACACACACACACACACACACACACACA
>JBBPCS010000855.1:14688389-14698773 GCA_037974645.1 Hollardia meadi
CACACACACACACACACACACACACACACACACACACACACACACACACACACACACACACACACACAGACATCGTCAACAGGAGTACAAACACATTTACCAGATCACCGCCCTTTTTTTTTTTTTTTAAAGCTGTTTGCGAGTTTGTCTGCTCACAGCTACATAAACGCAAAGTTTTGTCTTACACACAAACATTTTCCGCCCTTGCACCTTGACACAACATACCAGAAGTGTCATCACAGCCGGCCCATGCAAGAAAGATCTGCTTAGAAAGCGATGTTGCTTCACTTTTCTTGATCTCAAAAATAGCCTACCAGTAACCCATGAATATTTAAATAAAAAAAAAAAACAACTGACAAGATTATTGGCACTCAGTCATTAAAAACCATCATCTAAAAACTATTGGGTTGTAAAGGGCTCAAATAAAGCAGTTAAAGCGTAAGAAGATATAAAGCCAGCATGTATTTAAAGTCATTTTTGAGTATGAATCTTCTATAAAGTTTTGTATTCCTGAAAGTAAACGAATGAGGCTGACAGATAAATTTCTGAGTGAATTTATCATGTTCAAACAGCACTTATGTGGTTAGTAAGGGTGTGTCAGACCATGTGCACATTCTTGGGTATGCTTGTCACACTGAATTATGCCTTATTCTCTGCCTTGTTGTATTCCAGGAGCACCATGAAGAGGACCTGTTTCTCTACATGACCTACAGTAATGAGAGTGTGTATGGTGCCTGAGGGAGGACAAAAGGAGAGAGAGAAGGAGAGAGCGATAGATAGAGAGAGTGAGAGGAGACCAAGTGAGACTGGGGAATAAAAAGTTAAGGCTGTTTGTAATGCTTCACAACGCTATTATTCTTTATATTAGTTTTAATAAGTAACTACAGTACATGGTGGAAGAAAGGTTTCGCACAAGGCGGGGGGGTGGGGTGGGGGGGTGCTAGGTTTACTTTTGTCAGTATTTTGGGGTGAACGTAATGCATTTTAGCACTTCAAGTTTTCTTGATTACCTGGTGAAGAAAGAAAGAAAGGAAGGCTAAAAAGAAAGAAAGAATACATTGCAAAGTTATTGAAATGATGGTGAGGGGGGCTCTCGTTATCTTTCTCAGTCGTATGTATTTAATGCAAATAGTTTTTTGTTTTTTTTTTGTAAATTAATATCATAAACCTTTGTGGAAAATAAAGATGAAAATGCATCCTTTTCTGATTCATTCTTTTTTTTATCTGATTATTTGTGCACGCCTGTGTGTCTCCACCTGCCACACTTGTGGTTTTAGATGTTGATAATAAAGAGAAAATATGAATCCAAACCTTTTCATTGCTAGTTTTAGCCTTTGAATCAAAACTATGTCATCACACAGTATGATGCTGACAAAGCATGTTGAGAAAATTTGTACACAGGGAAGTACACTGTATGTATGTGTGGTTTAGGAGAAGGTCGAAGACCGGAGAAATCTTAATGGGGGAGTGTTCTGTCTTTACCAATTAGATCACATACTCACTGGGTAGTTAATATTTGACCCACAATCTACATTTGTGTCTGCGTGAGAAAAGGTTACATAACATTGTCACTTGACTAGCCAGGTCTGAAAGACTTCCCAGGCAAAACGAAAGTTAGACCAACAGAGGAGAAGGGCCATGGAGATGCAGGGGATCATCAAAGAGGGGGAAAAAACTAAAGAAGGTATAGACGCAAGTGAACTGATGCTGGAGGACAAAACTGAAGGTACAAGACGTTCGAATCAGGAAAGACTTGATATTAAGGATACAAAACACACTTAAATTGTGGAAATGACAATTCTGCATGTATTGTATTGGACTGTTACAAAAAATGTTTTAACAAATATTTACAAAAAGTTTAATAAGACACTAAGATTAAGCTTATATTAAGGGCTTATTAATATTAAGGTCTTTATTTTAAATTGTTGGATTTAATATTTGGATGCAAATTCCAGATGCTTATGTCTCTGTTAAAATGTGTTTTGTCTGGCTTTAGAGAGGGCGGAACCAGGCCACTATTCTAAACTCCGAAGTCCACAGGAAGACGTCTATGCAGAAGCTTTTTATGGTGGCACTCCAGTTAAAACAAAAGCAGGTACACTTTTATATGAAATGTGTGTTTAGGGTACTGGTGAAACCGAAACGCCCAAAGACATTGTGTTTCTGCATGCCTCCCTGTCTTCACAACAAAATAACACATGACAGAATTTTCTTTTAATGCCGTTAAACGGCTTCATCACATATTCCCTTTCAGTTTCAGTTAAAAAAAAAAAGCATTTATGAATTCATGACTTGAGCGTTTCTCAGAAACAGATTCGCACAAAAAGAAAAGAAGAAAGCAGAAGCAAAGGACACTGTTAAATTCACCTAAATTTGCCTGAAAAAGCGTTATTAATTTAATAGATTTTATAATTTTCCATATTTTACCTAACCATTTTCAAAACACAAAATTCAATTATTTACCAGATTAGATAAACAATAATTAAAATAATAATAATAATAATTTTACGACTTACAATTTTTAAAAAAATCACCTCAACTAATTTGGTTCTTTCAAAAAAAAATTTGTAAGATTTTTTAAAATATTTCTCTGATGTAACTGGATAATTATAAAGTCTACTGTATATTTGTAGCATAGCATCAAAACAAAGTTGAAATGTGTACAGAATAGGGCTGAATAAGTATTTTTATTATTGAATTACCTGCCGATGATTTATTTAAATGAATCCATTAATACTTTGGTCCGTATAAAACTTGAAAATAGTGAAAATTGCCCAACACAATTTAACAGTACTCAGACTGACACATTTAAATTGCTTGTTTTGTCCAAAAAACAATCCAAAAGCCAAAGATATTCAATTTACTACCACAGCAAAAGAAGAAAACTAAGAAAGCTTAAACCAATGTATTTTAGCATTTTGCTTATATTAATTATTTAGGCAAATTATAAAGTAAATATTTCAGCTCTAGCAGTCAGTAAGTAATCATTTATAAATTATTACAGTAATAATCATTTTATTGAGCATCCTTTGTGTTTACCATCATTAGAGCAGGTTGAAAATATTATTCAAATTCACAAAGTTTCTTTTAAGGCACAAACTAATACACAATAGCAAATAGAGATAATTTATTTATATTATTTAATACTTTTAATGTTTTGTTTACATAATTTTTGTAGCATGGGAGTAAACATATTTCTAAATTATGCTCAGTTGACAAACATGAGGTTTTCTTCATTCTTCATTATATATTTAAATATTTCTGTAATTGAAAAAGTCAAAACAGAGTTAAGACTTGAGATAACTTTTTCTGCTGTGACAAGCCTCTAAACCAAATAGTAATCAATAAGAATTAGGTTTATTGGTCAATCATGGGTAAAAAATAAAATGAATTTGACTTGTTTTATGTGGCTCTCAATGTTAAACATGTTTCCAAAAACAGTTTCAAGAAAGATAGGAATAGACATGCAGCAAAGATAAACATAGAACTATTATGTACATACAAGTACGTGAAAATTAGGTGTGCATATAAATATATAAATTTACGATCTATTCCTTAACTGGCTAGAATGTAATTATCGCCCCTTTGCTCATAAGAATCAAGTCTGCATTCTTTGAGTGAAAAAGAAAAATGTTTTGAGGTGGCAATAAGAATGACCTGTGTAGCTTCTTGAGAAGTTTGATTCCTCTGCACACAAAAATCCTGCACTTTAATCACATATTTTATGTTTCAAATCTGTATCAGTGCTGACTTTACGTTCTGTCTCTGAACACTCATCTGAAATGACCTTAGGAAAGAAAAGAAATCTGTTGTTTGGGACCATGACGTCTTCAGACCTACAGTATCTGTCTGTGTGCCCCCCCCCCCCCCACACACACACTCTCATTCGTAAAGGGGGGGACAAAGAGAGATAGTTTAAAGTTAAGGAGTTGAAGGACAAGTCAGGCACTGTGCTCCTTAAATAATTCATTAAATGTCATGTTGCTATGGCAACGAGACAAGGGCGGCTGGGGTGAGTGGGCGTGCGTCTTTAAATTGCAGGCAGGCAGAGCAGGACAGGCTAGCAAGCTTCTTACAAAATCCCAGGACATTTTCCATCATGTACATCAAATTTTGTCGCAGTTATGACGGGGATAAAAAAGATGAAGCCGGTGCAAACTTGTCACCGGAGTCCAAGTTATCTGTTGAACTGGAGGGGGGAAAAGGTAGGTCAGAGCATTTTCAATTTTGAGTCTTGATGGTGGTTTGTGTTGTTCATTACAAGAGCTCACTAACATCTAACTGATCATGTCTCTGTAGGCAAACAGACAGAGGGAAGCACACGTCTGTACCGAGCTGTGTGTATATTCCTCTCAATAATCTGCCTGGTCCTGCTGCTCGTCATCATTATCCTCAGTGTGAAACGTGAGTATCTGCAGCCATGAGTCTGAAAAACAAACCATTGCTGGCTTGGATTATGTTTGTGACGCCTAAGTAGAGTATGAAAGGATTGTAGTTTTCCACCAGCAGTGCAGAAATAAAAGGAAACATTATGTCAGAATCACATTGCTTTTATTCTATATTTGCTCATAACAACAGGAATACAAAGCATTTCCGGTCGTTTTGCTGCAGCCTCCAGCCATTATTCTTTTCCCTCACAGCTCCTCCCACTTTGCTCTGATTTCTAGTCCAAACTGGATCCACAGTCTGCCCAGAGAGAAAGGAAGCTACGTTTGGTTCAACTTGCAACCTAGCTGAGTGCCAGACTCACGTTTCCAACATTCAATGTGAGTTTGATGCCAGGCGTAAAAATGCAGTCCAACCCAAAGACACATATAAATCAAAGAAAAACAAGTGATACCCTCTCGGTCACGGTGTTTGTAGTGACAGTTCTGCTCTCACAGTTTCTTAGACCTCAGAGGAAGTTAGTTAGCTTTTCTTTTTTTTTAGAGAACTGAGAACATGCTGTTTTATATTTAAACCAGGATTCAGCTGACTTTAATCGTTTTTTTCCTCTTTATTTGTGATTGCTATGTGACCACATACAGACACATATAGAAACAAACATGCATGTATGCTTAAAACGGGCAAAAATGTAAATAAAACAAAAAATCTTGTGTCACATTTTTGTCTTCCTTCTTCGAGCATTTGCTGTACTGATCTCTCTCTCTCTCCTTCCAGATCGCATGTGCGAGCAGTGCACTGACGGGTGGCTGAAGTTTGGTCAATCGTGTTTTTTCCTGTCCACCTTCAGGCTGAGCTGGGATGAGAGCCAGAGGAACTGCAGCGCTAGAGGAGGATCTCTGGCTGTTATTAGCAGCCCGACGGTTCAGGTAGATCTGATACTACTTCCTCTCCTGACCTGCAGTTTGACTTAAACAATGCAGGTAATGAAACAGTAATAACCTTCACAGTATATATTTTTTTTTTGTAAATGTCAATGATGCTCTGTCTTCTAGAGTTTTCTGACTAAGGAGGGGAAACTGAAATACTGGATTGGGCTGAGACAAAACAAAGACACATGGACCTGGATCAACAACACTGTGCTGCGAGAGAGGTGACTCCTGGAGAATGACTAAAACGATTAATTGACTAGACAGAATGGTCCCTTATAGATTTTCTTTGTGACTAATCATCTCAGAGGTAGCACATTTTATCTTTACAATCTTTTGGTTGTTCGTGGATTTTTTTAATAAGGGTGGGTTAGATATAAATATCTGCCACTTTTATATTTTGAAAGTTACGGAAGAGGATTAGGGCCACATGTAAGAAATTGATTTGAGTTCAGGGCATATGTAAAAAAATTATTTTGGACTTCTGACTTTTTACTCAGAATTCTGACTTTTTTTAAAGTCATAATTCTGAGTAAAAAGTTAAAATTCTGAGAAAAAAAGTCAGAATTTGGAGATTAATGTCAGAAATCAAATACATTTTTCACATGTTCCTTTAACTCAAATAAAGTTTTCACATGTGGCCCTAATCCTCTTCCGTAGTAAGTATTCTGGGAGGGAAGGAGAAACATTATATAGAAAAAGAGATATATTTGTCTTTGTGGAATTGTTTGCTATTTATTTAACATTCTTTCAGTTAAAATATAAACTCTCTGCCATAAATGCTTCCTTTACCAAGTTCATAATCTTCAGGTTTTGGTGATATTGTTGGAAATGGGTAAATTCAATTACATGTTTATTACTGAGGTTGTAATTTAAGGTGGTGTTGTACTGGACACCATTATATTGAGAGGTGTTTCTTTTGTTTGGTCAATCCCATTTACAAACATTAGAGGAGCAGGATATTTGAAACACCTCAGAACACCACTACATATGACAGCCAGTATTCTTTTGTCTGCAGTTATTGGGCAGAAGTTACGTCAGAAGGGGCTTGTGGGATCCTCAGCGGTGGAAATCCGCCTGAGAAGAACTGGATCAAAGCCACCTGTGACGCCTACACCTATTTCATCTGTCAGCTCCAGATGTGACAGCATCTGTCTTCTTTTTAACAAACAACAAACAAACTCCTCAGTAATACTTCCAATCGTTTCTCATACTACTTCACATTTCAATCAGTAATACCCAGCATATTAACCATGATATTAACCACTTGAGGTTATTTTCTTGTAGCATTGTGTTGTGTAATGCGTATAACACCATGTCAGTCACACCTATAAGCACCTTTAAGCATTATACCTCATTATTATAGACTGTATGATTTCTTATACTGCTGTCTGACTTTGTCACAAATAAAAGCCAGTGAGGTTTTTCTCAACACGGTTTTTATTCTCATATAAAAATGTTCATGCAACTATATTATAAGTTGAATGTATAGGTTTCACTTTGTCTTAGCTTAGCATATATTACTGCGACCTACTTTTCATATTGCTATAAAAATAACACACTCTTCTCTATAGCATAATACTGCAGGAGTAATTGCTCCGTTGACTATAAAAAGTTTGTTCCGAGTTTGTTCGTTGGTTCGTTGATCAGCACTTTACGCTTACTTCATATGTTCATGACTGTAAGATGACGGAAGCCTTAAGAGAATTCACTTCAGGCTCAAGTAGAATCTCTTCCTAGACATATTTAATGTCCTGGTCCTCCTCTGGCTCCTCCTGTCCAATCTCCAAACCCAAAGCGCTGTGACGAATCATCTGCCACCCTGTCAGAGACCTCCTGTTGGCGAACCCTCCTCTGTTTTTAGGTCTGAACTGGGGGGTCTCTGAGATCGACCCCTTTGTAGTGTCAGTCTTCTCTTCCTTTTCGTCATCTTTGGAGAAAGCTTTGACGTAACGCCGCATCTTTTGCAACATCGGGTCGTTTCTGTCCTCAACCCTGCAAAGATGAGAGTGAAAAAGTAGTTAGTTAGTAAGTTGCTTCAAGGGGAAACTCTCACTGTGTGAACTATCGTGATGTTGTTTAAAGGGCCCCTCTGAAAGTTAAGTATTACACTTCCCTAAGGTTGGAGTGAAAGGTCAAATTTGAAGCAGCAGAAGCCAAGATATCCTGACTTTAGGTCTTTCAAACTCCAAACCCTCACTTTGTAATGCAGAAAGCCTCAGCCGAGATAAGCTCTGATGACGGGTTCAGTTTTATTTTCTCAGACTTGTCAAAGCTCCTACAGAGCCAGAGAAGACTTTATACAACTGCTCATGAATATTCACCCCTGAATATTAAACTAATCTGTAAAATTGGTGGAGTGCCTCTTCAATATGCCTTTTGATAAGTCACATGATACAGCATGTGTAAAGCTGTTATAACCAACATGTAGGTGGGGTAGATGTGATGAAAATAGCAACAAGAGAGTTTCCTTCTTTCTCAGCCCAACACAAGTTGTGGCTGAAGTGCATTAAAGATCATGTAGGTTGTGATCAGTGGACAAATGTCTTCCTGCATTATTAGCTTTAAGAAAAAATAGTAAGCCTAAAAAAAGGTTTTTGACTGCTGATGTCACTACACATAAAATGTTTTTCTATTTAACAGTGTTTTTGGCCATTCTTCTTTAAAGCTTCTGAAAAAAAACAACTGCTTCTTTCTGTAAATGTTTGTGCATTTCTCGATGGTTTGAAGTAGGCGGGATTTATTGGAACAAGGGTTGCAGGTTGTTTGCTTATAATGTGCTTTTTACGAGAGTATCACCCGAGTGAAATATGTCAATATCCGTCCTCATGATTATGGAAAATCCTCATTGGGTAGTTGACTGAAGTTTATTCATTTAAGTTTATTAAAAACTTGTTTCTAATGAATAATAAATGGATCAACTTCTGATCAACCGCCATCTATTTGAGGTTTAAATAAGCAACTTCTGCATTTCCCCAGTTCCAGTTAAAGCACTACCCAGTTCTGGTTTAAGTCCCGCCTATTGCGAGTACAGATATGGATACAAATAATGTGTAGATGGTTGAACAGATACAGGTACAGATAATGATATACTTACTCCTCCCTAATCGTCAGGTCACTGTCAATCAAATGTGATCAGACCACATTCACACAGTCCTGATGAAGCAGATCAGCTGCATTTTTGAGTTTTAAGCTCTTAATAAAAAATAAAAATGCACATTCTGTAATACATATCATTACAGAAATGTATTTTTACGGGCTTTAAAGCCTCAGTTTCAGCTCCTGTTGCTGAGGTATTGTCTTACCTGAGATACCAGCGCTCCCTCAGACCGTAGTTGAGCCCACACACCCCGAGTCGAGGCCACAGGCAGCGAGGCAGCCTCCTCTCCAGCATCAAAGTTGTCGCTACCACCTGTACAACATCATTACAGCTGTAACCATGACTTAACGGTGAGGTGTTTCTGCGTATTTCTGTTTGTGTCTTTTGATGCATTCTCTTTTAGTCCACATGTGTGTGTGTGGGAGATACCTGAGTCCTCCAGAGCTCGTCTCGCTCCTGGGCCACCCTCCAGTGAGTGTCACTCATCATGGCTATCAGTAGATTTAGCAGAAGGATGTAGGAGACCACAGAGAAGGTGCAGTGCAGCACGTGGACGATCGGTGGTGTAGCAATCGTGTGGTCCACGGGTAGATCTATGAGGCCCACGCTGAGCTCGAACTGGGAGAAGAGGGTGATGGGGAAGGAGCGATATGACGGCATGGACTCTGGCTCCTGGGTCATGTACACCATCCACAAGGCTGAGATGACAATTACAAAAAATGATTTCCTTATTACTCCTTATTTCTTATCCTACAAGCTTTGTGATGGTTAAAACTTGTTTGTTGCCCAGAATATACTCACAGGTGGAAAAACCAAGGAGCACAATGAAACTGAGCCACATAAACTTTGTCAGATCTCCAAATATAATCTAGGGGGAAATGAGACACATGCTGGGTCAGTCTGCAAGCACAAATAGGTGAACCTCAAAAACCAAGACAACAACTGAATACATCTGCTTCAAAAACATTTTGCTACAGGTGTGTGTGTGTGTGTGTGTGTGTGTGTGGGGACAAACTACTATTTCTACATGACTCATGAGCTCTTACAACACCGTGTCTGAGTCCAGGCTGAGCTGAGTCCTACCTTCTGTATCATGATGACATAAGGGCCGAGCATTTGAAAGCCTCGAGCGAAGAACATGACGTTGCTCCAGCCCAGAACTAAACACAGTGCCATCACCACGGCCTCTCCCTGCACCTCACAGGCTCTGAACACACACAGCAGCACCACCAAGCAGGCGTAGCTGATACTGGTCAAAAAACACCAGAAAGGTTAAAAGATATTTCAGAACAGTGTGTTTTATTTTACTGCTTAGAAATGTTTCCACTCACAGGATAACATGGAAGGGGCCTCCCAGTGCTGTCTGGCCAAAATAGCGCTTTGCCCCCACTCTCAGTATATCAGGGATCTGTTGGTCAAGGGGACACAGGAGGATGTGGCAGTGAAATGCACTGTGTGTACAGCATGTGAGAAGATGAAGCATGTTTCAGAAATTCACCTCCAGCAATAGGATGACAAAGGCTCCCAGGACGCTGATGATCTCGCCCGCCAGCCGCAGGTTGTCCTCATATGTCACATAACTCTCCTGAGGCACGGAGAGAGGACATGGATTCATATTAACAGTATGTTATTATTAGATTGTGTCATATGTAGGTGCACAGTTTGACATTTACACAAAAACTATGAGCTAAAGCCCCTGCTTTTTGAGGTTTTATAGTATTTTTGTGATTAAATCTTTACCATTAGGGTAGAATATTTATTTAAAGTAGTACCCTACATAAGCAGTGGTTCTCTTAAGGTCCAGTGATGGATGGAATATTGAGATAATTTACCTAAAAGTACCACAACATGAAAAAACTCCATTGCAAGTAAAAGTCCTGTATCCTGTATTCATTTATTTGCAGCTATAAACGTATTATTATTAAAATATATATATAAAAATATGTATTAAATGCAAAATATATTTTATATA
>JBBPCS010000855.1:14707302-14717324 GCA_037974645.1 Hollardia meadi
GTAATGTACAGCAATCACATGATTTACACATAGACACACACACACACACACACACGCACTCACTCACACACACACACACACACACACACACACACACACACGTTACAGACACACAGGTACATACTTACAAAGCATTTTGCCTCCTTCCTTCAAGTGTAAACCAGATCAGACTTTGTCCATCTTTTCCCATTTCACACATTCACAACGCTTCCATGACTCAGTGTCGTTACTCTTGCAATCAAACAAAAACAGGTGAAGTGTGAAACGTACACATAAAGGTGGGTGCTGTTCAGCTCACAGATGGACGTTTGTGTTTACAGCTGAGGTGAAGTTTGTAGCATCACAGTACATGAATTC
Source organism: Hollardia meadi (assembly GCA_037974645.1). Classification (NCBI taxonomy): domain Eukaryota; kingdom Metazoa; phylum Chordata; class Actinopteri; order Tetraodontiformes; family Triacanthodidae; genus Hollardia; species Hollardia meadi. Next base: position 14,707,660 of record JBBPCS010000855.1, read on the forward strand.
TGTTGTCGCTGAGAGAGTGAGAGTGAGCTGTACAAACAGGGCTTCTCTCAAACCCTGGATATGTCTTTTAAAGAGGGAAAACATTTTTTAAAAGCATCTTGTTTTTTTCCCTTTTTTGTTTTCCCAATTTCATGGCAGTGATTCATATCAACCCTCAGGGATGCAGTAGGCCTACTGATTTTGGAGTTGTGGTTTAATAGCATTTTGTTGGAACACTGAACAAAATATACATGTTTCTGAAAGCTAATGGTAATACCCTATAAGACGAATCATAGGCTGCCAGGTAGTACACTGTCATTTTTTGCTCACAGGTTTTTTAGTATTTGGCGTTTTACAGAGAGAGGAAGTTATATAACTTTACAAACAACTTAAAAAATATTAGAAAAAAGGCTTTGATTGTCCTCACGCAATTCTTTGTGTGGAGAAATCTCCATGAGTATTCTAACTAACAGTTTTTTTGTACTGAATGAGGGTGGGGTGATTGAAAAACTTCAGGGAGGGACAGCAATGGACGAGATGGTGAGAGGTAGGATTGCAGATGGGTGAGGAGCGAAGAAGGCCGACAATAATAAAGTGAAATCTAGTGAAAAACATCAAAGAATCTTTTAAGTTCTCCTTCTCCTCAGCAGCTCCCTAACCTCACTTTGACCTGGATTGTAGCTCCCATAGTGCATCTCTCCTCTGTTATTTGTCTTGAGTGACTGGCAGGAAGTCCGGTCTCTTTTTCTTTCCTTCTGGTTGTAGTGTTGGATTCATCAGAATAAAGAGCGGCACTAAAAAGTGAATTCTCTTTCTGTTTTGGCTTTGAATGTGTTCCACTGAAATGAATGTTTCAGAAACCAGACCCAACAAGCAGAGGAATGTGAAAACCACAGAGATCCATGGCACAGGTTGTGCTGTAGGTGGATTTCACACCTCCACCTGCCCCTGCGTCAGATGGGCCCTGAGCTGCTGGGCTGCACTGACGATCTTCCTCTGGTGTCCCAGCAGGTTCACCCCGAGATTCTGGACATCACTGAAGGAGAGGGCAGATGAACATTACTGCCACTACTGAGTCGATTTTGCAAAGTAACATGCTTTGAGACATTCTGATATACTTCATAGAACGTTCTGGAAACATGTTTTTTTATGGAGCCAGAACATTTGCTCATTGAAAACAAAACCTGAATTGAAAAAGGAAACATTGGCATGGAAATGCATGTATTGTAAAAAGTTGTATTGGCAATGAAAAAAAAAAAAGTTTCACTGAAAAATGAAACCCAGCCATTAAAATTTCCAGTCTTCCAAGGCATCACAATAAGATTGGAAGATTGGAAATTTTAACCTCTGTGTTTTATTTTTCAATAAAACTATTTTCAGTGCCGATACAACTTTTTACCATACAAGCTTTTCAGTGGCAATTTTTTTAATTTTCATAATTTACCGTCACTGTTCTGGCTCCATATTTTTTAGATAAACCTGAACCTTGCTTAAAGGTGCAATTTGTAAAATATGGCTAGAATTTGAAGGTACCTCCAAAAATATAGGGGGCAGCATATCACCAGAGTAAATGCCAACTGTTGCTCAAGATACTGTCTGCTGTAGTTATCTTGGGCTGTGTAGTTGTCTTTGGTTGAAGCTATAGTGAATGTTCGCTCAGTTAGCGTTGGAGCTAATGGCATTAAAGCTGACTGAAGTCTGCCTAGATCGTTATCTCGTTTCACTTTGGATGTATCTTCCAAGAAATCCTAACATCCGAGATTTAAAGACTTCCAAAAAGTATTTCATTCATTAGTCATGTAACACAAACCTGCACAAAAACAAAAGGCTGCCTTAAGGGAAGAACATCTAAAACTTTTGATATGCTTCGAAAAACTACAACAATAGATAAAAACATGCAAAAATCACCAGTCTTTCTCTTTTTATACAAATGTTAAAAACCATCTATACTCACTCCATGGTGAGCATGCTGACTCTGTCTAACGTGTCCAGGTGCGCCTGATCAAACTCATCCTGGTATCTCTCCATCCTCAGCGCCTTCAGCCAATCACTGACTGTTGCCACTGCTGATAAGTCTGTGGGGGTGGGGCTGAGCAGCGGCTGAGAGCAGCTTCTGCAAAGGGAGAAGTGTCAAAAATGAGAGCATGAGAATCCATAAATATAGCAGATTGTTCATCACCTGCTGCCTCTGATCATGTTTTCTGCTGGCTCACCGAGTTGGCTCCGCCTTGAGGGAAGCAGGGTGCCTGATGAGCCGATCCAAGGAGGACAGAAGGGAGTCGAAGGCTAGCCTGTCCCCTCGATCAGCCTGCCAGCACTGAAGCATCAGAGAGTGGAGGGCAGGGGGGCAGTTGTGTGGGGCAGGGAGACGATACTGGTCTGTTACTGCCTTCATCACCTGCAGAGAGAGAGAGAGAGAGAGAGAGAAAGAGAGGGAGACATTAGACAAACACTGTAGCCTAAGTAGGGCAGATGGTTTGTCTTACATTAAAGGTCATAGACGACTGAGGGCTTGTAAGAGTGACTAAGAAAATAATTATGCAAATTCCAGCTGCCTGACATTTTGTCACTATTTAAATGTGTCTGTTAAGTTAAGCGAAGGGGCTGGGGGATTAAGTGCATTTATTTAAGTAGTTGTCTACAATTCTCTCCTTTTGTGTTTTAAGATAATATACGTTACTTGTAAAACGACGAGGTCCTAACACATAATTCACAATCCAATCTTTTATCCTTGTAAAAATAATAACGGCAGTTTAAGTCAATTTTTGTACATTTTAATTTTTAATTTGACAGAAATTAATATTTCATCATTGCCTGATTGGTTTTAAAGGCTACAACACATAAAGTAGTAAATTGGACCACTAGAGCTGCTATAACATTAAAATACATAATACATATAATGCAACAATAACACAGCAATACATTTTAATTTGTTAAACACTTTTTTACTTTTGCCTAAGTGATCTGAATGCAGGACTTTTACTTTTTTCTCTTTTTTTTCTCTGCATACTTATGCCTCTACTTAACAGCTGAAAATAGAGAGATGACAGAAAATGAGGGGAGAGAAAGATAGGGGACCACATGCAACAAAGGTCTTCAGCTGGTTGCAAACTGTGGATGCTGCAGTTCATGGTTAGTGTCTCGACACCATGGCACCCCAGGACCTTTACTTTTAATGGTATATTATTACACTGCTAATGTTAAACTTGTACTTTAGCAAATGATTTGAGTTTTATGACTTCCTGTGCTCAGGCTACATTCTCCCACATACTCACCTCTTGATTGCTCATGTCCCAATATGGACGCTCTCCATATGACATCACTTCCCACATAAGTATGCCAAAGCTCCATACATCACTAGCTGAGCTGAACTTGCGATGCTGAAAGGCTTCTGGTGCCGTCCACCTCACAGGGATCTTGCTGCCCTGATGAAGGAAGACAGGTAGCGAATCAGTGAATTAATGTTACACTTTTGGAATAAAAAATCAGGAGCGAACGTTTTTAAAAACACAGAAGCTCAATTTACCGACACGTACCAGTGAGGCAGTGTATGTAGGGATGTTGTGGTCCAGGCCCCTCATGAGTCGGGACAGGCCAAAGTCAGACACTTTGCAGACCAGGTTGGAGTTGACCAACACGTTCCTAGCTGCCAGGTCCCGGTGAACAAAGTTTCTCTCTGAGAGGTACCGCATCCCCGCACCAATTCCTCTGAGCATCCCAACAAGCTGGAGGATGCTGAACTGGCCCTCATTCTCCTGAAAGAATTAGGGGTGCACAAGATAATTGGAGAGGAGATTCTTTGGTTTATGGTGAAGTGTATGATGTGTGAGGTCACCAACAACTTGCCAAAGATGGAAATGGTTAAAAGCTTGTTGTTGTCTCACCCTGAGAAAGGAGTCCAGGGGCCCATTCTCCATGAACTCAGTGATGATCCTCTCTGGGGGGTTATGAGTAATCACGCCCTCCAACTTCAATACGTTGGGGTGGTCAAACTGCCCCAGGACCCCTGCTTCACTGAGGAACATCCCCTTCTCTCTGTCGGACGCCCCCCAGCGTAAAGTCTTCACTGCTACCAGCACTTCCCTGCGACCCAGCGGTCGGTAGCGGCCCCGGGAGACCTCCCCGAACTGAGCTGGAGTAGAGAGGAGGTGGAACAGGTTACAGTGTGTTGATAGTTTTCTCAAAGGTACAATAAGATTTTTAAAGAAAAGAGAGTATCAGTCCTACCTGCCCCAATCACCTCCTCAATCTTGAGATGAGTGGGATCTATTTCGCGGGCAAATTCTTTGACAGCCTCACTGGGGTCCTCATAAGTGGATGGGTCCACATAATACTTAACTCCACCTAGAATTTAAAAGGAAATTTTTAGAACATTTTTATCACTTTATTTTTGACATTTAAAAACATTTATTACTTGACACTAGGTTGTGAAGAGGGACCTTATTCCACATCATAAAAGATAAAGAGACTGTATTTCTAAGGGTAATTATTAGTTTAAAAGACAAGTTTACACCTGTAGAACACCCATAAAATATTTATTTAGCTTAATTATTCACTGCGCCTCCAAATCATTTAAAATGTTGACACAAAACGTTGCTACTTTGCACAAAGCAAATATCTCAATGGTTAAGAAATAGTTAATTTGACTAAATTAAATTACAAGGAAACTAATTGTAATATTAATTATTATCTTTTTTAATTTTATTATTAATAATTACTAATGCTCACCTCGGTTACTGATGTACCTCTGGAGTCTGTCGCTGTACGGACTCTCCCTCCGCTTACTGCCATGTGAAAGCAAACAAAATATGTTTAAGTGCACACGATTAAAAAAAAGATTGTGTGACCGATGGTGTGGCAACTTGCAGTACCTGCGAAATACCACCACAACCACAATCGCTGCCACGACCAGGAGAAATGCTGCTCCACCCATCACCGACCCAACCAGCAGAGGAAGTCGATTCTGGATCTGCTGTGAATGTTCCTCTGTGGGAGCAAAAGTGAGGAAACCATCAGCTGCTGAAACTAATTACAAACACTTTTGTCACTGTAACTGAATCGATTCCGCCTGTGTTTTAATAAGCAAACTTTAAAACCAGCCATTTTCACCTAGAGTAGCATATGGATTGAATATCGCACTCAACTCCAGAATGGTTAGAAATTCAACTTCACTTTGAAACTCTTCGCTTGTCAGATAATCTTTAAGGACTCCCTGGAAAGCAGTGTTGATATTCAATAGATGTTCCTGGTGAAATAGAGTCGATTGCATTGAACATTGAATTGGACTCAGGAAGCTTTCTAATAAAACAGGTGGTCAAAACACTTTAGAGAACATGATTGAAGAAGATAGACTTTGTTTGTGGGTTCTTACCTTTTTACTTTGGTTGGAGCCAAACACAGTCATCTTTAAAAGATTTGACTTCAATCTAATATTATCTAATATTTATCTGTTGTCTTATTTTCATAAATGATCTCCTCATTAAGGCTTCTGACCCTAAATATGGTAAATTCCACCAGTTCAGTTGTGTGGTGAATGTGGTGATGCACTTTGACTGCAGTGGATTTCAGTGGTATAACAGTAAATGAGTGTCTTACCCAGAGGAAGCGTGGTGAAGTAGATGGTGTTGCTGTAGGGGCCATAGCCCCGCTCATTTCGAGCTCTGATCTGGAAGGCGTATATGGAGCCGGGAATCAGAGCGTTGACGGTCACTGTGTTGGTCTCACTGTACACACTCGCTGCACTGTCCACATCTGAACCCTGAGGGACGCAGAAGGACATTTAGTGGTGACGTTTGTTATGTGTCAGTTGGGGCGGTTTGGATGCTTTGATGCTTGTGTGTGTGTGAGACTAAGTGTACCTTGTCGTAGTATCGAAGCTGGTACTCAATGATGTCTCCGTTGGGCCTGTCCGGCTGAGGCCATGAGAGAGTGATAGAGTCTGGGGCTCGGCTGAGCTGGTGCATCATGGGAACTGTACTGGGAACTGTGGGAGAGCCAACAGATGTATGAGCTGGACTGAAGTTTCCTCTGAGAGAGGTGATTGATAGGTGCAACCTCCTTCTAGAAGCCCTATCGTCCTATGACAATAAACCAGTAAAGTTGTGTTGAAGTGATAGTGACCACAAGGGGGCAGTGTTAAAGACTGTTCAGTCGAGCATGAAAGTGGAATAGGCCTTTTTTTTTAATGGAGCACCAAACAGGATCTAGTTACAGTCACTCACTGTGCCGGCTGGCCAGATCAGTTAAATGGAACATTCCAGCATTCCTTTCACTTAATCAATAAACTCTGAGGGCGGACGCAAGACAGTTTTGGATTATTTAGGCTCATGGAGAGAGTTCTAATCAATCTTGATGAGTTTCTTGGAAAACTGTATAACGGTGTACTTTGTCTGCACAATGCCCCATTCTCCTCTCCTCTCCCCACTCGTCTACTTTCATCTCTTGTTCTGTCCGTCTTTTTGTCCTCCCATCTCTCATTTGTCCCTTTCTTCCTCCACAGTGACTATAATGGGATCTGACAGGATATCGTAACCTCGAGCAACCTCCTGTCAAGAGAGCAGGAGCAGAGAAGATGGAGCAGAGAGAGAAGGAGGAGAACGAGAGAAAAAGAGAGGGGGATTGGGAACAAAAAAACAAAAAAAAAACCCCAGACAGACACACAAAGACACACTATCTACACAAACATCAGCATCAGAGCATCTTTTCTCTTTCATCTCACCCTTTTCATCCTCTGTCCTGTGCTCACCTGACTGGCTCGTAGTGAAATTGATGCTTGTGTATCGAGCTGGAAAAGGACTCAAAGCTGACACCTCATTCATCGCTTGCACCTGTCAGTACGAAGAACACACAGACGTGACATTTGAAGCTTTTTTTTCCCCCCCATCAACTTTAATGACATGCTTCAGTGTTCGAGAAACAAAGTCCGACACGTGCAGCTGTGTAAGCCAGACAACAAACACCAGTAAATGGGAAATATCTGCCCACTATGAATAAGAAATAAGCCATGATTTAGTTGAGCTACCCCAAGCTAAATAATAAATGTTACTGTGTATTTGCTGAGGTTATGAAATAATACAGCGCAGAGGACCCGCCTCCTCAGTGGATCTGTGAAATGCTCTTCTAACTGGCACCACAGGTTCAGTCCAAACATTCACCAGTAACTGAGAATAGCATGAAGAGCAGTTATTACTATAAAACCAACTCAAACAGAGAGTGTTTTGTGCCTTCCACATTACCTGTATGAGATAAGTGACTCTGGTCAGCAGGTTGTTAAGGGTGACCTTGGTTTGTTTCAGGTTTGTCTGGGAGGGGCTGAAGGTGACGCCCTCCCCACACCAGGAGCAAGCTGTCGGGTTGGTGAAGGTGGCGGAGGGGCAGATGCGACACACCACCCCATACCACACCTCGCTGCGGCCTCCCATGTCCACTGGAGGACGCCACCTTAAGGATACCCCGCCGTCGCCACTCTCATACTCCCAGGACAGAGAGACTGGTGCAGATGGAGGAGCTGTGTGGAGAAAACAGGGAGAAAGAGAAAACAGGAGGGGTTTTTGACATACATAATGTAAGCGGTAGATGGAAGCATCTGCTAAAAAGTTTAAAATATGCAAGAATGTGCATGCTGGCAGAAAAAATTGTACTAATAGAGGGTGGACTCTGGTCACCGACTGTACATCTCGGTTCCCACAGTCAGAGTAAATGACAAATGACCAATGAGGCCCCTTCAACACCTCCCAGAGAGCCAGCCGTAAGCAAACAAACCAACAAAGCTCACTTGTGCAGGCAGAAGAGTTGGCATCATTGGCTGCCCGATAAAAGCCGCTGCGGCATTCACACACAGTCGATCCCTCCTGGCTGGTTCTGCTGTTGGAAGGACACACCGAGCAGGGAACAGAGCCCGAGACGGACTTGAAGTAGCTCACTGGACAAGCTGCAGAGAGACATGAAGAGCCACAAGGAAGGTCGAGTTTAAATCTCAGTTTAGAATCAAATGAATAAAGTTATCAGTATTCAGTTTGAGACATTCTGCAGGGTTTTAAAACCTATATAACACAACATCTCTCTCTCTGCTGGTTTTACTGATTACTGAAAGCCAGTCGAGATTGAGATTTAGAAGGAACACGGAAAAACTGAAACATATTAAAAAAGTATTAGTATCACTATCAGAGTTTGACAGTTCATTGATGACCTTGGAAACAGCAGTTGACAAAACAATCTTCGATCAAGGTTGAAAGCTTGAGAACAAGCCAGTAAGTGGAACTTGAGATAAGATTGTTTTGTTAACCATTAGTATTAAGTTTGGTTTATGATCACAGATTCATAATGTATAAATAAATGGTGTGAAAAGAAAAAGAGATACAGAATAAATCAGCGGGAAATACTTTCTTTGCTTTCATTGAAAAAGCAGAGTAGTTCAACAAAAAAAGTACCATTCTACATAAAATAACTAATTTGAAACACGACAGCAGTGGATCATCTATTAACTGTTATGAACACAGTTTGTGTACTTCTAATTTGCCCTGATTTATTGTTTTGGTTGTTTTTTCCTGGGACAAAGTCAAACACCAGAAACAATTTTTGTGTAAAGCATCAATTTCAGCTTGGTTTGTGGTTCACTTTGAGTTCATCTAAGACATGGCGGTCTGCTGTTTGTTGTTGGCTTTGTCCAGCACAGTCATTTTCTTGTGTTTACAGAGGAAGTGACCTGCGTTAGCAGAGAGCAACAAAATCATCAGCAATGCACACAAGAGTTCAAAATAGCACAGAATGGCCACACTGACTCTATACCAGTGTTTCAGAGCAATGGCTTGACATATTGGGAAACAGACTTTTTGCTTTTCCATTTAACTCTAATGTGAGAGAGTGGTGTCAGTCTCATCTAGTTCTCCATTAGAAGTGGGAGAATCTTTCAACCCAAAACAGGAAACTTTAGTCCTTCAGTTTCAGTGCTTTTCAAGAAATGCAATTTTCACTGGACAGCAACAAAGTGAGTAATTACTGAAACGGGGAATGCAACTCAATAGAGATCATATCCGTACACACACACACACACACACACACACACACACACACTGGAAATACCATTTGAACCTGCAGGCTGTTATCCTGTTTTATGGGGGAAAATCTGTGAAATGTGCCAATTGTTAATGTTAGCAGCAGGACAGCTGAGCACTGAGGTCAAAGTGACACACCCTCCACTTCATGCTGCCTGCCAAAACTGAGCAGGACTATGAGAACATTGAGAATACTGCCTCCGGATTGGTCTGCTGCCATTTTCACACTGTGTTTGTGTGTGTGTATGTGTGAACACGTAAAGTAGTGTCAACTAAAGGTGGCATTGTTCAAAAAGAGGTGTCTTTGTAGGCTAAATGTAGAGTGTGTGTATATTCTGCCACTGTGAGGCCTTCTTGTACCTGTGAGTGTGCAAATGACACACCTGATAACACCTGAGCCAGCTGCGTAAAAGAAAGATCCTCTAATATGCTTTTAAACAGAGTAAACACGCTCTGAGTTGAAGGATGAGGGAGGATGTGAGTGTGTGCTCTTGAGTGGGCGTGAACCCCTCACCTTGTTTATATAACCTCATCAAAAACATGTACCATGTCTCAGATTTGACATGCTGTGTGTGTGTGTGTGTGTGTGTGTGTGTGTGTGTGTGTGTGTGTGTGTGTGTGTGTGTGTGTGTG
>JBBPCS010000855.1:14717424-14727759 GCA_037974645.1 Hollardia meadi
TGTGTGTGTGTGTGTGTGTGTGTGTGTGTGTGTGTGTGTGTGTGTGTGTGTGTGTGTGTGTGTGTGTGTGTTTCCTTCTTCCTCTTTTCAGCAAAACTTCAAACTGGGCTGTCTTTGTGTTTTGGAATGCAGTGCGAAATCTGTTCAAAACATAAAATCACAACGAGGTACCGGATTCAAATGGCCACATTCTTGACAATCTATTGTGGCTTTGAGACCCTACTAGATGTAATTAAACTTAATTACGATGAAACAGTGACACCACATTTCTGTTTAATCCAGATATAGAAAAAGATAGATGTCTAGATTGCTCTGTGGTGTACAATACAGAATATAATACTCTCAGCAAGGTCTCAAAGATTCATATGTGCCTGTAAATTCACCCTTTGCTTTCTACCAGTCTCCCCCGACTCCTCTCTCTCTCTCTCTCATTCAGTCAGGATATAGGTGTTGTCCACTGCAAAGGAAGGAAATTCTGTCACTTAAAACAATGGGCCTGCTTCTCTATCTATAGACCCAGAGAGGCCGAGAGCCAGAGGGAGAGAGGGAGCAGATCTTGTTCAGTTAGAAGGAAAAGGTATTTTAGTTAAAAGAAAATGGATATTGAGAATTAGAGATGTGTATGTAGATGTGTGACAAGTTTAGGCCTTTTGAAAATGGAATTTCGTCGTGGGGAAAAGGAAACACACAAAGTTATTAGATTAATTTGAGCTGCGTATTTGCATTTTGGTGGCAAATAGTCATCGTAACACACTGTAGAAGGATCAGAAGTAAGTGTGGGTAAGTGTTTTCAAAATCTAATACCTAACAGCATTTGAATGTATTTCATGTACATGCACCATTCTGATTTGATAGTTTTCAAAATATTCCACCACATTATGTAGAACAGGATGCTCATTAAAGACTGCAGTCTTTTCTGTCTAGAACGAAAACAGTAGATCTTAGGTGCAGACACATATGTCAACATATGAGAAGATTTAAAACTCTGTGAGAAAACACACTTCAAAAAGATTTGCAGTGATTGGTTTAGGTCCCCAAACTCCACCTGTAAGGGAAGATCCTAGTATGATCCTTTATCTTGATGGTAATTTACAAAGAAGTAACCCTAACAAATGGACAGGCAGTGATCTTTGGAGTGGGTATTTCCCTGTCAGTAAGAACAGCTGGACCTGAGTCCTCCAAAAGATGCTTCCTGTTTGACAGTGGGGAATTCACAATATAATTTTCACAGGCTGATTAGGGTGTTTTCAGTTAATGTCTTTCTGTTTGTTTTCACCATGTTGACAACCTGCTGTAGGTATCCCGATGATATTTTTTGATGGTGACATCATGCCATTGTTATATTGTTTCAATCCTGGCATTGCTGACACACATTCCTCACTACAGTCTGGATGTAACTTAAGCAGATTAGGGTAAACACTACATATACAGTATCTTGACATGATCCAGATAATCGAATCAGACAGGCACATTTATTCTGAATATGTGCATGTCTTTCTCTCTCCCTCTGTCAGATGGAGGGGTCTGGCAGTCCTCGCTTCAGAAAGCTCCATTTCCCAGTGGGTCTGTGGATCAACTCGCCCAGGAAACACTTTGCCAAGCTAGGGGGTCGTTGGCCAAGCGCTATCTCTGTCAAGTCAGTCTGGTGTTCTCTTAAACTCACTTTTTTTAATCTCCTCTTTTGCTTTTTTGTCATGTAAATTTGTTCTCAGGTTATGCGACTTTCATGCTATTCTTGTTTTGTTAGAATTCAGTGCCTGATAAGTATTGTTGAATGAGAAATGTTTATGTATCAGTGTCATCTTATCTTACTTCCACTGCCATTAGTCGCTTTCAACTCTGTAACCTTCCCCTGTTTTATTTTAGTCCTTGTTGTTTGTCTGTGTTTAGTCAGTCATAATTCGCAGCTGACTGGTCCCTTCCTTTCTCCTTCCTCTCTCCTCCATCTGTCTTCCCCCTCCTCTGTTGTTCCCAGGTCGACCACCAGCTCTGACGCAGTCTCCCTCCACGAGGCCCCCTCTGCTCCTTCCTCTTCCCTTTCTAACTCCACTCCCTCTCTGGCTTCCCCTACCCCATCCCCATCTCCATCCCCGGCCTTCCTCAGGCCACGGCCTGCTGGGCCTCAGTCCCGCACAAAGCGTCTTTCACATCTCTTCCTGCGAGGGCGCTCTAACAGCGACCGGGACAGGGCAGTGGGGGAGAGAGAGAGAGAGATTTGGGCTCATTCCGCTGCCCCGTCCTCCCACCACTACTTGCCCCCTGCCTCTTCCTCTGCCCCGGGCCTGGTCAAGATCTATGGGGATGCCCTCTCCAGTGGAGCCAACTATCGGTCCCTGCTGGCCAGTGTTCACTCTACAGCCAGACAGCTCATCGCCCAGGTCATCACTCGGTACACTGAGAGAGAACAGGAGGAGGCAGATGACGCAGGTATAAAAGAGGGAAATATTCTCTCATTTGGACCTCTGCTGCAAGCCATTACTTGGAATTGTTTGCTCAAAATTTTTTAACCAATTGGGAATGACCTAATACAAACATAAACCGCTGTGTTATGGAAAAATAATTACCCCTCTTTCTTCCTCCCTTCCTCCATTACCTTCTAGTTCTCCAGAAACACAGCCCAGAGGACTTCCTGTTGTGTGATGTCATTGGAAAACCCATCCAGCAGCCAGATGGAGCTATCAAATGGGAGACAGAGTGCCGGAGAAGCGTTGCCCCATGGGAATGTCCTTTGTTGTTAGTGGACATGTGGCGGCCTAAGGACGGATTTGAGCGGCGCTTTGAAATCCAAAGAAAGGAGGACTATGAGAGAGAAGAGAGGGAGAAGGAGAAGGAGCGTGAGAGGGAAGGAGAGACCTATCAAGGTATGTTTAACGCAACAGGCAGGTACGTTAGCGTGCAGAATCTCTTATTCACAATGTACGGTCAGACTGACCGGTCCTCTAAATATCTGAGCAACAGGTGTGCGCTGGCGGAGAAGCAGGATGTCGTCAGGGGGTGGACCAGAGGAGAGCGAGCGTGGTCACCGTGGTAGGAACACTGAGCTCAGGAGGAGCATCAGTGACATGAATCTGAGTCTGCGGCGTCGCCAAGGCAACCACATCAGCAAAGACCCTCGTGGCTCTGCCAACCGGCCTAACAACAATGAAGGGGTGCAGGACAGGAAGAACATCGTGAGCATGATCAACCCACAGCCAGGAGAGGTAAAGAAATCAATGTGATGAGAAAAAAACTGAATATCTTGAATACCTTGCATTCGGTGTTCTAACCATCATGTTTTAACCCTCTTTTTCAGATTAGAGCTTCAAAAGCTGAAGCAAAGGTTGGGTGGACTAACCAGCCAGCGGAGGACGAGAAGGATTACTCAAGCTGTGACCTGGAAGTGATGTCACAAAGTTTGATCCTTCCACCCACAGACCGGCCCTACTTTCTGTTGCTGCAGGGTTATGATCAGAGCAAGGCAAGACATGCTGACAGATGATATCACACACACAAATTCTTACAAACAACACCCCCACACACGTACACTATGTAAACCCAGGCCTCCACACACACACACACACACACACACACACACACACACACACACACACACACACACACGCACACGTTTACATGGTGTACTCTATAACAAGGTGTATACACACTGATGTGCAGATATGTAAACTAACAGGCATGTTGTAGAGGATTTGTGCAGATGTACACACATGCACACACCCTGTACATGACATCATACCTGCATGTCCGTAATCGCCACATACCATCAGGGTTTTCCATCGCTCTCCACGCCTCTCCCATTCAGCATCCTGCACAAAACAGCCTCAGAGCAGCACAATGCCCCAACAATTTATCCAATGCGAGTACAAAACCCCTCTGTGTACATCACTCGCACACAATGACCTCACTCAGGTCTGCATTGTAGCAAACTGTGACACACTTCATACCTTATCGACCACTCTCTGTTCAAGTTAACATCTCTATGATGGAAGATTGATATAAACCATAGCACTTCGAAGATAACAGACCTCCCTGACTTTCTTCTGCTCTCCACTGTGTGTTTTGTTTAGGATTTTGTTTTGTACATCATGGTGGGGCATACACATGTGTTTGGAAGAAAGCCCACAATGAGGGAGAGGGAGAAGGACAGAGAGAGAGAGAGGAAGGGAAAGAGGCCTTTGAAGGTGGAGACGTTCCTCTCTGCTCCTGACCTCTTGGCCAGACACTTATTGGTCAGGAGAGACTCAGCCGTTCATGAGACACCCACCGGACAAGGTAACAAAACAGTCACTAATTCATATCTTACTTACATCAGCGTTGCACTTGCTGTGGTAAGCTTACCTTAATCTAATTTTATTTTACGGTAGCTCTGATGCGGCCCTTCAGAGGAGGTGCAGTCACACACAATGGAGTGGCCCTTTACAGGGAGACAGTCCTAAAGCCAGGGGATGTGATTGGTCTGGGGAACCACTTCCTTTTCCTGTACCGTGACCCCCGTGTGACTCCAGCTCCACCACTGGCATTGACCCTGCCATGGCAGACAGATGTCTCCACCACCTGCTGCCCCTCAGGGTTGGTGGACAGACAGGAAGCACTCAGGCAGTACCTTGGATCTACGGAGGCAGTTCTGAAGTTCCACCCCCGTCATGCAGATTGTCTTTTGCAGGTGAGACAGAAAGAAGAAACTATAATTGCTTACAAACTATTTACATGGTATCGTAGAAAAACAGCCTTGATAATATATGTTATATTGATCCCTCACTTCTTTCTTTCATAGGAGATAATCTCCAAAAATTCCTCTCCAGACTCTGGTGGCGGACCTTTAGCTCCTGCTTATCTCCTATCAATCATGATAGATCATGCCTCCAAACACCTGGACCCCGCTCTCACACCACAGATATTACTCAAGTCAGCCAATCTAATTAAAGAAATTGTCTGGGTAAGTAAAAAAGAAACAAAGAAACAAAAAACAGCTTGATACAAAGTAAAAATGCTATGTGGGATGCCCTGATAGCCTAGGAGTTACGGCATGAACCCAGATTTGCAATGACCACAACAACCATGGACCTTTGTTGCATGTAATTTCCCATCTCTCTATCTCCTGTCATTTCTACTAAAATATATATATATATAAAAACCAGCTGACAGACCCTTGTCGTGGCCTGCTATATTGTGAACAGGAGCGAGGATGAGCTGATGTCACTGCCCTTCTGTTGGAAAATGTGCTGTAATTGTCCTGGCTACAGAGCTAGTCTCTGCTCCCCCTTTTCCACCCCCACACTAAGCCAAGATGTCTCCCCTCCCTTCTGTCTCCAACTCTCTTTACAGGATAACATTAAGGAATTTGGGGATAAGCATCCCACGCAAAAGTAAGAACATTTTTGTTCTACGTCATGTTTCCTCTGTTTAGAAATTTCCTGCTGAGTGATTCATGATACATTTGTGCCTTTGCTGTTATGTCTTTGGTACATTTTTTTAGTATGATAAGAGCATTGTAACATAGTGATGTTGGAAAATGTCTGGAATATAGCTGAGTAATTATAATTCAGTCTATTTTTACTCAAAGTATGGCATGTTTCTCTTTTGCAATACCAACAAAACACTGGCAGGAGAATGTTCACAATCATTTTACAGCTCATGTAACTTTGGCATTACATAAATATGTCCAGTTCCACAGAGCAGGAAGGCGAGATAAGCACTCCGAATGTCCTCAAACTGTCATCTGACCTTCGACCTCTGATGTTCTGGATGTCAAATGCCACAGAGCTCCTTAACTTCTTCCAGGTCAAAGTCGAAACCATGGAGAAAGAGTGGGAGTTTGAAGGTGAGAGTGATTTTAAAAAAAACGGAAATTCAAGTAATAATGAACTTTTAAGGAAGCTGTGCCGTTTCATGAAATAACACAGAACTTTGGGAATGTTGGACATAGAAATGAAAGCAGACACAAAATGTTTAATTCATCTTAATGATTGCTCTGTAATGATCTTCTTTAAAGCCCCGGGGGACCCACTTCTCACGGCTGACATGGACACCTGCTCAGAAGCTCTGGCACAGCTGGATGATGTCATTATGCACACCTTCCAACAGTGTGTGTATCACCTCACCAAGGTACAGTATAAAAACAAAATCTGTCCCAAATCCATACATACTAATTCTTAACAGTATGCTAATTTTCTAATTGTCACTACATAGAGTTTTAGCAGGTACAACCTACATACTATGCAAAAAAATCAACATACTTTACATTTTCAATCAACCTCAACTTTCACAGAGACAGCAAAATATCTTTCTTAAGACTTAGTACATTTTTTTTATTTCAAAGATGTTTCTGGAGCTGTCTCACCACCACCTACAATTTATTTTATTTTTTTCCAGCTGTGAGCAGCTCCTCTGTTTCCTTTGTGCTGAGAGAATAGTGTGCATCACAAGCATATTTGAAAATCGAACGTATGCATTCTGTATGCAATTTTAGTGTTCTTCCTTTCGTCTCTTATTTTATGTAAACGCACTACATACACTAAAAACAAAAATTAGCAAGTACTGCTTCGAAGTAGAAGGAAGTATGGATTTGGGACTTGCCTACATGTCAACAGCCACGCTAGAAGCTAGCATGCGCACAATAAAAATGCTAGCATGATGATGTTCAAGAGGTATAATGTTTACCGTAGTTCATAATGTTAGCTTGCTAATATTTGCTAATTACCACTCAACACAAAGTACAGCTGAAGCTCATGAGAATGTTTGCAGATATTTGGTGATAATCGACAAACTGGAAATTTGACTTGTTATTTTTTTGTTCAAACTTTATTTATTAGGATAAACCTCTTGAGATGTACCATCTCGTTTTCAAGAGGATCCAAACATATATCTCAATTTCAACACAATAAAAGACGGGTGACAAATAAAGGAAAAATACAAATACAAATAGACAGAAAAATAATACAAATAAACAAACAAAAAAGAAAAAAAAAGTCATGGATTAAAAAAGTCCTTTCAATTGCATTTGAGACAAAGTCACTTGGATCTATCCTCTGGGAACAATGGATGTATATACAAAATTTAATGGCAATCCATCTAATATTTGTTGAAATATGTCAGGGTAGCCTGAAATGGTGTACTGACCGATAGACAGACCAACAATGCCATCCCTAGAGCCATACCATCAAACATCTCTATATTTTTTTAAATTATTGATTTAATTTAAGCAAATTAACTTGAAGTTTCTTTCTTCTATGCCCACAAAGACCCTGTACTCACTCCTTCCAGCTCTCCTGGACACCAACCCATTCTCCAGCGAGGAGAAGGAGAAGGAGAAAGAGAAGGACGGAGCTCAGGGTGCAGAGGGAGAAGAGAAAAGAGGAGGGGAGGAAGAGGTGGATGATGTGTCTGCCTTACCACCCAGAGTTGCCGGTCTGGTGGAAGTCTATCGCTGCTCTCTGATGCTGTCACGGGAGGCGTGTCTGTCCCCACCCCTCACGTCCCAAACCTTTGGCTACCTTTTCTTCTTCACCAACACCTCCCTGCTCAATACTTTGCTGGAGAGAGGTGAGAGGGCAGAGGTTAAAGTAAGCCTTTGTAACTTTTTGCTGAACATCAGTCACTGTGACCACAAGTAGAGAGTAGTGTCACAGTTAGTGTCATTAATCAGTTATGCCTGTTATACAGCCATATCTAGCTTCTAACATTAGGTAACGATAAGCTTCTTGTTATACCCGACCAAGTAAGGCTGCAGTGGCTAAACCCTGAGTGTTATGCATTAACCAAAGGTGTTTTATTGTTTATGAATCAAACTTTTGATTTGTAAAAAGACAATTGTGTTATTTCTTCTTCTAAAAGTTAGATAGTCCCACTCTAAAGGTCAGCATTCCACTGAGTCATATCTTATCGGCAGAGTTTATAAATGTTCTACTCTATTCGACAGAATAATCTCCTGTCTTATTTTTTTTTTAAAACAGAATTCCATTTATTCACGTGTTTTTTTTGGAAATTTTCACATTACTTCATTCTGTTCTTTCCCATTAGATGGTCTGTTCTCTTGGTCCAGAGCAGTTCAAATTCGTACAAACCTGGACCTGGTTCTGGACTGGCTACAGGGGGCAGGATTAGGAGACATAGCCTCTGAGTTTATGAAGAAACTGTCAGTCACGGTTAACTTCCTGTGTATTCCCAAGACTCGACTTATCCAGGTAATACAACTACATGTGCAGCGTGTTTTCTGAGTCCTAGCCCAAGAATATAAACATAATTTTTTCTCTCTTTATTAATCTCTCATCTTCTAGTCATCCTGGAGCAGTCTCCTGGAGGACCATGTATTGTTAAGCCCGTCACAGTTGCACCACTTGCTCACCCATTACAAGCTGGGCCCAACCAGAGCCCCACCAGCATCCTGGGCCCCTCCACCAGGCACAGAGCTGACTGGAGGTAATACATACATAAATAAAAATATAAAACATAAGAGTACAACCATGCAATTGAAACAGTGACATTATCTGTAAGTCAATTGTTTCTCATCCTTTAGACATATTTGAGAGCTTCCTGGACCACCCTCCTCTAATCCTGCCAAATGAGACTCCACGCCTTGACCTCTCCCAGCCAATCCCAAGTCCTGAGCTGCAAAAGGAAGTGACACGTCTCCGCACCTTCTTATGGGGACTCGACCAGGATGAGCTTCCAGCCAATCAGAGGACTCGGCTTTAAGGAAGCCCATATTTGTCTCCCTATGGATGTCTCTTGGGAGTAAAAAGCATATCACCAGAAACAGCAAACCAAAAATGCACACCACTGGACATGGTTTCTGCATTTTGTTGCCCAGTTGTTGTTTTTTCATGACAAATCCATATCAATTCATTTATTAATTTAGATAATTTCAAGTAAGAGAAATGTATTGGCTTTGGCGTGTCTTTATAGATTTGATTTTAAAGTAGGTAGTAAAACACCATGTCTGTTAGGCCATGCAGTGTTGTGCTTTATTTGTCTGTTTTACATGGCTTACATTTATGTTTTTAAACTACTTTTTTAATAAAACACTGAATTCTAGTCTAAAAGACCTAATGACACTTGTCTCTACTTCAACCACCAAAGGAATATTCCACAAGGTGGCAATACAGGACTCATTGCCCTCTGACGTTACATGATGAGTCTGCAGGTAGAATTGCTTGACTAAGGAGGCAATCATACAACTACATTATGTCTGCCTCAAAGGCTCATTTTCATTTCCTGTAATAATGATAGCATTTTACAAAGGGTCATGAATCAAGAAAGCAAATGAGACTGTGACGACAAAGGTTACCTTTACCAAGGTAAGCTGTCATAAAGGTAAAAGCTGGTGACTTAAGAGCAAGAGAGATTTTAATTTCCCTTCGGTTGAGGTGACACTCAAGTGGTCTGATTGGAAAGGTTTCCATTTCATTAATGTGGTACAGTCCCTTGGCCCTATAAAAAAAGGCCAGCCCATTAAGCATAAATTAGCAAGTGGCTGTCACGCACAGACACCAGACAGGTGATATCATCAGGAGTGAGTAACAGCTTAGCTAGAACTTGAACTACCATACATTTTTAATATCCAGTCAATTTTACTGTCTAGTCAGCCAGACCTCTTTAGAAACCACTTTTCTTTGTTTTGAGAGTGAAGCTCTATGATGTCTCGACAAACACGAGTTATCATGCTCCTCCTTTGGCACCCGACCAAAACGGCTTCCTTTCTTCCGGTCAGCTTTTCAGATGAATTCCTTTACGGTAAAAAGCAAAAAAAAACAAAAACAAAAAAAAACATCAGTCCCGTGAGAGACCCCTGCTTACTTCATCACTGTTGCCTCCAGTTCTGTCTCCCCAATTTCTTACTGTGCTGACAAAAAAAAACATGCCATTGAGAAATGTCTGGTTATAGATTATGAATCATGAGAAGAGGCTCCCTGTGGTTACATTTATCAATTAAGTGATTGTAATCACTCTCATTTGAAATTCAATGTGGTGTATGAGTGAGAGTGAGACTGTGTTTGTGTGCTAATTTCAACTTTCCAGTAATGTCAAACAGATGTAGTCTGTAGCTTTATAATTAAACACAGATGGGGTTCAGACTGGCATAGGTCCACACTGATTGTATTATATTACAGTAGTCTGTGATACAATATGGTGACCAATGATTGAGTACTATTAAGTAACATGTAAGGTTTAGTAAGCATGTGACACACACAGTTTTCTGTGATCTCAATCACTGACACAGAAGAAATGTCATGCACACTTTCACCCAGAGTTTTACAGTTATACACACAATCCTTTCTTTGTCTGTCTCTCTCTCTCTCTCTCTCTCTCTCTCTCTCTCTCTCTCTCTCTCTCTCTCTC
>JBBPCS010000855.1:14743180-14756625 GCA_037974645.1 Hollardia meadi
TGTGTGTGTGTGTGTGTGTGTGTGTGTGTGTGTGTGTGTGTGTGTGTGTGCGTGCGTGCGTGCGTGTGTGTGTGTGTGTGTGAGATAGACAGACCTGGTATGAGACAGAAAGGGAGAGGAGAGGGGAAGCAGGGGATGGAAGGGGACAAATGCAACGGAGACAAAACATTGGTCCACAAACAACATAAGTGAGCTCTTATGAAAGGCTGATGGAGAGACATGCAAGACAATGTGGCACATTCATCACTAAAAACATCAACACAAACAACTGGAGGCAAACAGTAGAGCAAAGAAACTACTGCATAACATGTTAAGGAAGTATTAAGTAGGCCTACACACAACCTGTTTCCACAAAACATTTCTCAGCACTAATTATCCTAATGTTGTTATGTTCCTCTACTGATTGGAAATGACGCACTCAGCAGTCATCTCCATTTATTCCCATTCATTACTGAATCAGGCACACACCTTTGACGCTTAACTACTGCCCTTCTAAGGAAGAACGCCATTAACCTGCAGTCAGGTTGTTTACCCCCTCTGGTGGCCATCATCAGCACTACATCTGTCATCTGGACATAGTTTACAACACAACTCTCGCTGGGCAGCAGCAGCACTGCGTCATTACATCTTTTTATAGCTGTGACCCTGGAGTTTCCCTACAGCCCTGTGTTGTCTGTCCCACTTGGAGCCTTCTTAGTCACTGCATATGTTGTTATCCTCGCTCCCTGTAGAAAACATCCTGTGGGTTCAGGTCATTTGCTCTTATTGTTGACATTTGGGGTGGCTGAATGTGAGTGAACTCACACTGACCCAATCAACCACACTCCCCTTAGTGCTACTGTCTCTAAGCACAGAAAACAGTCATCCAATCGAGGTGCTGGACTAATACTTTCCTCATGTTGCCGTGACTTGTCTCAGGATGAGTAAAATTGCGCTGATGCAAATTACTAACTGGCTGCTCTGTGTCTCGTTTTCTCTTTCAGAGGGAGCATGCATTTGACTCAGATGTTGAGCCCCACAGGTTCAGGTCTCTGCCAGAAATGAGCAACAGATCAGCCCATGATCTCAACAATCTTGAGGTAATGCTCTGATAATGTTTTTGTGTGTAAATGTGTGTGACACTTGCGAAGGGACGGGGGCATTTTCTGTTTCTATTTACGCAGTTGCAACTTACCACACCAATGCCAATTCTCTAAAGAATGTCTGTGATGTTTCCAGCTGAAGCCCACACTCTCCCAGCTGCATGCTGACCTGAAGCTGTATGAGCACCACTTTGAGTGGCTGAACAAGGTTTCAAAGAAGCACCACCACCCTGCATTGCCCAAGCTGGTTGAGATGATCAGAGAAATGAAATCTCTTATCAACCTGCTGCACCGTCAGGTAAAGAGCTGTTTCCCCTTTTCATTCTCAGTTGTCTTCAGTGTTTAATTTTATACTGATCAGTGCAAGTTGTAGCAGGAAATTGTGTGGTTTTCTGCAACAGTTTGCTACCAATTTTACATTTACCCTGTGATAAATTATTTGTTCTAATCTGTTTGTCTGCCTATCTTTTCACCTACAGATGTTGAGAGTTGACGCACCAAGACTGACTCCAGCAACCCCCTCCCTCCCCCCTCACCTCCCCTATCAGTTTGATGTCCTGCAGTCCAGCCATGAGCTTCTTCAACACTTCAAGCTCTTCTGTGATTGGGCATACAGAGCATTTCTCAGCCTCAAGCCCAAAGTCTCTGCTGTACAATGATAATCCAAGCACATTCGTTACTTTCTTTCAACTACTTGGGTGCAGAGCAGTGAGGATACATGGAGTCCTGCCTCTGCCAAAGGGGAATTAGGACCATATCAGTGTGCACTGTAGTCAATAGCATCCCTTAAGAAGCCCAAACGTCAACCAATGACATGTGTGTTGAACAATGTGTCTTTCATCCAGAGCCAAGAAGGATGCACTTGCAGCCAGTTACAACCATCAAGATTACTGTTAATGCAAACTGCCAGTTTAACTACAATAATACTATGATTCCCCAAACTCTTTTCTAAAGGCCTTGTTCATGACCATGTTATTTATGTATTTATTTATTTATTGACTGTTAGTAATTTATTTAATTTTATTTATTTGAAGTTCTAATGTGTCACTCTCATCTTTATTCCTGTATTAACATGAATTGATATGCCCATGTCTCTGTAATCTTTCTTTTTGCCTTGTGTCTCATTGATCCTCAAGAAAAACACAGTAGCACTTCCTTAACCTAATAGCTCTGATAATGACTTTTGTTTAAAACTAACTTAATCTACTTTTCTTTTGCGTATTTCTTTAGAAAATAATTCTTCCAGTAGATGTAGCATACATTTTGGACAGTCAAGGTTTTCACTATATCTCACTTACAGTGCCTTAAAAGGAAACATTTTACAAGATGTTAATGTTATCTTCTTACCTTGTTAAACATGCCATGTCTTAACATATCAATTGATGACCTATGAAATTAATCACATTTACCTGAAAAATGTCAAGATGCTATCAGAAGAGAGGTGAATACTTTCTTTTGTACAACAGGCAGAGTTTCTATTTTCAAATGCCTGTTTCTCACATTCTACATGAGGAGATTTAATATTGTGGTAAAGTTATATGAATGTGCCCTGTTGCTGAGCACTGATGGACCTAATTAGATACTTTGCACAAACCTGTTAGGATTAGCCTTTTGGATGGGTGAGATGGCTGATTTTTAACTTGTGCTTTGGGGTAGAAAAGTTTGTTATTTTTAGTTAAACACCCAAAGCCTTAAAATACTATGTATTGTGACACTATGTTCTGTACAGGTGTACATAAATGTACAAGAATGTAAATTGTTGTATACAGTGCTTTTGTGTATTATGTTGTTCTGCAATATAATGTAGAATACTTTACCAATTTTATCACTATATTTTTTGCTCATTCCTATTCTAGTATTTGTTACAGTATTGCCTATTTATTTAAGTTAGTTGGTGGAACTATTTATTTTGTGCTGCAGTGGAGCAAGTCTCCTATCTTTTTGTACTTTTATACAGTTTTTATTCTTATTTACTATTATTATACCATCCTGTTTAAATTATTGTTGTAACATCAAGATGCCTTTCCACACACTGATTGGCTTCAATGTGAAATATGTGCCTTGGTGAAATAAATACTAAAGAATGTGCAGAATGGATTTCATTATATCTTAACGATATAACGATGGTCCACCTAACCAACAATGTAAACTGTAACAGATGGGAGTTCGGAAAGAAACACAGATACTACGTTACCCAGAAGTCTGTGCGCCAGATTGAGGGAGCGCCGGTGTGAATAAAACTTTATAAAATATTTTTTAAAGATCTTGGAGTACAGATACATTACTGATAAGTGTTTCCCCTTAAATATGGAAGTAAAAATATTTTAAAGCGAGGTTTAAACACGTCAAGCTGTCTGTTGAAGCTCATGGCCAATGGTAGTAGCTCATCTATTGGAGCAAACAGCCAATCGGCGTCGCTGTTCTTAGAAGGCGGCATCGGGCGGAGAACTGCTGTTAGTTTGCGCTGTGTTTATTGTTAAGGTTGTGTGGATTAGCACTGCGGTACCCACTTCCTTTTCGTAATATCAACAATATAGCTTTAAGATGAGTTAACGATGCTCGGTGAGTACTGCTTCAGTCGGAATTCATGCACACGCTTATCGAGCTGTAATCGAAGCTATTCCGCGTTGACGATGGCTAGATTAGCTTTAAATGAAGGCCAGTAGCTGTTTTTGTTGATACAGTAAAAACCGATAGTTTCTGTGTGTGTTGGCTTGCACAGCTGACCAGTGGTATCAGGATACACTTTTAAAGCAGCTTAATGTGTAACTTAGCTGTAGCCTCTGTACGTGTATTGGTCATAAGCACCGCACTGCGGGGACGGACAGAAACGGACTGACAGCCGGAGGAAAGACAGCAGGGAGGGGGGACTAGCTTCATAGCTAGGAGGGAGGGAGGGAGGGAGGGATGCAGGGGCTGGAATTTAAAGGGGACATTCTTACCAAGTTATAATACTGTATTTATTTCCATTCCATTTTATGTCAGACCTGTCCTAAACTGTCTACTTGGGATGACAACTGGTGTTTCCAGTGGCTGACAGGGAAGGAATTTATAAAAGACACAGAAGAAAATATGAATGACGGAAAGGCAAAAGAAAAAACCATGACACTGCACCAAAACTAATCCACGCCTGCTTCCAAGGAATACCATCATCTTTTACCAGCTTGCTCTGGTAATGGCTAACTCAGTGGCCTTAGTGGTCCAAGCAGATCTCTTACCACCTCAGTCCACTGCCTCCCTCTCTCCTTTCCCGTCCCTTCTTGGTTCAGGAGAGGATGGTGAGGATGATAGGGACAGAGGGGAGCTGGAGGATGGAGACAAGGCAGTAGTAGAGGGTGGTGAAGAGGTGGTTCTGGACATGGTGCCGTCGTCTGTGTCAGGCCCAGCACAGCAGCCCGACCAGTCGCACCATCCCTTCCAGTGTATGGACTGTGGGAAGAGCTTCAGGTGGTCGTCCAGGCTGACCCACCACCAGCGGAGCCACAACAATGAGAGACCATACCGCTGCAACCTCTGCCCCAAGGCCTTCAAGGGCTCCTCTGCTCTGCTCTACCACCAACGGTACCCACAATAAAAGGGTTTTATAACATTTCTATACCATACTTATTGCAATGCTGTTACATTAGTGTCCTGAAGCTGGTAATGTTACCTTATGTAGCGAAGTGAATGGGTGAAAGAGTGAATATTCACAAGGCAAAAGTGCATTGTGATTGTATCTTCAGCAACCAGAGAACAGAATTCTTTCAAAGAAAAATATCTGGAGCAAAGACGGGCTCCACTTGTTCAATCTGTCCAAACTGAGCTTTACATAAAACTCAAATTAGCATGGATTATGATGAAAAAAACATGATCCATACCTTTTATAAAACAGTTTGGTGCCGGTGTATAAGATGTATCACAAGAGAAAGGATTGCAGAATATTTCTATACTGATTGTGTCACACCAGTCATGGCATATTTATATAATTACTTCATTATATTTACTTTTCCTTTGCAGGTCTCACTCTGGAGAGAAGCCTTACAAATGTCAGGACTGTGGCAAAGCCTTTAAACGCTCCTCTCTGCTCCAGGTGAGATGTCAAAGTTTTATAATTCATAAACAAGGATTCTGTCTGGAAAATGAAATGCTTGCAAATAAAAAGAGATTTCACATCTCTATTTTTGTCTAAATCCAGGTCCATCAGAGTGTCCACACTGGAGTGCGTACCTTCTTGTGCCCCTATTGCCCCCTGACCTTTAAATGGAGTTCTCATTACCAGTATCACCTGCGCCAGCATACTGGAGAGTGTCCATACCCCTGTGACACCTGCCCCAAGGCCTTCAAGAACTCAAGTAGTCTGCGGCGACACAAGAATGTCCACCTTGGTCTCAAACCTTACACCTGCTCAGTGTGTAACAAATCCTTCACTCAGTCTACCAATCTGAGACAGCACATGAGGATACATACAGGTGAGAGGCCCTACATCTGCAGCGAGTGTGGACGAAGCTTCACACATTCATCAAATCTGGCCCTCCACAAGAACTCACATTCCAACCTCAATGCAGGAGGGAAGGAAGGAAAGAGGGGAGAGGAGGCAAGGAAGGGAAATGGCATAGTGGAAATGGTGGTAGGGGCAGAGGAAGTGACATCGTCCATGTTAACAGACATGGTGAGATTTGTGAGCCAAGAAGGAACTGATGGGGTCGGGGTGGGGATGGAGGAAGTGTTCCTGTCAACCACACCGTCCAGCCAGACTCAGAGCCTTCTCCCCCAGCTCACCCTCACCTCTTCTGGGGGTGATGTGTGTGCGTCTAGGGCCATCGGGACAGAGGTTCACCTGAGCACAGACACTGGGACTAGTGTGCTGCTGTACAGCTGTGGCAGCTGCAGCCACACCTTTGGCACACGAACAGACCTAGAGGAGCACCAGTCCATCCACATGTCTCCAGAGGAACACGGAGCCAGTGCAGAGGCAGGGCATGGGGCAGGGATGGAGGTTGGGGATGGGCTGGTGGGAGCTGGCCACCTGCTGGCTGATTTTGAGGAGGTGGTGGAGACGACAACAGTGTCTGAAAATGGACAGACGACAGAGGTGCTCCTTGATCTGACAGAGGGAACAGATGGCAGCAATACAGTAAGTCTATATATAATAATAATTATATACATATATATATATATATATATATAATTTTAATTGATCAAAAAAAACCTACATACCCTATGTGATTGAGTTTTATCTGAAGATGTGTTTTCTGATATGCATTACTTCCTTTGGTTTGTCCTCAGAATGTGGCCACCACCCAGGCCCAGTTTGACCTGCTGCAGAGCTTCACTGAGGTGACTCAGAACTCTGAGACCATTCAGCCAGAAGCCAGAACCACATGGGCAGGGCTGTCATGTGGCTACTGTAATAAGACCTTCAAGACCAGTGGAGGCCTCAATAGACATGTGTCACTGGTGAGAAAGTTATACAAATTAACACAGTTTAGTGTATATTGAACCCTGAAATTAATATATTACATTTTTATTTATCCGTCCTAAAATGATCTTTGACTCCCGTGTCCCCCTTTTTTTTTTCGCAGATGCACTCCCTTTCATCACAGTCCCGCTCCCAGTTCAGCTGCTCCGCCTGTGATCGCTCCTTCCCCCTTCTGTCCTCACTCCTTACCCACCAACACTCCCACACCCCTGAGCAACGTCTCCTGGCCGAGGCAGAGGCTGAGATTGTGTGTCCTCCTTCCCTTTCCCTGTCTCTCCCTCTTCCCTCCTCTCCCAGCCAGGCTGACAAGCAGCAAGAAGGTCAGAGGGAGATCCATGTTGACATCATTGCTGTTGGTGAGGAGCAAGAGCAACAACCTGCCAAACCGACCAAAGCCCACAAAAAGACAGGAGCTACCAAGAGCACTCCTGCAGGAGGTAAAGACATTTTCATAGCAGGACAGACACAAAACTGTATTTTGTAATAGATATTTGATTAAGCAATAGGAAGAATGAGGCAATACATCTGTTTTCCCCCTGCACTGGTAAGTCTCTTCATGCAACGCTAGCCATCCTGTATCCAATTTTAAATTGGGTGTATAATACATTCATAGCAACCAGGGAACATGACTTGATGTTTCTTTTTCCTTAAAATAAGGTAACACTAAAGAAGTTGTTGTTTATTGTGATAAGTGCTCCAATAGTTGTTAGATTTATTGTTAGTTTTCATTAGATTTATGCTTTTTTTAATGTCCATTTTAATTTCAATTTTCACATACGGTACTTTCATACAGAGAGGCCGTACCGCTGTTCAGAGTGCGGAAAAGCCTTCAAAGGTTCATCAGGGCTAAAGTACCACATGAGGGATCACACTGGGGAAAGGCCCTATCGCTGCACAGAGTGTGGAAAAAGCTTCAAGAGGTCGTCACTGCTTTCTATCCATCAGAGGGTAAGGCTCACTAACAATAAAACAACAACCTATTGTTGTCATTATTACATAATCCAGCTGATACTTTCCTTTTTTATACTGGAAATACAATTGCATGTTAGAATATTTAAAAAAAAATTTGAACAGAATGCCAAGAAGCATTTTTTTCCCCCTGTGTTCACCTTACCCAGGTACACACGGGCGTCAGGGCATTCCAGTGCCCCCACTGCCCTCTCACTTTCAAATGGAGCTCTCACTACCAGTACCACTTGCGCCAGCACACAGGCGAGAGGCCATATGTGTGTAAAGAGTGTGGCAAGTCCTTCAAAAACACCAGCTGTCTGCGTAGACACAGTCAGATGCACTCTGGACTACGGCCTCATACCTGCTCCATCTGCTCAAAGTCTTTCTCGCAGACGTCAAACCTAAAACAGGTCAGTACAGCCAGGTACAGATTCATCTATGAACATCTATGTAGATTTTTAGCTGTTTGTATAAACACATCTGTCTTATCTCATAAGCTGGTTTCTTCATTTGTCTTCCTTCTTTTCTTGTTATCTCTCTGTGAGCAGCATGAACGCACCCATTCTGGTGAGAGACCCTTTCAGTGCACACACTGCAATAAAAGCTTTACACACTCCTCCAACCTCCAGCTCCACCTTCGCACACACTCCTCAAGCAAGGACTTCAAATGCCCTTACTGCTCTAAGGAGTTTGTCATGCACTCCTACTTGCAGAGGCATATCCGTACCCATGGCAGTGGTGTTCCTCTGCCCTGCCCTGGTGGCGGAGGTAAAGATGGAGTGGCTGTGAAAGCCAGTGTTGGGGGAGTAACAACCACGACAACCCTGCTCAACCCCATCACCCTGGAAACTTCAGGAAACCATGGCAGCCTGATTGTGTCCCAGCCAGCACTTAATATTCCCCCCAACACCTCCCAGAACTACTTTATGATTCAGACAGCCAGCGGCCTGCAGCTCATTCCTCTGTCATCCCCTACGCCAGCCCCTCCGCCTCCTCCTCCACCACCACCGCCTCCGTCCCAGCCCCAGAACTTCTTCCTTCTACAGTGCCCCTCCAACAATGGCAGCCAGTCCAGCTTGATTCTCGTCCCGACAGCAAACAACCCTCCACCAGCTCCGGAGACTCAGACTCTCCCTGTGCTTCAGACTTTTCAAGCACTCCAGTCCGTCCTAAACCAAACACAGACTCAGATGCCCCAGTTTCCGACCATAACACAGCAACAGCAGCAGACCAGGATCATAATAACCAATAATAATAACAATACAAACACTCCTGCTACCATGCCAACACAGACTCCCTCAGCCAACTCCCTACTTACCAAGCCCATATTAGGGAAAAGCACACGGACAGCACGGGGCAGAAGGGGACGCAAACCCAAAGCTACTCTTCAGAAATCTGCAACATCCCCTGTCAGTCAGGCTGCAGGTGGAGCTCTGCCAGTACCAAACTGCAATGTGACCAGTGTCGCACAGGCTATTACTGCTGCTAACACCATTACAGAGTCATCACCATCATCTGTTTCCACAGTGTCCCATTGTCCCCTGTCAACATGTTGCAATACTGTCTCAATTCTTTCATCTTCCACCACTGTAGCCCCCACAGTGGACACTTCAGGACCCCCATCAACTGCTACTATGGTTACATCTGCCACCACAATAGCCACAGCTATTTCTACTCCTGTCTCTGCCACACCAGAAAGGAATCCCCATACCACATTGGGGCAAATAAGGACGGGCGAGACCATGACAGGGAAACAGTTTGTGTTATGTTTTGATAATGAAGGACGGGCAAAGGAGGAGATTAATATCGAGGAGGGTGGGGAGTCATACGTGTTACAGTTTGAAGAGGGTGCATCGGGAGAAACAGTGGATGGAGGCATGGGTGGGGAGGGAAAGTCACTTGTGTTGCAGTTCAAGACAAATGGACAAGGTGAAGGGGAAAAGGGGGGAGATAAGGGAGGCATGATGTCACTTTTGCGTGAATGGGGAGAGGAAAAGCAGGGAGAAAGACAGACAGAAGAAGGAGGCAGCCAGGGAGAGTCTTATGTCCTACATTTCCACACTGAGGCACCAGACAGTGGTCCAGCCAGTGCTACCTTCAGCCAAGGGCAAGAAACCAGCCTGCAGCTTTCCTGCACACATACCCAAAGTTTGGTGCCACTTGATGGGCAGGAGGTGGTGTTTGAACTTGGGGGTGAGACCAAGATGGAGCAAGAACCAGAGGAGGGTATGCAGATGATAGCCCTGATAGAAGGTGAAGGGGGGATGATAGGAGAAGAAGTGGGGGGTTGCAATGCTGCAAGTGGTAGGGTTACAGAGGATGGAGAAGCCATGCAAGGTATATTTCAGCTGGAAAGTGGAGAGGAAATTGTCATAATTGAGGTTAGCACCAGTAGCTTAAGAGAAGGAGGAATGGAGAGAGGAGGAGATGGGGAGATTTTACAAAATAGTGAGAGTGCAACAGCAGAGGCAAAGGAAAAGTCTGTAAAGGAACACAATTCTACAGACAATACAGAGGTACAGACGTCAAGTGAAGACACAATGAGAAATGGACCTATACATAATAAAGAGATGCAGTTCTCTAACTAAACCAGTGTGCATGTTGGAGAAGAAAAGAGTGAGTGAGTGCCTCACTATTTGTGGGCTCTGTGTGTTAGCACTTTAGTCAGTTTGAGTTCTCCTGGAACTGAGGGAGAACATACAGTTAGAAGAGTACTGTGTTGTAATCCCATGGTGCCACATACTAGAAATGTTATACATTCGAATATGCTGTACATGGACTATTCCTAAATATATTAGTTTAAATGATACTGTCATTGGCAGTTTGTTTATTAAGTAAATATATTTCTGTGAATAAATGTACATGACCAACTTTCTTCAGAATATTAATAGTAAATAGTACCTAATTATTAATAAATCTGTTAATAACTTTCATCATTTGCCTTTTGGAGTTTTTTTTTCTAGTAGGTTTTCTTCTTTAAGAAACCAAACAAAAACGTTACATTTGAAGAGCTGTTTACGCTATTACGTTGCGTTAGCTATTCGTGTAGCCTTTGCGCAGTGCGGAATGTACATGCGTAAAAGGCGTAGATCGAAACATCGAGCAACGTGCAGCCTGACTTTAAACGGAGTACGTCTGTATCCAGAATTCCTCCTTTCCGCAAGAAATGACTCTGGCCACTCAATCAAATGTGCAAAACCTGTGTGAACTTCTCAAAAACACCGATACATACTGTGTCTAGCCTCCCATTTTGTGATTGATTTGAGCTTCGTGGTGCACAAGGTAAGCGGAAACGGGGTGAGAGCAGGAGCATGGGGTTGAAATATGTCAGGACAGACCGCAGCACTCTGTAATAACCATATAAGGATTTGAACAAGGTCTTTTAGCTTTCGACTGTACCTTTAGATGATCACACTGTTAAACGTGTAGATACAGGCTAGAATTGCGTGCATGATATAAGCACAGAATGATGGTGACACATGCTTGGTACAAAGCCTCTATAATCCCTATCTGTCTTTGTTGTTTGGAGCTAGCGTGGCTGTGATGGTACATACTGGCTCTATTGCCTTGCATAATATGAACGCTGGAAATACAGTGACCCATTTAAAACACAACACGTCAGTCATAGTATAGATAACACAATAATTCACTAACCTGTCAGTCAGGCTACAGCAGTATCAGTTATGTGCATGATTTAGTGTCAAACGTCCCAATGCTGTTTTATTTTATTTTTTAAACAATAAAAAAAACACAATCATCTGTCCGTGAACTCTTCCTTAAATGTGTTTCTGTATAGGGTCTCTGTGCACACAGTGTGGATGTTGGAGTTTGCAATAGGGCAAGCAATCCTGTTAGAGCATAAAGCCTAAACATGGTGAGGCTGGAGCTGGATCAGGTGGTGATGAGGAGGATGAAGGAGGATGACATAGAGGTGGTCAAAGCCCTCATCAAGGTTCGTACAATATTATTAGATAAACTTTCAGACAGGCTGCTTTCATCATGGTGGGAATTTGCTCTTTTTTTCTTATGAGGCTTCTGATTTTTTGCATCAATGTCTCTCCAGGAGGGCTGTGAGGGCACAGAAAACCGTCTCATCCTCCACATTCTCACTCGTCCGCTCTGCCTTTTCATCCTGGCTGTTTTCTCCTCAATCCTGCGATGCCTCGTCCATTCCTTTATCCTAGCGCTTGCTATTCCTGTCTTCCTGCTAATTGTGTTTCTCAAGATCACCATGCCACGGTCCACAGGGGTTCTGGGCAGCAGCCGCCCCTATTGGGACTATGTGGGAAGCTGCTACAGAGGGATGCAGGATGAGACACTACAGAATCCCTACTCTAGGATCAGTGGCAAGACACCAGTGACTAAAAGGGTTAGTCTACTGGTTTGCTGGAAATTCTTAGATTTTTGGGTAGTTTTCACTTAATTCTAGTGACCAAATGTCACAGCCAAATGATCTTATTTCTTTTACTCAGCCAAGGCGCAGAATTGGACCCAAAGAAAAGGATAAAGAGATGTCAATAGAGAAGATCACCCCAGAGAGGGAACAGACAGCGGGGCAGGTCTGGGTGGCAGACTGCGAGGGTGACATCCTTGGCTGTATCTTTCGGGAAAGTGAGAATCGAGCGGGCATCAGGAGAATCTGCAGGTTGGTGACGGGCAGCTGGTACCGCAGAGAGGGCCTGGGCCGGCTGCTACTCCAGATTCTGGAACAAAGAGAGAGGGAGACTGGCGCTCACAGAGTGTATGCACACGTCCCCTACCCCTCCAAGGTGGGGGAAGTCTTCTTCAGGAAGCTGGGCTATCAGCAACTTGGGGAGGGGACTGATGAAGATGACGATGAGGACAGGAAGCTGGGGACTCCAGAGAGAGGCTTTCTGGGATACCCCCTCACTAAGGTGTTTTACAAAGACCTGTGATTGAGTGATGATGAACTCATGGATAGAAAAAAGTTTCCCAGTAATGTCTAAAAGTAAAGACAACTGCGGATCTCCGTTAAGGTAGTAGTGTCATTGGATATTTGTTTAAGTTAATAATTTATTAAATATTTGTGTGATTTATGCCAGTATTTATTTACTGTAGGTGTGTTTCAGTATTTAAAGAACCATCTCTCCATTTTCATAAAATATATGACATCACAAAGCTTCAATCGTGCTGTTCTTTCATAATTTGTAATGAAATGAAATTTTTTATGTAAAATGTGTGTTTGCTAAATATATGTTTGTGTGGTTATTTTCTTAAACATTTCAACACTGTAAATGGTGTGTGTGTGTGTGTGTGTGTGTGAGAGAGAGAGAGAGAGTGTGAGAGAGTGCAGGCATTTGTTTGTGTGTGAAACCATGCAGATGCGAAGGAGGATGGACAGTTACTGTATAGGAAGTGTGTGTGGTTTATGTGAACGTGCAGAATTCATCTGCTTTTATCTTTTTTGTGCTCTTTGGTTGCTCTACTTCACGTACAGTATATGGGTCCATGAGTCTGCAAAAAAAGTGCTCCCTCTCTTGCGTCAGCTTTCTTGTTCTTTCATTTTGGTTTTCTTTGTTTTATTTTATGATGGGAATTAAGAATTCTGCATACTTTAATGTTGGTACTGGTGGTACGGCTCAGTTGTTAGCGAAATATTTAGTGGTGAAACTGTCACTTGAATAATGATTGACAGGACATTTTTTTCCCTTTATGTTAATTGTCAATTTATTGTTTGGTGACAAGGATTTGATTGTTTGTTTGTTTTTTATCTCATTATAAACTTAAT
The DNA here is from genome assembly GCA_037974645.1 of Hollardia meadi. Lineage (NCBI taxonomy): Eukaryota > Metazoa > Chordata > Actinopteri > Tetraodontiformes > Triacanthodidae > Hollardia > Hollardia meadi. Next base: position 14,756,421 of record JBBPCS010000855.1, read on the forward strand.
GCCCTTGAGATTTCAACTGTAATAACCCCAAATTTAAAAATTTATGATTAATTACAAATATAGATTAATTTATAATGAAAATATCTGTAGGTTGCTGCCCAAAAATATGGAATTAATTCATAGAGTTAAAAAATAATCACACAAATAAATACACTCAGTAATAAGTGTTTCAGAACTAATTTGCATGCCGTATTTTAACACAGCA
>JBBPCS010000855.1:14756725-14773026 GCA_037974645.1 Hollardia meadi
ATATATACACACACACACATCTGGTATTCTGACTCAAGATGTGTGTGGTTTGCAGGTGAATGACAGTTTATGTGACTAAGTGGGGATATGCACACAGCCTCAGTCTGAGGCTAACCTTAATATGGTTAGCAGCCCTCACGCTTACATTGCACAGCTACCTGCACTGCTAACCTCAGGTGTCAGTACAGCATCAATGTCCCACAGATGAACACCACAGGATGTTTGTAGAATGTTGATGTGTGTGGGAAAGAGGCATATCTCACCTGATGTGAAGACAAATATAGACCTATCCTTTACTGCAAACTCTAAATCATGCGAGCCTTGGTGGAAAATCACAGTCCTTTAATCAACTTGATGACACTTTGGTCATCATCAGGTTGTTTCTTCATGGCTGTCAAAGAGCAGACACCTGTTAGCTGGGCCTCTACCCTCCCGATCTGTAGCTATTATTGTTGTCAGGAAACAGATGTGAGTTCACACACTGGAAAGAAAGTCTGTTTGTGACTGTGGTTGTGTGCGTCTGCACGGTATGGCTGTGTTTGAGTGTTTGTGTGCGCGTGTGCAGGGTGTGGGCGGGTGGGTTTCGGAAAGTATGACTTGGCATTTCCTACACCCGGTTTCTGCCCCTGACTACGGGTAAAATGCACAGCCATGTCTGGCCATACTGTACTACTCCACCACACACACAAACACACACAGGCAGAGCATGAAAAGGGTGGTAGTGCACATGAGCGTTCCTGTGTGACTGTGAGATGACCTTGGTCAACTGTGGTCAAACCCAGAGAGCTGGGGGGGAAGTGGTTACATATAGTTTGGCATTTGATCAGCCTCTTGAAGTCAAGAAAAGACACATGCACACAAAATCAAATGTGCAGAGACATTAGCCTTAGTGCACCGTCAGAGTAATGCAATATGATGTGAGGTCACTCAGTGCATGCAGACACACATACACATGAATCACTCTAAATTTGGGGGCACCACAATCATAGGATATATTAGATAAATTTGTTCCAGATGATGTATAACATATAGACTGTGTTAACGACATGCTCATACAGATGGCTAACACACACGTGCACATACACACACAGATGAGCTCCAAAAACAGCCACCCTGGGAAACGGTGAATTCCCCAAACCACAGAGTGCATGAGAGGGTGAGGGGAGTCATGGGAAAGCAGGATGCCTGCATGCAGTGCCACTGAGTGAGCAGAACGGGCCAGAGCTAAAACAGACAGAGCAAAGAAAAGTTGAGAGCAAAATAATACACATCCTGATTTGGCAAGGAAAGATGACAGCATCTGATAGTTCATAGGCTTATGAGTGAGATTTATCCACACAATGTGGTCGGTCAGCCGGCCGGCCATTCTAGCAGTCACGTAGGGTGAGGGAGGTCGATTACAGTTGTGCTCCCAGCCTGACACAGTTTGGGAAAACCCAGATGAGAGGACAAAGTAGGTGTCAGGGCCTCCAAGGTCTGGGAATGCCTATGGCTCCACCAAATCTTTGGGCCCCAAAGAGTTGGGGGGGGGGGCAAGGTAGGTGGAAAGGCTAAATAGCAGGAGGGGTTGATGGCGATCTCACCATAGATCCAAGGTGAGAAGGTATCTGGAAGTTTTTAGTTAATAATCTGTGAAAACTAAAGCGGAGGGGCCAGTGACTGGATGAGTCTTAAGTGATTGGAAAGTTCCTAGCAAATTGGCTCAGTTTACTGACGTCTGAAAAACTCCAAACTCCTCATGTGTGGTCAAATCTGTGTTCTCTAATCTCCTTTATTGCCTTGTACCAAATGAATCAGCACATTATGTGCACTAATGTTAAGTTTCTTAAAACACATAAAAACCACAATGCCCTTATAAAGAATTTGGCAAATGAGTAACTCATTTATAGCTTCATAGCTTTTTGTTTTGCAACAAGACAATTCAGTCCATCCATCTTACCACCTAAACTTAATTTGAAAAATCTTTCTATCCAATCAGAAGCTGCTTCTATTGTATGCAGGATGTTTATGTTTAGAGGTATATGTTCTCAGTTCCCCTCCTTTAACCCTCCCAACACACACACACAGACACTGTCACTTTCGCTCTTTCTCATTTACCTTCATTCATTACCATGCCAGCCGAGTGACAAAGCGAAGCGCGTCTTTCAAAATGATTACAAAGCTAGACAGGTGAGCAAAACAAATTCATTCAATATGTTTTATATGTCGTGCATATGTGAGATGTGCATACTATTTAATGGAAAAAAAAACTTTTTCAGATATTCTTACAAATGATGATACTTTGATATGAATTCTGTTTCACTAACTATGGAACCACACCACTTTTGAGCACTACAAATTGAGGTTTCATATTAATGAGTTTCACTAAAAGTTGTGAAACTGAGAGTCAGAAAAAAAGCAGTGAATGTTACTTTTCCTCTGACTGTCCATCAGTCACATTTGGTTAACCACAGGTTTTACATGAGTTTATTGTGCTAACCTATTGGATTAAAACCAGAATTAAATTATGAGTCATCTGAATGTTAAACTGGTTATTTAATGAGTTCCTCAACAGAATTGTCTCAGACTTTCCCCGACACAAAATCACCAAACGTTGATTTACAAAACAGCAACACTTTTAAAAATGGCATTATTATTACTGATGAAATGTTGACTGATAAATTCCAAGTCTTTGTGAAGAAAAAAAAAAGCTTTATTCTGTAGGTAAGTTGTACTGCTACTCTGTTCTGCCTAGACCACATTTCATTAGATAATAAAAAGGGCACATTTTCTCTCTTTGTGTCAGTGTGCTTTTGCCCAAAAAAAAGTTCATCTACCATTACAAGAATGTGCGCTGGGCAAGGGGCCGGCATGAGACATACCTCTGCTTTGTAGTGAAGAGGCGAGTAGGGCCAGACACCCTAACTTTTGACTTCGGACACCTCCGCAATCGCAATGGCTGCCATGTAGAGGTAAGTAATGTGGATCAAGATGGGGGGTTCATATGAGAAGGGCCTGTTCAGGGGAAAGGCAGAAAATAGCAATTGAAAGTCCTGAACGATTTTATCCATCTCATTTGGTCTGTTCTGCTATTTATCCATAGCTGCTGTTCCTGCGTTACCTGGGAGCCTTGTGCCCTGGTTTGTGGGGGTATGGAGGTACTGGAGAGAGGAGGCTCAGTTACTCCATCACCTGGTTCTGCTCCTGGTCTCCCTGTGCCAACTGCTCCATTAGATTGTGCCAGTTCCTTAGCAGGGTGCCCAACCTTCGCCTCAGGATCTTCGTCTCTCGCCTTTACTTCTGTGACCTGGAGGACAGCCGTGAAAGAGAAGGCCTAAGAATGTTGACAAAAGCCGGCGTGCAGATCACAGTCATGAGTTACAAAGGTGGAGGCATAAATCTGTATATATACAGTCTAGATATAAACAGAGCAGTTTCTGTATAGAGCCAGAAACTTATGGATGCCAGCCAGATTCCACCTAAAAAGCCATTTTTATCTTTATCATTATAGGCTTTCTGGATGTCAACAATAATGATTATTTCTTTTCCTCTCTTTTCAGACTTCTTCTATTGCTGGCAGACCTTTGTGGCTCATAAGCAGAGCAAATTCAAGGCCTGGGAAGAGCTGCATCGAAACTCCGTACGCCTTACCAGAAAACTCAAACGCATCCTCCAGGTTGAAGTTTTACCATACTGCTTTTTTTCCATTATTTTCTCTATTATTTATTATAATAATTATATGTTTTCTTTCTTTCTTTTTCAGGCCCATGAAACAGATGATTTAAGAGATGCCTTTAAGCTTCTTGGACTGTGAAACATAGCTGTGACCTCTTTTGTGTTACCATTACCTCTCATTAGGCATATAGAGAAAAATACGTGCTGGTGTTTTTTCATCACTACAACTGCTAAACTGAGAATGAGAAAAACTGTGAAAAATAGCTTTCAAGTTGCAGCAAGGCTTTTAATATTAGGTAGATGCTGCTTGCTGTTTCTGTAGCAATATGTTAATGTGAAATAAAATAATAACCTGTGAGATCTTGTCTTGTGTTATTTATGTTAACTTATGTTATGGACTTGAAGTGATGTTAGCTTGCAAGCAGTTAACCCAGCTAGCATTATCTTATGAAAAATGATTCTATAACTATTCAGCTAGGTTAACTGGTGGTCTACTCAGCTAGCTTAAGTGCAGGTAGTAATGATTGTAGAGCATTGTTAATTACTGTAAATTAAAGGGGTATTCCAGTGACAAATCACTGTACTTTCATAAGTAAAATAATACGAGGTAACGGCAACACTTTATTAGCCTTACTTGTCTGGTAAATGTTCACTTCTTTTCAAACTCCACATCCATTTCTTGCAATGATGAGTTAACTGACCTTTGTGTGTAAAATTGGTGGCACGTCCCTTTAAGGGCATCACAGTCACCGTATCAGGGAAGCAGGGTCGACAGTGTGTGCGCAAATACGTCGTCTATTACGGTCACGTAGCCGTTAACGCCGCATGGACACACCACTCACCGTCACCACCGGCGTGCACCGACCATAGCACCCAAATCAAGATGGCGACCGAGGGTCAGTCCGAGTACGAGTCGGTCCTCTGTGTCAAACCTGAAGTCAACGTTTACCGAATCCCACCAAGAGCATCCAACCGGGCTATCAGGTGAGAGTGGGGAGGGATGGGTGGGTGTGTGGGTGTGTGTGTGCGTGCGTGCGTGTGTGTGTGTGTGTGTGTGGTGGTGGTGGTAGTGGTGGGGGGGGGTGTTCCTGATTGCGTGTTCTCAGACCCAGCATCCGCGAGCGCATCCGGAGCCGTTGCCTCGACGACCTACCTACCGAGCTCATCCCCTAATTACGCAGCCGCAAGTAAAGGTGGACCGTAGTTGTGCTGGTTGTTGTTGGTTTTTTTTGCTGTGTATATACAAGGTCATTAAGGAAAATACGTAACTAGCGGTTGGGGGTTGTACCTGCACTATGTGAGGACACTAATCAGGGGCAGGATTGGATTGGCTTTATTCCCGTCGTCCGTGTGTTTACGTTTTCGTCCAATGGCACATTAGACGATAAATAATGCTTGCCCGGCTTAAAAGTCAAACTGATTTAATCAGACTACTAGCTAGGTAATTCTGCTTTATTTTGCTTCAGATATTCTAATTTTGCCTGTCTAACCCTTTGAGTAGTAACCTAGGTAGTAAAGAAGAACAGCAGGTACGATGCTGTTTGAAAACAACATTTAAAATGTGTAATCCAACTAAAAGACCACCACTCTTGGAGAACTGTTGTTGTTATTGAATTGTTTATCCCATTTTTCATTGGCTGGCGCTCCAGCCTGACCCGCTCCAGCTGCATCTGAGTGGACATTACACCAGCCAAACAGTAGCATAGGCCCATGCCCCATGGGACACATGATTGGTTAACCAGTGACCATATGTATAGTGAGTAAGGGTGATGATGTAATATTTCAGCCTTAGGTCTCAGTAAAATGCCTCTCTGATGCCTTAGTCACGTTCCATTTGCATAGAAAATAATAGTGCTAGAGTGTGTGTAAGTGTTGAACAAATCATAACAATAACAGAAGCACAAATCTCCTTTATCTCCTATTCTTCTGGCCTCTTCTCCCCTTATGTCTCAATAAACTGCTGTCACCACTTCACCTGCAGTGTCTCATGGACTGCCTGTGTGTTTGTGTCCCAGGGCTGCTGATTGGAAGCTGGATTCTCCCGACTGGACGGGACGAATGCGTCTGACGGCACGGGGCAATGTGGCCTATGTGAAATTGGAAGACAAAATCTCTGGTGAGAGAGAGAGAGAGAGGCAGACAGGGCAGTGCCATTTATTTATTGGCACTGCCGCGGTTGTAAATCGTTTCACTGTGTAGTCTCCTCTTTCAACACCCCCCCTCTCTGGTACTCATCTATTCCAAGGTGACCCAGCCCAGGTCCGAGCAGGCAGTTTATTTTGAAGCAAACAGGCTGATAATCTCTTTGTCCCTCAGTGGATTTCACATTGGCATGCACCTTATGCTGGTCTATTTATGATATGATCAAAATACTAGAAGCCATCTTAAATATTTAAATGTGACATGATCCAAGTTGCCACTGTACCATTTTGCCAATTAGATAACGAACATATTTCTTTTGTTCTAAATTACAGGGGAGCTGTTCGCCCAAGCCCCAGTGAACGAGTTCCCTGGCATCGCAGTGGAAACAGTTAGTGACTCAAGCCGTTACTTTGTGCTCCGCATTCAGGATGACAATGGTGGGTAAACTGTTGTGAAGCCATAAATATTTTGTAAATTTGCACATAATTTAGAGGACATCAGAGCAGAGGATGAGTCAGAGCGAAAAGTCAACATTATTTTTTAGACTAAATCTTGGAAACTAAATTGTTGTGTACAGATTATTGTACGCAAACATTAGGTTTAGTGTATTTTTTTGTGCTATCACTTACTAAACTCAAACTCTTACTTGTTGTGTTCATTCTCTCCTAGGTCGCAGTGCGTTCATAGGCATTGGCTTTGGAGACCGAGGCGATGCCTTTGACTTCAATGTGGCGCTTCAGGACCACTTCAAGTATGCAGCTGCTTCATAGTGTGTCATGAATCACTATTTCAGCAGTGAATTTTAGTTACTCTAGTTTATTAAATTCATCTTTAATCCTTTTGCATCTCATCTTTTCTCCCTTGCTCATCTTCTCCAGGTGGGTAAAACAGGAAACTGAGTTTACCAAGCAGGCACAGGCTCCAGATTCCACTCCTAAACTGGACCTGGGCTTCAAAGAAGGACAGACCATTACTCTCAATATTGGGGTAACCTTACTTTATTTTCAGATTTAAAGACGGTTTTCATGATTGAACCACCAAATATGCACCACTATTTAAAAAAATACAGGGTTCAACTATGAGTCAGGCTAACTATCTGCTTGGATATGTTTTCTCTGCAGTCTTGACAAGCAATATGGGAACTTGTATAAACACACACATGCACAATCACCCAGTTTATGTTTTCCCTAATTGTACCATTTCCAGCAATCAAAAAAGAAGGACAGGTCTCGTGCTCATAGTTCAGGTGGCATTGGGCTTCTTCCACCTCCTCCTGGGAGCAAGTTGGCCCCGCCCCCTTCATCCAGATCTACCAATCATACTGTACAACCATCTGCAGGAGGAAGTGACACTGGTAGGTAATTGTAACACTGAAGCCTGTCTCAAATGTTGTTTTCTCATAATCTAGATAATAAAACATTATGATACCGATCTGAAATCACAAAATGATTGTTCCATGATCACAAGAGAGAAATCTGATAACATGTTATTTAAGTTCACACAATAATTGGCATTTGAAGATCACAAAAAGATAAAACAAAAATGTTTTGTAATTATTTTGTAACCTTAAAAAGCAAATGTGTTATGTTGAGATCATTAAATGTATTCCTCATGATTACGAGACAAATTGTAAATACAAGCACAGCATTGTGCTCACTGCTGCGCTTGAGCGCTCTGCTGGAAACAACTCAGCCCAAACGTAGCTTGAATGTCAAAATAAGTTTTTTGGAAGTCTAAACAAAGATACATGTTAAACATTATTACCCCAATAATCCATGGTGTTTCAGCGTCGTCTTCCATTGTTTTAGATCAGTACAGCTGTTTTGTTAACATGAGGGTGTGACCTGGCCATAGCGCCTCAAAAGTCATACAGAATGAAAGTTCATGTAAATGGTCAATATAGAGCAGAGGAAAGTTATTTCATTGTTGAAAGCTTGTATTTTCCTTTGCCTCATTGGGGTCCGTTTCCAGTGGAGCACTTGTATCCACAGTTTTTATAATGAAAGAGGTTAGTGCGATGTTATGCTGACCCACAGGAATACTAGCCAAAACTATGAGGTAGACTTCAGTGCAGTATAGACTGATTTATCTTGTGAAACTAAGTATGACTAAGTGTCATATTTGTCCAGCTGCATGGTATCTATTCATGCACACGATTTTGGTGTCATGTGCTGAGGTTTGGAGATGCGGGTCTGCGAGATTGTTGGTTGCGGCGCTCAAAACATTGAAAAACATTTTAAAAATTCAGCAGCAATTTGTCTTTCCATAAGCAATGTCCCAATTTCTTAACGACAAACAGTTTTCATTGAAGGTACTCTCTCGCAAAGAAATAATAAGGTTTGTGGATTGTCCAGAGTAAATGGGAGACTGTTTGCTTTTGAGTTTAACTTTTCAATGCCTTAAGCGACACTATTGAAATTTCATTCACCTCCATCGTGTTTGGGTGGTGACATAAGTGCCAGAGGTTGATATCTCAAAACCTCAGCATATGGTACTGAAAGTGTCTGCATGGCTACATAGCACTTGTTGTGTAAGTGGGACAATACTGTATGTTTATTTGTTAGTAATATACGACTTTTACCCTTCAAAGCAGGTGAAATTACTTGTAAGATCTATCTATTAGAAGAACTTACAATACATTTCCTGGAATCCAGCATGAAATTACTATAATTATTATTCTTTGGCAAACAATCACATCAGTAATCTATATTACTCCTTTTTCAGAGGTACATTATGTTTTTGTTTTATGTTTTTAACCACCAGGTTCTTTGCTAGACCTGGACTCCAGTAATTCCAACTCAGCGGCTCCAACCAACACCACCACCACCACCACAGCCAGCTCTGACCTGTGGGGAGACTTTGACCCTGTATCCCCAAAGTGAGGAGAGATTCACTTTGTTTTTCTCCCTCTGTACTGTATCTCTCTGTAAATTTATGCAGCACTTTTTTGCAACTTTGTTTTCCCCATTTATGGGGTCCCATATCTCTCCCTGCCAAGCAGGGTAACCCCCTGTACTAGTTTGTTTTACTTTAACTCAGTTCCTCATGGCTTTTGTTCTTTGCCAGAGATGCAGTCAGACCTCAAAGTCCATCTCTACCAACTCCCTCTCCCCATCCCTCTTCTTTCTATGATATCCACTCTCTAGTTTACATTCTTATGTTTGAATTCTGCCTTTGCCCTTTTTCTCCTCTCGATGTTTTATTGACTAATTTCTAACGTAGAGTATACATAATAGAAATATGATCAAGGGAGACATCTGATGATTAAATCTAATAAAATATAGTAATGAATTAATTTAATGTACAGAGAATACTTATTTTAAATGTATATATTGTCAGTAGCTTGTAATTATTGTCATTGGTGTTGTCACCTGTACGTACTGTAACTTAAACTTCTCCAAGTCCCCTGCAGTGGGACTGACTATATGCACTGACTGGCAGTCTACTCTGTCTATGTAGTTAGCAATGCATAAAGTCTGCATTTAACGCAGGGATTGTTCAGATCTTATTCATAGATTATAGTGAAGTTTACCACAAAATGATTTTACTTGAAAGAGGCTTATTAAGCTATAGCTGATTTACTGTCATGCTGTCTAGCACTCCCTAAGGGGGCTCTCGAGCTCTGCAGCATGATTTTGAAAGACATGTCATATTAAGCTGCAGCTGTTGCACATATTTAACTGGGGACTGGTTCTTTGCACTGTGTGCTTTGTTTTAACTCTAGATCAGTACAAAGAGACGGGGAGGTAGGAGTGTTGGATGCGATTGGGTGTTACCAAAAGAAAGAGAGGCATCAAGTGCTTTTATCTTTGTCTCAAAGGGAAACGAGATGATTTAGTCCATGTTGTGTCATTTCTACTCAAGCACATCTGTTAAAGCTGTAATTGGTGAGTCACTTGGGTCATGACCGCTCTCCTGTTCAATGAATAGGTCTGTGTTTCTGCACTGCCCCGTCAGCGCGGGGAGAGCTTCGTCTCCTTAATTCATTATGAGAAGGTGATCGGGTCATAGATTTTCAACCACAGCATGTCATACTATAGAAACAAGTTTTAACTGTGAACTTCAATTCCATGTTAAGATGTGATGTTAAACAATGGTATTCTGATGCAGGCAAATGTAATGTGGGACCAAGCTAGCCTGTGTTTTTGTTGTGATATTGTAGCTTGCTGAGAGATGGATTATGTTGCACTGATATCACATGCATGTGTTGTGACATACGACAGTGACAAGTGGTGTGAGGTGGAACACACAGAGTTTGTGTGAGTGTAAAGCCCTACCAATGTCTGTCAGCATTTGTTCACTGTTTGAATTATATGCATCTCTCCCTCCCTCTGTTACTTGTTATCCAACTGTATGTGTGTATGGAAATGAATATGCAAAGAAACACAAGGATATCACTCAATGACTTTCATCTGTTGTTTTTTCCCCCCGCAAACTAAACAGAGTGATAAAAAACAACTCAATAAACAAATAACTTGTGAACAAATGTCGCTTTATTTCTTGGATACAATAGTGCACATAATACTGGATTGTCAACGAGTACCTTACAATTCGAAAGAGAGTGGGTCTTTCTTTGTACAATGAAATGACTCAGTGCTGCTATAGACCCATTACTACAGTACCTTAAATGGGTCATAAACCATGGAGGACATGATCTCTGTCCAAAGACACACATGAAACGAGCACACCTTCAATATTCACAAACAAAAGACTAATACATAAACGTAGATATGACTCAGCACGCTTGTGCGTATGTGCGAGAGAGAAACAAAGAGACTCCCAGTTGGTGGATTTAGTGGTGGATTTATGGTGTTATGGTCTGTTTTTATGGCGACGCTCCTGGTTTTGGTCTCCAAGGGGCTCCATCCTCACCGGTGGTCACATTGCCATCCTGGGGCCATCAGGCCATGTTTGCCCAAGTTTTGGGGTTGCTACGGCGATTGCGACAGCGTTTCCTATTAGATGACCTCTCAACACGCCTGGGCCACCCGGACAACTCTCTGCACAGTTCGGCTGCAATGTGCAAAAGATGCTTCTGTCAATGCATGGTCACGGCCCAGACACTGTGCTTGTTATACTTGTACAGTGTCTCACCTTTCCGGTACTCATCCTGTTGGCACACTGTCCTCATACAGATCTCTTTGTTGATCACATAGACACGAGGAAGGCTGCATCAGAAATATAGCAGCATCATGAGTGTTGTATAAGAACTGTGGTGATATAGTTTGACCTGGTTGTGACAGGATGCAACAGTAACTGAAACATTTTAAGACTGATGGTACGAGCTTTGGAACATTGAGGTACTTGTACTCAAAATATTTATATTTTTCTGCAAATGCTTTTACTCCACTGCATTTATCTGATGTTTGTTATTATTGTTACTTTACAAACTAAGATTTGGACACAAAACATAATTAGTTTATGATGAATTTTTAAGATTTAATTAACCAACACTTAAAGAAAGTAGCGAAAATTAGCCCCACCTGGACCAACTACATTAAAACACTGCTTAAGAATTGATGGATCAGTAATATTGATCTAGTAATAACATTTGTAGTATCAAAACACAGACAGAGGCTATTCTGCTGCACAATGAGGTATTTAGCATTTTGCTAATAATGATAGTTTTTGACTTAAAGGCCCTAAATGAGCTTCCTACTTTGAGCAATAGAGTCTGAACACACCCTTTTCTGCCAAATTTAGAACCGTTTTAGTTGTCTCACATGACAGATTTCTGTATTTCTGCTTTTGTTCTCAGTTTCTAAGTGGCTGAGAGCTCATTTTGAAAAAAAAAATGCAGGCACATACAACATTTCTGTGTACCAATGACAATTTAGCAACATTCGAATCGAGATCTGATGACAGCTGGGTTAAGTTGACAGGCACATTTTGATCCAACCACACCCACACAGTCCTGATAAAGCAGTTTAGTGTTAAATTCTTAATAAAAAAAACTAAGGATGTTTGTGAGCGTTCACTTTAATCCTTTGCTTATTTAGTCAGGAAAATTTAACATCATAGAGAAAAGTTTTCAGGGGTTTTAAATGGAATTATGAAGGCAGGAGTTTTCAGGGAGTATTTTTGCACTGTGGTGTCACTGCTTTTATTTTCTGAGTGCTTCTTCCACTTCTCATCTCTGCACTACTCCATGTGTGTCCAAGAAACAGTCATGGATGATGCTATGCAGTAACACATTTTACTGCTAACCTATAAAAGCCATTCTGCAGCTACATTTCAGATCACCTGTAGAAGCACAGAGCACCAATACATCGCTTGATGGGCCTGTGAACCGAGTACATCCTGGTGCAAGGATACATCTCCTCCCTACAGTCTGCAGAAACAGAAGATACAGATTGAAATTGCATCAATCACAATGACAGGATGAAGCACACAAAACGTTGTGCCAGCAGTTTCTTGGGGCCTCCTGAGAGTCAGGTCAGAGGTCATCTCTAATCTGTCACTCACTGGCTGGCAAGGTGCCTCCAGGTGCCTGCGTGCTCTCTAGAAACAAGAAAAGAAAACACAATCAGACTGGGAACACATCTAACCAGTGACCCATAGCAATGACTCACAGACAGACAGATGTCATGCAAGATAACTTGTCCTGAGCTGAAGTGTGACTTAGGAGGAGGAGAGCATTACCAGCCTGCTGGTCTTGGGCTACAGCTGTGAGCGCTGTGGAACAGAAACCACATGAGAGGAGTGTTTTGCAGCACAAAAACAAACACACAGCAACTCAACCATAATTAAACAAGATGATTTGTGTGTTCTGTTTGGCAGCGGTACCATGGAAACTGCAGAGGAGCAGGACCACTGGAAGGCTGCCCATTCCTTCAACTTGTAAGAGGTAAGCTTTACGAGCTGGAGGAAACCGAAGAGGAAAAGAGTCAGGGTGATTTCACAGAGTGGAACTGTTCAATATCCTTCCTCAAGATTTTGGTGCTGTTTATGTTTCCTTTAATCTGCTTGCATATAAATCCTCCAAACGTTCCAGCTCACTGCAATGTTTTCCCTAAAGTTTTGCTCCGCCTAAAAACACAGAGAGCCATGCCATGTTTTGGATAACAGACAAGGTGTGGACAAGTGTTTGATGTCCTTTTTGCTGTGGAATAATCTGTTCTACAGTATATTCTTGTACACTTTGGACTGCTTGTAAACAACGAGATAAAGTAACAGTGGAACAGCTATTGAAAAAAGTTTAAAATTAGATTTTATCCCTGTAAAAATGTGTTTTTCTCCTTCCCCTCACTCCTTTTCTCAGACTTTCTCCCTTCCTCTCTTCACTCCCGCCCTGCATCATTCCTCTCGTGATGTGTCAGTGTAACTTTGGAGTCCAAGACGTGAGTTCTCTCAAAAGAATGTGTTTTTTTTGTGCCCTATTTGAGCACCCCTCCACCCCTCACTGTTAGAGTCGCACATTCTTTTACAGCTTTCTTTTCCTAGAACATATCACTGCTTTCCAACTGTAGGATCATTACTAGCCCCTCTGAGCATCACAGTTTTGTCACAACTGTTTTTGTTTGTTTTTTCTCCGACAGTGCCAGAGTCATACATTTGCAATTACTGGTTTGAAAACTTTGGATTGTCCCGGTTTAGGTCGGTGCATGCCTCTGCTGATCTGTGACATGTTTTTCACGACTTGTACTTCCTGAATCTGTATGCAGCCATATGTCACATAACTATAAAATAGAAATCCTCATGTGAATCAGTCATTCTGCCAAGCATTTAATCTTTACATTTCATGGTTATATCTAATTTTAAAAAAAAGAAAATATACATCCGTTAATAATTGTGGATATGAGATATTCTGCAATATGTGAAATATCCTGTGAAAATCAGGTGAAAAAAAAGCGTAATGAACTTGTACTCACAACTTTTGCTGTCGTCCACAACTGCTTTAGTTTCATGAATCTTTTGTCTCCTCTTTCCCTTCCTTCCTTTCTCCTCTCTCCTCCTCCTCCTCCTCCTCCTCCTCCTCCTCCTCCTCCTCCTCCTCCTCCTCCTCCTCCTCCTCCTCCCCCTGTCCTCCGAACTATTTTCGTTTTTTTCCCCCTGCCCCAATCTGGTTAAAGAAAAAATTAGCATGCAGCTATAATCTCTAATTTTTCCCTTTGGTCCACACACCTTTTTATTGGTCATCTTGAGCAGACTCAGTCTCTCAGTCGGCATCTCATCACAAACAAAACATTCAGACTGTCATCATCCAGAAAAAATAGGGCAGTTGCTCTTGTTCATTAAATAGGCTCCATTAGATTTATAAAGGCACACAAGTGACAGTTCACCTCTCCCTTTTCAACTTTCTCAAAGTCTTTGTAAACACTTATGCAAGGATAATGCTGACTGTATTTATTTAATATAATAAGTTCAGAGATGCAGGCTTGTCTGATTTATTTGCTACTCTTGTCGTAAGAGCATGTCGATTTTTCTGAGTTTAAGCAAATTACGTTCGGTGTCTAATCTGCTTGGATTTGTTGGCTTTTCAATGGAGAAAAGTAAATAATGAAGTAATCGAAAGACTTGCATGAACAGGGGCATCGGATCACAGTGGGCCTCAAATTTGACTTTTGCATTGCTTAATATAACCAGCAGGTGGAGCAGTGCACATAGAATATGGTCTTGGGCCTCCTCTTTATGAAATCCTGCACAAAGGTCAGTAAAAAAAAGTTACTAAATTGATAGAAGAGTTGATACTACCAAGTGAGGAAAGGCCCATCTCTGCTTTTCTCAGATAAACAGATAATACTCCACCCGAACCCAGATTATCTCTAAACACACGTGATTTGAGTTCTCCGTGGCAACCACAGTTCGTTTGTTTCATTTAGTGCAGAAATGTTGAGGTTATAGATTGATTAGTCCGTCTATAGAAATTTCCTCAAAAATGTTGATAATTGATTAATCGTTTACGTCGTTTATTAAGCAAAAACACCAACTTCTCTTTTGTCTCAGCCTCTCCAAAGCAGGGATTTGCTGCTGTTCTGCTTGTGATGGGAATGTTTTACTGTTTTCTGACATTTTATAGAGTAAACCTTTAATCAAATAGTTGAAAAAGTTGCAGCTGTTGTTTGATTTATTGCCACAGGAATAAATCTTACTCGGTATCTTCTGATTTTGAGAATGCATATCTAGTTAAGTGTTTAGAACACCAGTTAAAGAAGATTAAACCTATTTGAGGAGAACTTTACAGACTCCATTGTAATTGTGTAATTTTTAGCAGCTTCATGAATTCTGTATTTATTCGTGTGCATAGTTTTGGAATAGTGTACATTAACAGGTGAATTGTGCCTTCAATAACATATTAGTAAAATAAGCACAAAATTAAATTATAACTTTAACATCTTATTAGCTCAGCTGACCTAATTAGAAAACAAGCATCACCACGTGGATCCTAAGAAAGTTTGTGATTCATGGAAGGTACTTTGTCACCAGCGTAGTCTACTCTCATTCGTTGTTTTAGGAAATTATTTCTAATCTCAAATGACTAGCAATAAAAATGGCACAATCACTTGCAAAACGACAGTTTGTACACATAATATAGATATGTATCATTAGTAACCTACAATTCTTTAAATATCAGTTTAAGTAAGCAGCCCTTCAAATATCCCCAGTGATTATCTGTGTAAAAATATGTGTGACTATCAAGACCATCGTTCCAGACTCTTTGTCTCAGAGGCTCTTTGTGTTGAAAAGATGCTTTTCACTGAGACATCTACAGCTGTATTGGATGGGAAACTTGACTCTGCATTGGCTTCCATGCACTTGGCTAATATAAATATTGCCACACATACCCCTGAAGTCACACACGACAAAACTCTCACTTGCTGTCACCCTATGG
The DNA here is from genome assembly GCA_037974645.1 of Hollardia meadi. NCBI lineage: Eukaryota > Metazoa > Chordata > Actinopteri > Tetraodontiformes > Triacanthodidae > Hollardia > Hollardia meadi. The sequence goes on from JBBPCS010000855.1 coordinate 14,772,354, forward strand.
TAGGGCCTAGTCAGTTCAAGAGGGACAAACTCATCATCCCCTTGACATATTACACAGACTCCAGCGTGAGTGCCTGTAGGGTGGTCCTAACAAGGTCGACTGTTCGAGTCTGATGACAGCTTGACAGATGGAGGCATTGTAAGCAAAAGAGAGGAGGAGAGGAGCCAAGAGGACCGATTAATCCTTTGAACACATAAACCTGCCACTCTGCCCACGCTGCCCCGGCATGAGGGGAAAGTAGATCTGAGAGGGGCAGAAATAAAGAACGAGCGGAGAGCCAAGAGTGGAGTAAAGGAGTCAGATGGTAGGGGAGCGAGAAAACAACGCAGAATGGTTAAGGCAAACATGCCAGATAGTAAACACATGATAATCTATTGCCTTGTTTATTAGTTGGACTTCAATGCATGAGGCATGCGAGCTCTGCCAATACATACTCTCTCACCGATCTCCTTTTCACCCCAACACACTTGTCCCTTGTTACTATCATTTCACCACCTGATACATTTTTCTTTTTTCCTTATGCAAAAAACACACACACATTTAAATGATTTATTTATGTCCACATAAATACAAGTATACAAAGGACATAAACATTATTAATGCGGTCAGATATTAGGAGACAGTCGGATACAGAAGTGCCTAGTTGGCAACCACATTGCTGCACACACACACA
>JBBPCS010000855.1:14774033-14798399 GCA_037974645.1 Hollardia meadi
GGGGGGGGATTTTCCATGATGACCGAAGAGTTTTGCTTCACTGTGGGGATACACGTTACAAACATTTGGCCATTTGAACACTATTTGCTTCACCTGGTCATCAATCAGCCACGACATGTGACATCTTTTATCAGATATCTGTCTAAATATCCGTCACATCTAACATAATTTTCCAGCTGGTTGTCTTCAAATCCTTCATCCATTCGCCCCATAGACTATTGTATTAAAGCACATGGAACTTTTAATTTTTAAATTTTGAAGATGCTTTACAGGCAGAGAATGTGACACCATGCAAACCTTCACGAAGATTAAACTTTTGTGCCAAACTGAGCTTGAGCCATTTCTGGTAGCATGAAATCTGAACCTTGCTGACACTACAAATCTAAATTCTTGGGTTTCTAGATTTTGCAGTGTGTCTTTCATCTTCACAATCGTTTTAAGGTCTGTCCTGACTTGGAAACACAAACATGATTCAAAGTAAAATGAGCTGCATCTCCCTACATTGCACTTGGGTTCTAATAAGGACGTGCAGTCCTCATATAGCTGTCCTTGTTTCTCCTCGTTTTCATCATCCCTGCTGTCCTCATGGTCTGCGAACAGATTTGCACCACGATTAGCATCTTTGTGTTGGCACTCTATTGTCTCTGAGGTTCGCACCATGTGTTTCCATTTGTCAGGCTGTGGTTCTCCATTAACTTCACACCCCAGTGTCACATGAGCCTTGTTTGTTTGCTTCCCAGAAAACAACACATCCCAACCAGCCATTACTTAGGAGATAGCAAGAGTTTTGATGTAAACAATATGGGACACAGCTAAAGAAGTAGTTCTTGCTTTATGTTAGCGGTGACCTGAGAGAGAACGGTTCAGGGAGGGGGTGACTGAAAGGGAGACCGCTGCCAAAGTTGCGTAAAGTGGATGTGACCATAGAAGCAAAGATGAAAGGGAAAGACAAAGCCGGGTGGCATGAGAGGAGCAATGCAAAGGCAAAGTAATCGGCAAGAGGGCCGGAGATAAAAAAGAGAGCAGAGACGTGGGAGTTAACAGGAAAGATGGGTCACGGTGTTCCATCAGATTGCGCTGTCACAGGCCTGCGGGCGCCAAGGCAGCCTGACTTTTGCATTTGGAGGGCTGTGGAGTGCAGATAGTCAGGGGGAGGTGATGATGTGCATGGCGTGTAAATAGATGGGTCTGGGGTCTATTTATAAATCCATCTGGAGTGGCCCTTAGCTGGGGTTTTAGCACAGGACAGTAGTGACACACACACGCACACACTCACACTGCACATTAGCAGCTTGCTACCAACAGGGATCTAATCCAAATCGAAACTGAGATATTGTGTGCACTTCAATGTGAAAGTTAAAACTAAGGATTTCATTTCATGTGATGCATTTTACTTGTTGCAGTGGAAGTAAACCCAACCCCATCTCTTGTGAGCTAAAGTTAGTTTTGAAGGTGCTGCTAAATTCTTTGCATCTATAGCAGAATTCAGGAGTGGTAAACATGCAAAATGGCTATAAACAATACCAAAGCATTGTTTTGGGGCCACTGTAACAGGAATGTAAGTGATTTTTCAACCAGTTGTTGTCGTCTATGACAGATGTAGGACAAGCGTCCCCACAAACAATATGGAGGTCAACCTGCCACGTGTGGAGATTTCACATGGGTTTGTTTCACTGTCGACACGTCAATCAATCATGTATCCAAGTACAGTCTAACGTATTACAATGACAATCGTTTTAGCTTTAAAGTAATTGCAACTATGAATAAATATCATGTCTGTCTTGCTGCAGGTAGTTTGCCTGGGGTCTGTATCACACAAACTTGGAAGATCACGCTGGTATCGCTATCAGGTTGTATTGTTCAGTCCAATTTTAGATGTGCTTCATGTGTTCTGCAGCACCTGTTGCTTCCCCACGTCAAACATACCTCTTCTTTCCATAGGTATACTTTTCCAGAGTCGTTATCAAGGTTTCATAAGTTGTCAATGATTATTTATGAATAATTTATTCTACATTTAATTATTTATACATAACTGAAAAGTAATTATGTTTTTTAAAAATGGTTGCCTGGTTTATGGCTCACACTGAACTTACACATGTACACATCAGGAAAGGATTTGTTAAATAATTAAATAAAATCTGTTGTATTACAGTTATAAATGTTTGTAAGTCATTAAATGTTTCTCGTCTGCGTCTTCTGGAACCTTTTTCTTCCAGGAGGGGTCAGACCGTCTTTGGTGTCCTTCCTCATCATTAATTTAAGTTCTGAATAAAATAAAATACTTACGTACATTGATTTATATGTGACTAAATTGTTATTTTAAAGTGTTACTTAACTATTTATGAGGTTTACTGTAGTTTATTATAATATTATTAAATTAACTCTTCACAACTTAAACCCTTAATGAGTTTTTTCTTCTTTAGCTTTGAAAGATTTAAATGTCCGTCCTTCATCTACACACTGATATTTGAGTCAAGAGAGATCAGGGATTAGTCAGGTTGGGTGGGAGTTTGAAGTGACAACAGCAGTGGAGACACCACAAGCTGTCTCATGTTGCAGTTCCATCCTAAAATACCATTTATGTGAATTACAGTATGTAATAAAAGACAAATATGTGATTTTGCAGCATTTAAATAAAATTGACTTGCCTTTATATGACACTGTATGTGTAACTTAGGAAATGTATCTCATGAGAGGTTCAGGTAAATACATGGAGTTTATTTTATTTTGACAGCAATTCCAATACTGTTTTGTTTGTTTGTTTGTTGTTGTTTTTTTACAGCACTAAAATACAACCTTTAGTTTCAAACATCAAACTTTTCTTGTATTATCTATGCACGCTTTTCACACACAAACATAAATACACACACAAACACACAAGGGAATACAACTAAAGTGTTAACTTTAGTAAGGACATTTATAAAAAAAAATATGAAAATATAGCACCTTATAGAGTATTTGTTATATTCAATTTAAATATACTGTATATTCAAAAATACATAGAATAATGTCAAACATCTGACATCCATTTTAAAAAAAACTGTCATGAAACAATTTTATAAAAACAAAGCTTATCTCTCCCCTTTTCCTTCCCTCACCAGCTCCTCTGCTACCCCTCCTCCCTCTCTTATTTTTCTGGCCTCCTTTTCTGCCTCCTCTGTCTTCCTCTTCTCCTCTCTCTCCGTCTCCATCAGCCATGGACCTCCCAGGTAGCTCAGGATCTCCTCGGGGCTTCCTCTATGTTTGGGCTCAGGGTGGAGCAGCTCCTTGAAAAGAGTCATCACTAGTGAGCTGAGGCCCTCAAACTGCGAAGGAGGAGGGTTGTCCCTTTGATTTCCCTTCATGATTGTGTAACTGTTTATTTCTTCGTCACCAATCCACTCACCATCCCTGATCTTCTCTTCCTTTTCAGCATCACGGTTAAACCACTCCTTGTATCTACGGTAGCCTCGGTCATCCTGGGTGCTCTCTTCCCAGGGGAAGCAGCCAGTTAAGAGGCAGTAGACTAGAACACCAAGGGCCCAGCTGTCAATGCAGGGCTCCACTGTTATCCAAATGTCCTCCATCTCCTCTTCAGTTCCATCACTCTCCCTTCTCTCCCTCTCCTTCTCGGCCTCCTTGGCAGGTTCCACCTCCGGAGTACAGAAGGGTGACTCGTACCAGACAGCACGAACACTGGAGCCGATGGCCCGGGCAAGGCCAAAGTCCCCCAGTTTGACCCAACGACAGGAACTGTCACACAGGAAGATATTCTCGGGTTTGATGTCACGGTGGACAAAGCCCAGGGAGTGGAGATGTGTAACGGCACCGCTCAGCTGGGACATCACCCTCTGGACACACTCTTCATCCACACCGACCTGAAGCAGAGAGACAGTCTGTGTCAACTTCAGAAAACATATTAGGCGAAGTCTGGCTAGAACCGGGGCGGCTGTGGGTCGGGTGGTAGAGAGGTCGTCCAGTGATCGAAAGGTCAGTGGTTCGATCTACAAGTCAAAGTGTCCTTGAGCAAGATACTGAACTGATGCTGCGCCATCAGTGGGTGAGTGCATGTGTGAATGGTTACCCCTCCTAATAAGCAGGTGGCGCCCTACAAGGTAGTCACTGCCACCAGTGTATGAACGTGTGTGTGAATGTTTGAATGTTGACTTGTAGTGTAAAGCACTTTGAGTGGTCAAGCTAACTAGAAAAGCACTATATAAATGCAGTCCATTTAACACCACATCAAAGACAAACAAAATCTGCGTCACCAAAATGGTTTGTGGCGCTCCTGGAAACCCCTGCTTCACTTCATGTACTCACACTTCATTCAGTGAGAGTAGAGTGCCCTTATTCTTATCAGTACTCTATTATGTTACTGGCAGTGACACAGACACAGGAGAGGGCGAGCTGGAAACCTTTATCAAGCAAGGCTCAAAAGGACGCGGTCAGCAGTTATGTTTTCCATCAAATCCCTACGAGAAAGCCACACTGCAGAGATAAAGTTTGAGCCTTTTTAAACTGTTGCAGCAATGCATTTGATTCAAATTCATCTGTCATACAGAGGTCAATCTATGACCTTGTCTTCTTCAAATTACATTAATATGCAACTGATTTGTTTTGCTGCCTGGATTATGTTCAACATGTTTTCCTGTAAATGTAATGCTTTGTTCTTTTTGCAACAAAAGCATTTTGGTTAAGGCTAGGGACAGATGGTGGTTTCCATTAAATCTTCATCAGCTAAAGAGGTTCAATGTTGACTTTCTTCGGTATCAAAACCAAGACCACAAACTTTCATCGAACCAAGTGCTGAGAGCACCAAAAATTCATCATCGCATTCTTGTGTTGTTATGAGAGTATATTGTATTGTGGATATTGGAGGGAAAACACATGAAATACATTGTCAGAAAACATTTTGCAGATATGTTTGGCAACATTTTCAACTTGCAAGATACATCAAAATGTTGCCTAATTATTTTAATCAGGGTGGCATTGCATTTCTTTTATAATGTGTGTTAGCTATAAATGTAATATCTAGGAGAAACCCAACCTGTCATGCATGCTTTTGTTCTGCTGAAACTACACCAACAACACCCTCTATTCAAGTCAAAATATGTTAGGTTGGGACATACCATGCAGGGAATTAACAGCATGTTTCACCCCACAAATCAGCCAAACTGACCTCTGAAACTATCACACTGTAGAGGTCACCGTATAGACCAGCTTGCTGGGCAAAGACATAGTAGGACAGTGTGGAAAAGAAGATACCAAGGGCCCGTGTCAGAGAAGGATGTGTGCAGTAAGAGAGGGAGAGATTGTATTCACGCAGGAAGGAGGTAAGCGAGGTAGTCTGACGAGGGAAGAACTTCAGAGCCATAGGTGTTCCTAAAGGGAATGAAGTGAGACAACATATGTTGAATACTACAACATCTAATCACCTTTAGTCATCATCGGTGGAATCTGAGTGTTCATCATCATAGACACTGTGAACAAATATAACTTCCCCTTTGGGGCGACTGTTACACGGTCACACTCCAGTTGCAGCAACACTATCTCCGAGAATGTACAAAGGCACTTCATAACAGCAACAGAAGTGCAAAAGGTTAAACGAATACTACCAAAAGACAGATCAGTCTTCACATTGCTGCAGCACTAAGTGCTGTAGTGGAGATTTACCTTTTCATCCAACCAAGTTTTAATGCATAATCAAAACTCTTAAATATATCAACATTAGGAAATTTGAAATATGATTATTGCACACACTCTTGCAGACCGATTAAACAGGTCCAACATTTAACCTCGAGTCTTGCACTGACCTCTCTTTCTGTGTACAGCTAACATGACCTTTCCGTAGGATCCCTCTCCCAGGAGCTTTACCACCTGGAAGTGTTCGGATACCTTCAGACTCGGCATGGACTGCGCTGACAGGAAACATCGCTCATCAAGTTCCTGAGCTGCTGCAGCCTGTTCACACGCGCACGCACGCACGCACACACACAAATCCATATTTAGTGTCATTGCATGGTACCTACAGATGATGACTGGTTCATTTGTGTCAAGTGAAAGGAGATCCACAGTTTGATCGTCATGTGTTGATGTAAGTGATAGATAACTTCACAGAATAAAGTCTGAATCTGAGGCCGTGTTACCTGAGGCTTTAAAAAAGGACCATGCAACTTTAAATCTCATATATCTCATTAGTTGCAACACTAATATGCTACTATTCTCATGAGGGGGATTTGTTATTTTCTGACAGTTCATTCATTTCTTTGCCTGCATAGCACACCCACATGCCATCCCAGCATGCATCTGTCATAAATCAGAACATATCTGGCATGATCTCCATCGTCCTATAAGCAGGATTAACTTGGAGACATCAATGTGATGCCTTATCAGGGCGATCAGAACATTTGACACTGTCATTTAGTTTCCATTGAGATTCATTGTTGTTACAGTCATTGGTAAAGTCACATCCATGATGTGATGATTTCCTTTGAAGTACAGTAGATCCCCCACCACATACTCCAGCAAATTAGGAAGGCTGTGAACATTTACCACGTACAGCTTAACACAAAAGATAAAACCATAGGACTGTAGAATGACCTTCCATATGTTGCGTAACTGAGCCTAGTGGGCAACACATTTTAATTTTAATGTAATTACACCTGTCAGGTCTCTGCAAACAAATGGAATATTTCTGGTGGTTATATATCTTTTTTTGTGTGGTTTGGCGTGATAATGATAATTTACATTTTCAAATAACTCTCTAATGGCGATAAGAAATTAAAATGTGTCACATGATACTTAACATTTAAATTTCAGTTATGCAATGACAGCAGGTTTTTTTTAAAAAAAGAGATGGATCTCTTTTATGAGTTGCAGCTTAACAAACAAATGGATCTGATGTGCAGCCAGTTGTTTCAACCAGTCCGAGAGTGCTGCCTGGCACAAATGTTACCAAGACAGCTCTATTTAAAATAGAGCTGATGATGGGCTGCTTCAAGATAGACTGAAGATTGAACATGGACTGATGCTGCTCTATTGGTGGACCAATAAGCTCCAGTTTGTACCTCCAGAACATTAATTTTCAACTTTTCCTGTGAGAGAACGCACTAAAATTCTGCATTTTTAAGTAAAAAAGTATTAAAGTTAAATTAGAATCGTGGTGCTTCTACAGGGAAACCAATGGTAGAAAATAGAAAGATATATTGTATTTACAGTATATTCATCTATGCCTTTTGAACTCAAAGCAAAGTGTTAGATTCCTGAATTCAAATCTCAGTAGGGTTTTGTTCTTAGCTGTTAGCACATGTTTGGGTTATCACATTATTACATTCTCTGGCTGCTCTACCTTCCACTCACGCCTGACATAAATCACTGATTATGTTTTGAGAATTGCTTGCAACTGAATTTTATCCATGTCACAGCTGGACTCGGTGGCTCTGATAATTTATTATCACACATGCATCTCAAACATTTGTTGCGTCGGGAACATCTTAATATTAGCCATGACCATGTGAACTGAGGTGATTATTATTTAATCTCCAATTAGTAAATGGCAGAAAGCGACAAGTGGATCTGAGAATTCGATAAAGGCATGAGCTAACATAATTAACAAATGTAAAGTCCGTGTACAAATGCTCAAGATTACAAGCTGAATAAAACTGTTTATCGAACATTTGCATCCTCTGAGTAATTTCGTAATAAAAAGCCAGCAATGCATTTGTGGCATGCCTGCATGTCATCTCACCACATAGTTGCAAATACACATTTGTAATATTGTGATATGATATACAAAACCCCCGGTCATTTGCACGTACAGGAAATAGTTGCATTTATGCATTTATTCAAGTTTTTTGCAGCACAGTATGATGATTTTCTGAGTATCACTTGACTCATGAGACTGACATTTAAGTGTGCATGTAATCTGCTGCTGCTGGATTTATCTTCGTGGGAATAAAGTGCAATACTCACTGTCATTTTCTGTTCAGTTGGTTGATCTCTGCTCACTTTGTCTCGGATCTTTACAGCATCTAAAGACTCCTGACGAGCTGCTGCCACTAGCTACTGTGCTGGAGCTCAACTGTGTGTCCTCGGCCAGACTGATAATTTAACTGGAATTCAAGCTGATTTTTTTTTTTTCTTTGCTCCCTGGTTCCATGCAGTAGCACAGCTGCTTTATAGAGGAGGCTCATAGAAGTTGGAGACCTGGATATTAACTGTGTGCTTCTCCCCGGGAGACACACACTGAACTCTCTCCCTCTCTTTTCCTATTCTTGTGCCAACTCTCTCTCTCTCTCAGCCTGTCGTCTGTTATTCTGTCAAATATGCACAAACCAGCTACAAGGCATGTCAAACCTCTCCTTTGCTCCCATGTGCCCCCCCCCCCACCCCCACCCACCCACCCACTCTCCCACTACACAGCAGTGTTAATATCCCAACGTTTCCAATCTGTCAGTCAGCCTGGCCACATTAACCCGTCGCTCTCCTGCCTCCCCCCTCCTCAGCTGCCACTCACTTTCCACCCAAACACACACACCCCATCCTCCCCCTTCTCTTTCCATCTCTCTCTCTCTCTTTCTCGCCCTCTCAGCCAGACTGAGTCAGTGAATTCCACCCACAGTGTAGGATTCCTCGTTTAATCAACAGGTATGCTGGAATGATTGGAATAGGCCAACAAGCTGTACCCATGATCCCTGAATCTCACTGGGATTACAGGGTACAGTTAAGTAAGCCACACCCGTTTCTTGTCCAATTTCACTGGCCTTTCTTCCTATTATTGATATAGTGTGAAATATATTACAGCCATTTCATTTGCATGAACATCCTCTAACCTTTTGAGACAGTGAACAGAACATCTTCAAGGTTTTCATCCGTTATTTTTATCATCACCATCAAACAAACATTCCTCCCTCATCTTCCCACTCTCTTGTCATAAAACGTCTTTTATCTCTTTCCAAGTGCACATTATGGCACACTGACATAGCTAACAGCTGAACCTTCGCCTTGCAAAACACCTTCATTCTGTACTTTGCTGTCTACATGCCAGCTCTGTTTCCTACTTAGCACCGGCTCCGGATCAGACCTCTTCTCCATCTTCTGTGGCCTTCACACCCTCCTCCTCTTTCTGTACACTCAGATAGATTTCCCTCAGTACTACATACTACAAGACTATTATTGCCACTAGTTTGATAGCTGTTCGTTATGTAACACAAACACTGGCTGCTATCACAACGGCCTGGTCCCTGCTCAGGTTACTAACACTGCGCTGGTCATGCGGCCAACTATGAACCAATGACCAATATCTGCTTCCATGTTTGTGCTTGCACCATAGGGTTCTTTGGCCCCTGCTGTGACAACCCCTGCCACCAAAACACATCTTTCAAAACTTTTACTTGGTTGATGCCAAGAGAGAGTTGATTTCATCACCTATAGAGCTCTGCATGGTCAGGCACCTGCCTACATTAGAGATCTATACTGCAGCCGTATGTCACCAGCAGGTCTCTAAGGTCCTCTGATCAGGGTTTGTTGGTTGTTCCTCGTGTAAAACTAAAGGAGACTGTGCTTTTGAGGTTGTGGCTCCTAAACTGTGGAACTCTCTCCCATTGGACTTAAGACCTGTGGACACTGTGGACACCTTTAAAAAGCAGCTCAAGACCCATTTGCTTAGACTTGCCTTTGTGTAAATTTCTTTCTGTATGCTTTTTATTGTGTTTTATGTCTATGTATACGCTATGTTTTATGCTTTATTGCCTTTGTGAAGAACTTTGTGACGTCTTTGCTCTTGAAAGGTGCTATATAAATAAAAGTTACTTACTTACTTACTTATAAATACAGCATGTAAGACATACACATGTAAAGCGTAAATACTATACACATACGTGAACGTGGATTCATGGATGCTGATGCAAAGAGGGTCTATCACACACGCATGAGAGCACAAACTCAGGACAGTTTTGTTGACAGTGGCAAGTTACATAATGTTCATCTTTGTATTGGGTTACACTTCTATATTTCTGAGTGCCAAAAATGGATATTGGTTATGCTTCCATGAGAGTTGAAAAAGAAGACTAGAATATAGTTACTGATACTAACCCCCATAGTTTGAACTGTGAGATTTTTTCCAAACTGGAATTTTCTGAAATGCTTCATTACCTCCGCCAAGGAGGTTATGTTTTCACCCCTGCCTGTTGGTTGGTTGGTTGGTTTGTTAGCAGGATTATGCAAAAACTACTGGATGGATGTCAACGAAACTTGGTGGGAGGATGGGGAATGGGCTGAGGAAGAACCCATTAAATTTTGGTGCGGATAATGGGGCAGATCCAGGAATTTTTATCACTTTTGTTAACGTTGTGAGATAGGGTGTTTTTCCACATTTACGTTAATTTCTCAGCGAATAATGCATGAATCTTGATGAGAAAATTCAGGCATATGTAGGAGGTGGGCATCTATGAGGGTGTGCAATTTGGTGTGGATCCAAATAAAAATCCAGATTTATTTAGTGTAATTTTGTTCCTCATTAGTGTGATTTTATGCTGTGAATAAATGCTGTTCTTAGTGTAATTTGGTTTTTCTATTTCATCAACCGATTATTCTTCCGCAATGGAAATTATGATTTAACCTGCATTGATTTGTTGGCTTAGCTATAAGGCTTGATTCAGCTTCATTTAAGGGGGCCTTGGCGGAGGTATGCGCCCTACTGAGTGCCATTCTAGTTCTCTTTTGAAATCTGTTATTTCTTTCACAACACCATTCTCACAAGTACCATGAAACTGAAACATTATGTTACTCTCTGCAGCTATATTACTAATGTATTTACTTAATGACAAACAAGTAACTTTCTAGAATTAAGTCAATTTATGTCATATTTCTTTTTTAAATTAGAAAAAAATAATAGAAAAACATCTTGCTGTCTTCTGTCAGTTAGTATATCATATTTGTTGAACACCAATATATTCCAGAAGTCATACTTATACTTGTACTATAGCTGTGCAGGGTAACATAATGTCTCTGTTTCGTGGTATGTATATGTAAGACTGATGTAATGAACGAATTCCCCAGGACAAAGCATTTCAAAACTCTCAGAGTTCAATCTATGAGGATTAGTATCAATATTCTCGTGTTTTTCATAACATAGAGCAAAAATTACAACTTCGAGTTAGAATGCAGTGAGTAGAGCCAACACACAATCTCTCATTGTCAGTGAAGGTAATACATAAGACATAAGAAGCATCGTGTGATGGGTGCTGTTTTATGATGATTATGTAAAACTGTAGGACAGAGCATCATCTTCACCAGATTTGAGTGTTGAATTAGATTTGCCTTAAGAGGGTGTGCTTATTAATTAACTAATTCGGGCATCATTCTGTTTAGCTAATTTTTTTTTTTTTATCTTGAGGCGAACTAATGAATGTCTCCTATATCCAAAAGATACTGATCTAATTTATTTAAATAAGAGACATGTATTTATTTACATAGATATTTAGAAGTTTGATTTGATGTAACATGCATCCATTGATACTTTAAATTCCTTTTACAACTGGCATTTTTCAGGCTGATTGCAGTATACCTCCCTGTTTTCATGTTCATGAATCATGTTGAGACAAACCACTCTCTTCTGACAGAGTAGGGGCAGTGAGCGTCAAGGAAATACTGTGAACAGTCCAACAGCACCTGTCAAAATAGCTTTTATCCTTGTTATAATCGCCTGCATTTCTTGGTTTATCTTCATGAGATTAGTGTTTCCAAAGCAGTGCAACAGTGCATTACAGTTATATAGTTTGCTTGAGTCATACTGCCATGTTTCCTTCACTCCCTGGAGAGAAGGCAAAGATAAAAGGATAAAGAGATGCAGGATAAAAGGGGAGCTTGTAACTTATATGCATGCCAACTGTTCCTGTGTTGCTCTGATTTATGAGGCTTACCATGTATTATTTATGGTTCCACAGACACGCACTCAGAGGGAAGCTGTTACCTCTGAGTTGGTTCAACGATGCCTCTTTGTGGCTCTTGCATTACATTACAGGACTTATGATGTTTAGGGAGTGATTTTGGATTCTACATTGGTCTTATTTTAATTAAGGCTCCGTAAGTTAAAATGTAAAGGTTAAAAACATGTTGCTCACTTTTGTTGGTGTCAATATGATGGGACTTGTTGCAGATTATAGTTTCAGAGGATAATCAGCAGCCTGCTCATGTGTCTCCCCACTAAGCCTTGACAAGAAAACTTTTATTTAATGAGAAGTCATATTTAGAGACTCTGTAAAAACAAAACATTATTTGTAACCTCCATCTCCAATGACTGAATGGCAAAAAAAAAATAGCCTTGTGTGTGTAAGGATGATTTTAAAGCTGCATGGCTGATCACTCTTAATATTAAAGGACAGTTAATGTATTTACATCTGTCAACTCCAGCTCAAAGCTTAAAACCTATACACATTTTCATAACTGTCACTATATTATGATAATGGTGACAGGGATGATGGGCACCATTTTGATAATAAAAAAAAGTTTAGATTTGAAAAACCTAAGAAAAATGAAGGCAAATTTGTTACCATTCTGCTTTCCAGTGGTGGAAGAAGTACTCAGATATGTTACTTTATTAAAAGTACTAATACCACAGCATAAAAATACTCTTCTGCATGTAAAAGTTCTGCATTTTAAATCTGTAAAATAGGTATTATGGACTAACTGTACCTAAACTACCATGAAAAGTACTCATTTAGCAGAGAACATGTAATGATATGTGTTAATACTGATCCAAAAGTGCGCAAGCAGTGTTTTTTGTTGTAGCTGGTTGAGTTTAGTTTAGCACTTTAGTCCAGTTATTCTCAATTTATTGGTTGGGACTGTTCAAAGGGTCAAAGGATAAATCTGAAGAGTTGTGATATCATTAATGTTTGTTGTATGAGACAAGGATGGAGTCAGCATTGAAGGGGCCGAATCTGCTGGGGTGGCCCCAACCCCAGAAAAATACAAAATATTTGAAATGTATTAACTCTATCTGCCATTCTAACATATTTCAAAATTTACTAACACATTGGATTAACTTTTTATTTATTTATTTTTAAAATAATAATAGTGTATTGCATTACATTGGTCTGTTTTTATTTTCTGTTTTTTTGTACCTTTTCTTGTTTCAGCACAAAACAGCATTAATGTTACATTTTCATGCATGTCCTGGCTGAAGTGAAGCATTATTATTAGAAGGTTTATGATGTTAGAATAATAAGTGTCCTATTAATAAGTGACAGGCACATCAACAGATCCTAAATCTAAGCATAGCTACCAAGTGGAATATGATCAGAATGTATGGGCTGTTTGCTAGCAAATGCACAAAATGTATGCCAGCTAGTTTACATTTTGACAAGAATTTGTCAAAACATTGGGAGAAAATAACCATCAATAAAACGTTTTCATAGCTCTTTACACAAACTATCACAATGATAGCCTACAACACTCACTTTAGTGTTTAATATATTTAAAAGTGATGAAATAGAGAGACAGTATTTGACATTGATACCCACTGCAGTCCCCTTCTGCTGGGGTATTGGACACTCTACATACAAACTGTAGAAGTGGTAATATTAATATTGGCAATTTGTGAAGTTTAATTATGTGTTATTCGTTTAATCTTTCACACTGTGATTAATTTTATAAGCCTATCATATTTTTTCATGTACAATCTGAAAAGTAGCTATCAACTCTAGATGTTAGCTAAATGTAGTGGAGGAAAAAGTACAAAACTTTTTCTTTTTTAAATAAACAATAAACAAGCGAATGAAAGAGGATATGATTTAGATAGTGAGTGTTATTTGAATAAATAGGGGGGTTATGCCAAACAACCTATCAAAAGTTACGTCCATATCTCTCCTTGGAAGACTTTAAACATTAATGGAACATCATTTTGTATATCTTTTAATTTGAGACCTTAATTCTGGCTGTTAAAAAGTAAATTAATTATTCATGAGCCTTCTACTACCATCCCAGGAAAACAAAGCTACAGGGGGTGCGGTCTTTCTTGTAGTTGAGAACGGAAGCGGAAATTCGGCCATCTCCTCTTACATTCAAGCTACAACAGGGTCAGTATTACACACTTGATTTGGTTGTTTATTGTGATGTGTTGTCAGTATTTTGTTGACATTTTGGCTTGTTATTTAAATGGTTGTATTCAATATTGTCCTGAAGCAGCACGTGTCCTTGTTAAAGCTTGTACAGTCTACCAGTCCTCTTGCCAGTTGCGAACTAACTAGCTGGAGCTAACAAGCTAACTGCTACCTTGCTAGCTGGTTAATCTTTCTTAGCAGCAGCAACAGAGCAGCAAGTGATTTGTTTTATCAGTCAAACTGTCAGGTAACCTTAACGTTCATGTGTAGACTGGTATGATTCAATGTGGTGACGAGAACATAACGGTTAGTTTGACTTTACTTTTTCTGCCAATTCGTACCTCGCTACACCCTCCTGTAACTTAGCCCTGTTTATACTTTGCCCAGACTTACCCAAACCTAGCCAAATGTGCTAGCCAACTATTTCGATTAGCTTAGCGGTAGGTGAGAATAGAGGAGTTGCTTGCTAATTGGCTACCAGGAGCTAACTGTACCAGATAACAGCAAACGTTAGTTGGCTAATTAGCTGTAACGTTAGTAATGGTACGTAAACTTTCGCATAGGTTATATACTTCTGACAGATGAAGCTCGTTTTACGATGCCCTTGTTAACATTGTTATATAATGTCAGGGTACCCATCTGTGTCGAGACTCGCTTTTCGCTCTGTCTAATACCAGTGTAAGTTAAGTTGCTTTTTAGCTAACATAACATCAGTTCAGTTGACTGGTTGCTAACATTGCGCCAGCTAGCTAACTTGGAAGATATGATGGGGAAAGCTGCAGTTGTCTGGGCGTGTAACGATTGTTAACCTTATCTGTGTGGAGGCTAACTGGGTGTGGATAACTTCTTAGTGTGCAACGCCAACTTCATGCAAGTAAGAGGAGGAATAAGTGAAAGCTAGCTTAGGTTTAATATCAACCCCTCGTCTTGTTAATAGTCTATGTCTTATCGAGAATACATGTCATAACGTTGGTGTAACTGTGATTTACTGATACCCAATTACTTACCTACAACAGGCCATTAATGTTGACATTCAGTGGTTAGCATGACCTAGCTAGACATGTGTTGATGCAAGTAAAGCATCTGTCTGTCATAGTAGATGTGAATGTGTTTGTTTTCTTTCGCTCAGGTGTTTCAGAGCAAAGTGTCTAGGATTGTGGATATGACAACTGGAAGTCTGAAAATACCAAATGCATGTTATATCCCTTATCAAAGATTAGTTGCCGTGTCTGAACTTTGGTACAGAGCTTCAGGAGTCTCTGAACTGGCTTGCAATTGTTGCCTAATGTTTAGTTGTGCAACATGGTCTCACATTTGTTTGACTTACATATCTAAACATGAATGCCACGCTATGTGTCTATATAGCATAGAAGTATTTAGTATTCATTTGGGTCTTTAGTGTTGCACATTTGTCATATTAATGGTTTGTCAAGTTAGATTTAAAACCTGATCAAGTAGTCCTATCAAAATGTATGTATTCTCTAAAATTCATTATGCTCGTTGATAAGTTCATTTATTTTATTCTGATTGATGAAAACAGTCCACATGCACAAAACAACTTAGAGTTTATTTAAGACAGTAAGACACAGGTGTATAATACATTCTTCTTTAAATTGGTAAAAATTAACACGCCCACAAAAGTTTTAAATCTCACATTTTTATGTCTATCGGAGTATATCGTCTGTCTGTGAACATCCAGAGTCTGAGTGTAGTATGCATACACAACTGCTGGAGGCTGGAAAGAAGAGAGCAGCACTGTTTCTTAGTTGCCTACTGGGATGGCTCCTATTTGGTGGGAAAATGCAGATTGTGGCAGAGAAAGGATGCATCTGGTCAGCAACAATGTTTCAGCTTGCTGTGTAAGCAACCAAATACAAACAATGCTTAGTAGGTACTGAGGGATCCAATATTGTGTCATGAAATCATTCTCCGCATGCCATTACATCAGCAGCAGCAGCAGCCAGGATCAGTCCATGATACCAGCGTATCATAGTGATACCAGCGTATCATAGTGATACCAGTGTATCATAGTGATACCAGCGTATCATAGTGATACCAGCGTATCATAGTGATACCAGTGTATCATAGTGGCACCAATGTGGCATAACAGAACAATCATTTATTTACTATAGACTTAGTTTTTTTTTAACCTGTCAGTCTGTTTTTACTGATGATGTGCACCCTGCACTTTACTTCTTGTTAATAGTTGACAAGGGTAAAACTTTGCATTGATTTTCACTCCCGTGTGTCATTTTCTTCAAGGCTTGTCAACTGTATGCTCTGATATGCCCCTGCATATATAGTGTCTTAAGTTCATCTTTACATACTTTTTGTCCATCTCTTGAATTTAAAAGACATCCCGTACTCTTTATGACCTCCTCTGTCTCTTAAATGCTAAAATGTGTACTGGAACGTGTGAACCTAGTTTAATGGCCAGTATACACAGTGCGATTTTGGACTGTCCCAGACGAAAGATGACCAACGTGAAAGAAATGTGGCGATATCTTTGATCTTGGCTCCAAATTGGTGGTCTTGTGTCGCACTGTTAGAGCGGTTCAAAGATGACCGTTATCACGGTCTTGCATCCAAAGATAGCCTGGGACAAAATTCTCACAGTGACAGAAATTTAGGATGACAATCCCACAGTGTGACTTCTGTTATGGGAATACAGCATGAAATGATGCAGTGATCAGTGCGACACTTCTGCTACTTATATCAATTCTTGCTTAGCTTTATTGTTTATTGTTTACCCCTTTAGCGGAGCAGACAGATGACGTGCACATGCTTGCCAATTACGTTTTATTCTTGTGTATTGAATTGCATCGTAGCCTACGATTCAATAGGTGTTTTCATTGTACAGTCTACATACATCAAACTTGATGTCTTACCCAAGTTTATGAGATCAATGTCGTACAATGTGGTTTGCATTAGACTTATAAGATTGCTGGAATCTCACAGTCTGTAGGTGCCTTTATTCCTAAAATCAGTTTGTCAAATTAGGTTATTTTCTGAAGTATTAGGAATAACACAAGAGTTAGCGTTGGCATATTTTTCCCTTCTGGCTCTTATTGCTTATATAGTCTGTTCATACTATCTGCTTATGCTTGAGAGGATAAAAAGGGCATTGTTTTCTGTTCTTCAGGAATTAAAAGCCATTATTTTCTGTGTCATAGAGCCTTGACGATGTGAAGTGTAAAGCATGTAACTCATATGTTGTATCTCTATCAGCCGTGTGTGGATCAGCAACAAATCTTGTGATTTTGCTGCTCAATATCTGCTTTGTCCTTATTTTATAATGCTTGTTTTGGAAATTAGACCTAGGATAAAGTTTTAGCTTGTTCTTGTTTGATTGTTTGTTGTCATTTAACAGTGAGTAGGGGTTCTTTTTAACAAAAAATGTCAATCCTGCTCCGTAGTTTTCATCTCCCTACGCCTGTGGTTTTGGGATCCAATGTTGCCACAGGAAGAAACCGACAGAGACATAGCACTCCCTGAATGAAAAACAAAGAGATACAAAGAGGAGAGACTCCTATTCTGCATCATTCTTGTGTAACAGGTGGGCATGACACTGTCTCACTATCTCTGTTGATACTAGCAGTCACTTGATTGAAGATTGATTTCTGGTATAGACACCATCTCTCACACTGATTGTTCTTCTCAAGGTCTGCTACTCTTTCATTCACACTCTTGCACTCAAATACATCTTTTCTTGTCTTTTTAACTCTTTATCTTTTTTCACTCTTTTTTTAGTCATATTAAGTATGTTTTATATGTGTTTGTTTGAAATAACAATGTTCTTCGCCCTGTCGTTGTTTTGTTTGTATTTTACAACCCTTCTCCATCTGTTATTCAGATTGCAACAAAACTCGACGGCCAGACCGTTGCCATGTCGACCTCATCGCTACGGCGACAAGTAAAGAACATCGTCCACAACTACTCCGAGGCTGAAATCAAGGTTGTGTGTCCCTCTGCTTGTCTGGCTTTTCTTCTACTCCATGCTTTTTTACACCCACACCCCCATATGTCCATGGTTTAAGTGTAGTCCATCTATCTCTGCAACACATATGACATAACGTGACTGCTGATAATCTAATATTTCTTTGCAACAACCTCCTCACTCTTTCCCTTGGTTTACACAATATGAGCTTATCTAATCATATTATCCATTCATTATTTTGCCTCTCTACAGCTTGTGTCTTGATTGAGTTGTCATTACTACTCAGAACACTGGACGATTAAATTTTCACAAAGATTTGCCCCAAAGTTATTCTTCTTATCATGGACAGATTGGATGGAGGACAATTTTAGGCTATCCCTTGCTGTGTTGTTGTCTAGGTTAGAGAGGCGACATCCAATGACCCATGGGGCCCCAGCAGCTCTCTGATGTCAGAGATTGCTGACCTAACCTACAATGTTGTGGCCTTCTCGGAAATCATGAGCATGGTGTGGAAGCGACTCAATGACCATGGCAAGAACTGGAGACATGTATACAAGGTTTGTGTGTGTATTCAAGTTGGGAATAATTGTTTTGGCAATATATCATATATGCTTAAAATATAATGTATTAATATCACAATGTGTTCTTACACATTTTTGATGCACTGGTACCAATATTACAGTATTGTGTTGGCAGGTTTATGCAATGTAATAAAATTACCACAGGATGTGTCAAAAGTCACTCCCTAGTGTGCAATAAATTGTCTTTTATATTCTCTACTTTTTGATTACAATCCCACAATGCAGTGCATCCCATTGTGCAAAGGCAAAAATTACAGTTGGTGCAATACTACACCTGTTAGCGATGAACAGAATGATTTAGAAGTCTGAAATCTCAATTTACTGCTCGCTACAGAGTAAACTAGGGGGAGTGATTTCAGACACAACCCAAACAGAGGTCGCCTTAACGGAATATTTTTTGTCAACGGAATTTTTCTAACAATGACAGAAAAAGCTCAAGGCTGTCTGTCATTTTGACAGATTAGAATAATGAGGGCGATCTACTGTAACGTTAAGTGTTTCGTACGCCACACTGTCAATAGCCACATGTAGACCAGCAGTACATCACAGAGGTAACTAAATCTATTTTAAAAAATCCCCTCGGAGCATGTGTCCATCATCTCTGACCTCGACACCACATTCAGTGCATCTCACTACAGCGTATTGAAGAGCTACAGACTGGAGGTTTGTGACCATTATGGGTCAAAGAGCTGTGCAGCTGCACTCCTGGGTCAGAAGTAGCACATGCTGCGTGATCTTCACCTGGTGAAGCTAGAGCTTGCAGGATTGGGAAATCCTACTGTTTTTCATATTTTAATTGTAATTGTCTAATTCTGTAAAATAGCATCGTTCATATTTGCCTGTTGAGGCACAATGGCTGCAGTGTTTCAATGCGCTGTCACTACAGGAAAAAAGTCATTCATCTGCATCATGTGGTGTTGACATGAAGTGAATGCACGCTCTGTGTCTCTGTTCATCTTTTCTTTCCATGCTCTTATAAATGCATCATCTGTAAGTTTGTTCTGTACATTAAAAGGTATTGTGATTGAGATGTTTTTGAAAGTTAAATGCTATTAAATAGGCTATCTCTCAGTATTGTGAACAAAATAAAAATTAAAATGACGATGGAATTTTTACGGCCCTGTCTGTCAAAATGACAGACAAGGAAAAAGTCTATCGCAACCTCTGAATGAAATACTGCTGGTTTTATAAAATGTATGAATTATAGATTTTTCTTTGTAATTTACGTGATTTTGCAGTTTTTTGAGTTTTCGCATTGTGTTATTATTCATCAATTCCCACTCTTAGACTAGCTGGTGGTGTGTGTGTATTTTAATGTAAATAAATGTGGAATGTAATAAAAGCACTAATTGTTGCTTGTAAACTGCTTTAATATTTGCATTTCTACTAACTCACTGTCCAGGCCTTTTCTACAGTTGGTCATTGGTTGTGATTTGTGTTTTCCCCAGGCTATGACTCTTATGGAATACCTGATCAAGACGGGTTCAGAACGTGTTGCCCAACAATGCCGAGAAAACATATACGCAGTCCAGACCCTCAAGGATTTTCAGTACATAGACAGGGATGGCAAAGACCAGGTACACAAACACACCCAGGCCCACAAAGCTGTATGGAGAGTTTAACAGATTAATGAGTGAGGTCCACCATTATGGAATGCAGGCACACTTTGTGAAACATGCAGCTTGTGGTTTATTCAAGGACAATTTACAATGAGTTTCTGACCTCTTGTGCAAACATACAAAGCCAACCATAAAAGTTTTTATTGGTTGTTGATAACAGAAAGTGTGTTAAGTTAACAAGCTGTTTACACTAACAATAAGGTGTGTGTAATCAACTACCGTAGTCATTAAATTGTTTATGTAATATTTAACGTTAAAAATTATACTCATTTGCATCATGTAATTATGTGTTTATACCTGTATGTTTCCAGGGGGTGAATGTGCGAGAAAAAGCCAAACAGCTAGTGACACTGTTGAAAGATGAAGAGAGACTAAGAGAGGAGAGGATCCACGCCCTCAAAACCAAAGAGAAGATGGCACAGACCTCCAGTGGTGAGATGGGTACTTTAAACTGTGTTTAAAAAGGTACAACCAGTGCTCAAAGTTACATCAGTGTGTATGCTTATTTGTTTCTGCTCCAGCCTCCTCAGCTCCCTCAGCACCCAGTCTGGGGGGCAGCCTTTCAGCAGGCTCCCACTCTGGAGGGGCAGACCCTGAGCAGGCCTGGCCACAGAGCTCCGGAGAAGAAGATCTGCAGCTCCAGCTGGCTTTGGCCATGAGTAAAGAAGAGGCAGAGCAGGTAACACAAAGCAAGCCTATTCAAGGATGCCACAGCTAGGTTACTACTGTCAAAGCTAAGGATTAAAGCATAACAATAAGTAACGTAGCAAAGTTTGCAGTTTGAATTTATTGCTGTACCTGTGTACACAGAGGGATATTAGAGATATTATCCCCCACATACACCTAGCTTTGCTCTCACCATGTAATGCCTGACCTCCCCCAGATTAGCACGGACCCTTTGGAGGACGCAGAGATCCACTATGCAATCACACTCAGCAAAGAGATTCAACAAAAGGTCAGGGGCAGAGTGTGTGCCCAGATGACTTTCCGGCCAGTCATCAATCTGTCTGTCTGTCAATTGGAACTTCTCAAACACACATCAAGCATTGATCAATCAAGAAAATTAATTTATGCTTATACCTGTCGTGTCATTTTCCTTAAGATACAAATTTGCATCAGACTGCAGTTGAGATCATTTAGTTTGCTCTAGTGTTCTGTAAGGTTCACATTCTTTTATAGTGCTTGCACCCACAAAAAGCAAAGTAGGTGCATTTTAAATCCCCGTCAAGATGTGTTAAATTTGCACAAAAGTATGCACCCAGACAATTGATTAACTCTAATTTGATTATTGAATTTGCATGACATTGGCAAATATCTCTCATAATTGACTAAATGTAACACTGAGTTGTTTACAAGCACTGATTATCCTTTCCTCGCTGTTACCTTTTCTGATGGCATGCATTCAACTTTAGTCTTGATTTGAAATGCTTTCTTTTCCTTTATACACATTTCCTGCTTTTTTAACTTCCTTGCACTGTGTTCATTGAGTGAGAGAAATATTTGTGCCTGTTGTATGTAACTGGTTAGAGTCACACACCGACTGTACACTGGTCTGGTTTTGTCTATAAACTAATTCAGGATCTTCAAAGGGTA
This sequence comes from Hollardia meadi, assembly GCA_037974645.1. Taxonomy (NCBI): domain Eukaryota; kingdom Metazoa; phylum Chordata; class Actinopteri; order Tetraodontiformes; family Triacanthodidae; genus Hollardia; species Hollardia meadi. The sequence goes on from JBBPCS010000855.1 coordinate 14,795,845, forward strand.
ATGGCATTGTTGATGTTACTTAGTGGTGGCAATCATAACTCTGGTTCTGTAGCAGAGACAGCCTGTTTTCTCATAGATTAGTCAATTTTATGCTGTTTGATCACCAATCCTCATTATAATGTGGTAGTATATGAAGTCGCATTGGTTAGGGATGATTGGCTTCAGTTATGTAAAGCCTGGTCCATTTCAACTCCTTTTCTTTATTGTAACCTTTTGTGCTCCAGGTAGGCTGGATGATAAAGAATCTCTACTGCGCCAAGCTAATAGATTGATATTTGTTCCTAATACATAGTATTGTGAGCAAGTGAACCATGAGCAGCATGATCATATAGAAAAACAGCCAGCACTTTCTGTGGAATATTTACAATGACGGCATGTGTCAGGAAGCAAACCAACCACAGTTGCTTTTGCAGCTGCCCCCTCCTCTAAAGTGTCGCTGTTGGTTGAAAGTGCATTTAAACTTCAGTATTCTGTTTGTGGGAATCACATCCTGTCCATGTCTAAACCTTCTTGCCACAACAGTTCTGCAGTTCTCAATTTTATTTTAGGTAGCCTTGTGACTGCAGTTCTGCATGAGCTAATTTTATGTGTGAAACTGCACAAAAATTTACAGGCATTTGTCTGATTTAATCATGTTTTGCTGAAGTACTGTGACAATTGGAGACTCTTGCAAATAATGGCAGTTCTATTTATATAGCACATTTCACAAGTAAACTTAATGTGCTTTTCATTGAAATACGGCATATAAAACAGAGACATAAAAATGAGAACATAAAGCATAAACAACAAATAAAAGAATATAAACACGAGTAAAAGAAGAAACATCAACACAATCACATGCTTACCGGTCCTGGATGTAGTTACAGGTACAGCTAAAAGATCGGGTTATAACCAGTTAGCCAGTCAGAGATGTACTGAGGAGCCAAACCATTAAGTGCTTTGTAGACTACTAACAGAATTTTAAAGGTGATTCTGTATTGTACAAGGAGCCAATGAAGTGATTTCAGTACTGGAGTAATATGTGGAAATTTTCATGTACCTGTAAGGAGTCTGGCTTCGGCATTTTGAATGAACTGGAGCCGTCCTATTGATTGTTTGGATAGTCCAGAAAATATGGCGATGAATGCGTGAACCAGTTTCTCCGAGTCAGTTTGAGATGTGAATACTTTGAGTTTTAATATATCTTTTCTCAAGTGGTAAATGTTGTCCTGGTGATACTGGTAATGTGATTATCAAAACTGAGATCCATATCCAAAATAATTCCAAGGTTTCTTACTTGCTCACAGTGTTATAGAGACAGTGATGCCAGATGAGGAGAAATCTCCTGTCTCTGACTTTTAGGACCAACTATAAGTATCTCAGTCTTGTCTGTATACAGCTGTAAAAAGTTTCTGAACATCCAGCAATTAATATTACAGTTTATCAGTTTATGAACAGGACAGAGCTCACCAGAGGAGAGTGAAACGTACAAGTGTGTGTCATCAACATATAGATGGTCGGATATAATATATTGTGTTTCTGTATGATAATACCAAGAGGGAGCACATGTAGATTGAAGAGTAGTGGCCCAATGATCGACCCTTGTGGAACCTTAATAATGCAAGGTTTGGTTAATTTTCTGTTGACTGGAGATGGTGAATAAAGGCCAGGTTTTCAGTTCCACTCAGACTTTAATTGTGGAATTGTAAACTGATCTTAATTATATGTACCTGTGGTGTGTTTTCCGAAGTTGTGTGTCTCAGGTTGCTGGCATCACGGTGTGTGTGATTGATTGGCAGGAAGAACGACTGCGCAGAGGTGATGACCTGAGACTGCAGATGGCCATCGAGGAGAGCAAGAGGGAGAAGCTGAAGCCTGAGGAGGTGTGTGTAAAATTGATCTATTTCTCACTCTCCTGGCATTATCTCCACGAGCTGTCTCCCTCTCTGTTCTCCCAATTCTATGTACATGTGGACTTGAGCATTGTGTGAGCCGCTATTTAAATCTGTCCCATGAAATCAGCCACAATGATAACATGTTTGGTTGAATAGACCAGAAGCTAAGTGTTAACTATAGTAGGAGTGCACAGTCCATACAACTTACTGACGAGGGCAATATGGAAGAGTTTAAATTTCATATCTGTATGTTTTGAGTATTAAGCCAATATGCTTGGATTTATATTGCATTTGTTTTTGAGGCCAGTCAAGTCAAATATCCATGTGATTTGTTAAAATTTTCAAGACTTTTTGGATATGTTGATCATACTCAGAAATAGAAGATACCTGTGTACTCACATTCTTTTAAATTTGAATTTTATGCTGTCAGATTCTTGAAGGCAGTAACTGGCATCATAAACCTGGGCCTATGTCTTTGTTTTGATTGCAGATGCCCCTCAAGCCACAAAATGAGTGTTTGTGACTGTAAACAACTGTGTACATAGTGCAGAGTATGTCACTCTCAACTGTCATTTATCAAGGGCAAATAATTAAGTTTATTATCCAAAATCCAGAAATGTTCTGGTGTATTGATGATGACAGAATGGAATGGTTGTTTAATTTTAATGTTTATAAGTTGGC
>JBBPCS010000855.1:14802263-14812789 GCA_037974645.1 Hollardia meadi
GTTGCGCGTGGTGTGTGAGAGAAGACTCTCCTCTCTTCTCCTCAGGAGAGATGCAAACACGAGCACGGCTTTATATCAGTATAGGCGGTATTGCTTAATTCTATACCTTGTTTGAAAATATATCGATATAATTTAAAAAGTCGCTATACCGCCCAGCCCTAGTCACCAACATACCCACTCACTCTGAATTCTCCAGCAATTATGTGCTGTATTTGCACATGGGCTCAATCGGACATCGTACTAGGGAGCTGAAAGAGTAAAGTCCAGGCCAACTGATTTGGACATTTGTGTTCACATATACAGCTCCTCAGGGTAACGTCCGGAAAATGTCAGGGAAGCAATGCATTCAGACTTTGGAAGTTGAAATCAATGAATGTTTGACATCTTTACAAAAAAAAGAGACCTAAACAATATACAGTAGTTGGTGATTAATTTTCAGTAAATTGACTAATTATATGTTTGAAGGGTCTACGTACGGACGTTAAACAAAATAAGTGACTCTTAATGTGTTAAAGTTTTTTCTGTATTATTTAACTGTCACCTCTGACCATCAGGCTCATCTCCTGTTCCTGGCATGGCAGTGACTCCAGGCAGCACCATCTCCAGTAGGGGGGTTTCTCCAACACCTGCCTCCTCAAACCCTTTCGGCGTGGCTCCATCCATGACCTCCATCTCACCTCAGCCCTCATCACTTGGCCTGAGCAGCCTCCGCTCCAGTCCTGTGCCTCCCAATCCCATGTTGGGCATGGTGCAACCAGGAATGGGCATGGGGCCAATGAGTGTGGGTATGGGGGCTCCAGGAATGGGCTTGGGCATGATGCAGGCCAGCCCCATGGGCATGCCCTACAGTGGGCTCTCGCCTATGGCTCCCCCAGGCTCGGCCCTGTTGGGGCCTGGAGGTGCAGTACCTCCTCAGCTGATTTTGGGTGGGCCCACTGGAACAGGAGGAGTGATGGGAGCAGGGGGATCAGTGGGAGGCGGAGGAACAACGGGAGCGAGCACCAATCCTTTTCTTCTTTGAGGAAGTGTCACCACTACTTGCTCACCTGTTTCAACCTCCTCTGTCATACCTGCTGCCCCCTTCATTCACCCCCCCCCCCCCCCAACACAATTTGTGTCCAAAAAGAAAAATGTGTACATCTCTATATTTAAAGAAAAAAAACAAAAAATCAAAAATTATGTTTATCTTTTCCTTCAAAAGCATTATTTCATGTCAGAATAATTTTCCTTCCTTTCATTTCAGTATGGGTTGTTTGTGGGTGGGAAATAGAGATCTATTTATTTTTGTTTTAATCCTCTTCTGTATTGTTCTTCATGTGGTATTTTTTTTTCAGTCCTGTCTTGAGATGAAGGTAAGTCTGTGAGAACAGGAAGCTTTTTCAGTGGTGTCAGTCTTTTCTAATATTACTGCACTATGAGAGAGATGGAGGGAGAGGGAACATAGCCACTAACAAACTTAACAGAGAAACTGTTCCTGCCTCTTCCTCTTTTCTCCCTCTCGAGTGAAGACACACTGAAGCACTGAAATGAAACCAGAGCATGAAGGATGATTTTTTTTTTTTTTTTTACATGAACTCCAGACTGAGATATGATAAACCTGCATTAACATTTCAGGCACAATGTGGTCAACTATTTCACTTTAATTTAATTTAATGTTAAATGTAATTTATTTTCTCCAATTTTTGGGAACAATAAACAAGGAGAATCACATGATGATGCCATTTAAATCAAATACTTATTTTTTCTTTCCTGATTTATTGTAGAAAACTACAGAGCTCTGACATCTGTGGTCTGATGGGGAAAATGATATGTTTTGTCGAATGTGTGTGTTTGCAGCAATGTATGAAAGAATGCGAATGCTCATTTGTGAGTGCCAGTATGCAACAGTGCAAAAGCCTCTTTCTGTGTATATGTATCAATACTGTCTGAATTTTTCCTGTGTCCGATCTTATTTCAGTGACTCAAAAAGCAAGAAATGGCATCCGTTGTTTTTTTAAATTGTCACTTGTATTAATATGTAATGGGGATTTAAAATGAGGTATTATAAAGGTCACATGTTTCTCTGCCAATCTTATTTCACCTTTTTTTTTTTTTTTAAATAGAAAATAATCAGAATCATTATTTTTTTCCAATCACACATTTCATATGGGATCCCTGGTTTACAGGTGTCTACAGCACCACTGTGTTTCATCCCTCTTTCCTTCGAGGAGGGAGAGATGCTGATGCTTCTTTTAAAAAAATTTAAAAAAAGACAATTATTTCACTGAATGAAAGGAAAAAACGGACTTGACAACAAGCTCCATGCTGTACTTTTAATTTAGTTTGATGAATTTATTGTTATTTTATATCAAGAAAAATATCTTTTATTGGGTAAGGTTGAATTTTGTGTGGTGATGACTGTGAACATTCACATTTGAAAAGTAAAATGGAAAAAAATCTAAAGGAATTTATGAAATAAAACTAAAACACAGGATGTGTGTTTGGCTTGTGTCTTGCGTGTTCTGTATTTAATGCTCATGTTATATCCATTTTTTGTTTTTTGCAGAGTACAATTATGTGATAAAAGATAAATTTACAGTTTATTTTCTTTGGTAAACATGTTATAAAGCCATCATCCAACCATAATAAACAACACCCTACAAAAGATAAGCTAAACAAAAGTTACAGCGTATTATTTTGAATGAAGGTGAATAAACCGACAACCTTTTCAAACTTAAAATTCAGCATTCAGTCGTATGTGAAAAACTTGATCCCAAACTTGTTCTCCAAGAAGCTTCAAGATGCACATCAGTGAGGCTGCCTCTGTATAGAGTTTAGTGAAGACGGCTATGGAGAGCGATGCTTCTCTGAAAAGTTTCTGTTTTAATCGTTTCTTTACACGGACGGTGAGAGTCAAATGAGCAAAGAATCCCAGTCAAAGTCATCCTGGATCTCCTCACTGTTGCTGTGCAGACTCTTTAATGGAGGACGCTGCCGTGGGGACATAGACTGAGGCTGCATCCCGGCTGAGACAGAGAAACATGGACTCAGTATAGAACTGTGGTGGCATGGCAATAAAAAGAGGAAATTTGCTCTACTAAAAAGGCTGTACATTGTAGATACTGACTAGATAAAAGTGAAAAAGAAAACCTTTTGAATAAGATGTCCAGGTCTTACCAGGTTGTGTTAGCTGTGGTCTTTGAAGCCCCTGTCCCTGCATGTGCGGAGGCCTCCGGGGCGCTTGTGCTCCAGTGGTGGGGGGAACTAAGGAAGAGTAGGGGAGGGGCGAGGGGTGAATGAGGCTGGCGAGGGTAGGAGGAGGATTGGTGGTGTATGGTGGGACCTGTAAGGAGTGAGGTGCACCGAGGGCCAATGGGGAGTTATTCCCAGAGGTGATCATGCCTCTCTGAGTGAAGAAGTGGTTCAGAGAGTCACAGAGGGAAGTAAATAGCGCCGGGTCCAGGGCCCAGTCGCAGAGCTCTGCCTGGCGCATGCTCTCCAGCAGGTCTGGTGACAGAAAATATGGAGGGCCTTTTAGAACAAAAAGGTTACCAAGAGAGGCAAATATTGAAAAAATACAGATTTATTCAACATTTCTATCATTTTGCAAAGTTTTTTTATGTCGTTTAATTTCATTTTGGTTAGTAAAATCTTTGTAAACGTTAAAGTACATTAGCTGCAGAAGATAAACAAAGTTTCAGTTCACCCAAATGACAACAAGAAAAACATTTTCTAATTTACTGCTAGTGTGGTCTAGCTGTGGACATAGTCGCTCGCAGCATAGAAAATAATATTTTTGACAGCACTGTGTCATTCAAGGTTGCAACTTACAAATATTTTCATTATCAGATAATAAACACATTTTTTTTCAATTAATCAATTGTTTTGGTTGTAAAATGCCCAATATGACTTCTCAGAGTGAAAGCATCCAATGTTCACATTTTAGAAGCCAGTATCAGACAGTTTTGTAGATTAACATACAGAGAATCCTAAATAGATCAAATCAGATAAAACCCCAAACGTAATATTGTAATTTTGGGTGAAGTGACCCTTTAAACAAGACTCTGGTAAACAGAACAGACCTGGGTAACCAGAGAGGTCTATGTTTGCCCAGTCTAGATTGCTGGCAATGCGGAAGCTCTCCTTTAGAGAATCTGGGTTACTGAACCAGTCGGGTGGCACCGCTAAAGTGGAAAGAAGGAAGGCACATTTGGAAAACATGGATCTTTCCTGTGTTATGTTGCTGGTTTAAACACAGTTCAAGCGTTTCTGGGGTTGATAAGGTAATGTGAGACTCACTGTACTGTGAAACACGTTCTGTCTCGGGAGGGTGTGCAGCTGCCGCATTTGGTGGAGGTGGTGCAGGTGCAGGGTGAGGAGACATGGGTAGCAGAGTTGGAGTGTGGAGTGGTGTAGTGTCATTGTTCAGAACAGCCAGAGGAACAACATCCGCTGGAAAGAACAAAAACAGTCACTGATCAAAGCTGTTAATGTGTATAATGTACACTTAATGGATACAAAACATACCCACACACAAACACATAATTACAGTACTTACATTGAGAGCCTCCCCTCTCTCGCATGGTCTTGAAGAGAGACTTGAAAGATGCATACAAGTCTGGCAAATTCAGCTCATCAAAGGTGAAACGGAGCGGAGGATCGGTGGAGAAGTTTGACGAAACCACAGGAGGGGCGACGACAGAAGAAGGGGCAACGGATACAGAGGAATGAGTGGGTCCCGACGCGGTGCAAACAGACACAGGAGCACAGGAGAAAGTGGAAGCAGATACAGGCCCTGAGTTAGGAGGATAGGACTGAGTGGCATCAGAGAAAGAGGGAGCAGCTGGGGAAGCTGTAGACATGTTGGAAGCAGACAGAGGTGTTGCAGAGGCAGCAGGGATGGACAAAGTGGGGCTGGGCGGAAGGGGAAGTGAGAAAGAGTTGATGGTGGACATGGGGGCAGCAGGTGGGAGTCCAGCTAAAGCAGAGACAGATGGATGAGTGACAGGGCGATCTGACACGGGGCTTGGTATGTAGGGTGCTGGTTGCTGTGGAGATAAAAGAAATTATGTTTAGAAATGGACAGCAAACCTGGCTGTGACAACGAGGTGATAAAAGTGACTCTACCTTGCATGGGGGAGGAGAGAGGGAGGCAGACTGGGGGGACTGGATGGCTCCCAGTGGGCCGGTGTTAAGAAGCTGGTCGTCCGTGTGGGAGGTTGGTTGTCGTTGATGAGGAGAGGGTTCTCTCTCTGCTTGTGTCCCCTGTAAAAACATGGTGTTACTAAAGAGGAATTAAACAAACCTGTAGGACACTAAAAGTAGCGTTACTCAAGTTAAAGGGTTGGTTCATAAAATGCAAGATCAAATACACATTTTTTCCCCCATAGCCATGCTTTTATTTGCCTGGGCTTTGATTGACAGCAAAGTCTGCAGCTTATTGAGAGTCAGCAGGATGTTGTTTCTAGAAACACGTTTCATTTAAAATGTTAATTTGCCAAGAAACTAGTGATCACAGCGGTCAGATTAATGTAGTGCAATGAAATATGGGGATTAAATGCCTGAATCACAAACTTGTATCTTATGTGGTTTCTTTACACGTTTTATAGGTTAGATGGTTAACAAGTGAATGAGTGAGTGATGCTCAATAACATACATCATACATCCTCTCCTCTTCCTCCTCTGGATAAGGACGTTTAGGTGCCCTCACTTGATTCACCTCTGCAGGTCCATCCATCGTCCAATAGGAGCCCTAGAAATACAGTACAAGCTTCTAGCTTCAGGCTCTTTTAAGCGATCGCTTCTCCAACTCACATGATGCAGCTTCGAACAAAAAAACATTTATTCTTATTATAACATAGAAAATAATTCACCTTGCCGGGGTCATTCTGTGGCCGAGGAACTTTCCTGAAGCATTTATTTAGAGACAGATTATGCCGAATGGAGTTCTGTTACAGACACAAAGTTACATAAATAAATAAATCAGTTCTGACCCACTCTGTGACGCAAATAATATTAAAATACACAAACCACTAAAACAACTGTTTTAGATATACTTTAGTTAGTTATTATTTTTTACCACACTGATAACATGTTGTTGTTGTACATTAAAGCTTACTTTCCATCCACGTCCAGCTCGGCTGTAGTAGGGGAAAGTGTTACTGATCCAGGTGTAGATGCCATTCAGACTCAACTTCCTCTCAGGTGCAGCTGCTATTGCCATGGCGATGAGAGTGGCATAGCTGTGGGGGGGTTTCCCTTTGGAGTTAGAAGAGGAGGGGTCTGGCACAAAGGGTACAAAGTCTCCTCTCTCCCTCCCTCTGTCTTTTTTCTTGTCCCTCTCCCCTGCTCCTCCTGTTCTTTCTCTCCCTGAACGCAGGCTGCTGATTCCCAGCTGAGGCAGCCAGTCAATACTGGTGAGACTGGAGTCCAACTCAGAAGACATTGTGTCTTTTTTTCTCTGTCCAGGATCTGAGGGTCCAGAAAAGTATGTACTGAATCAACACGTCCTTTCACTTTTTGTTTACTTTGGACACCGTAGAGTCAATCACAGACACTGAGAAATGCTTTAATAGATTCCCTTCTGACTGTAATATAACAATGTCAGCCGTTGTGTTCCTGTACTTCCAGCCAGCGTCAGTTACACACCAGCGAGTTCAGACACAGGACATTCTGTGCTGCTCTGGAAACTAGCCATTCACAAGCAACAAGGCATTGCATCCATGTGTCAACATTAAAATGTGCAAATCCTCTTCCGCTTTCTATTTTATGGAGAAGAGTGACTGACTTACCTCTTTATAGTCACTCGAGGCCCAAGGCCTTAAAAAGTGTTAATATTTGATGCTGTCATCAGCTATGCACAACTGCTGACAAACTGGTGTCTGTCCTTCTCTTCAGATCTCTCTCTTCAGCATGTTGGTCCCCACGAGGCCTCCAGTCAAACCTAGTGAAAGTTTGTGTAACTTTCTTAGAAATATACACAAAAACTTATCGGAAAGCTTCCTTTTCCTCTTTCTCCCTCCCTTTCTGGATATACCAGAATTACATCACCCACTCCTCCCCCTTTGTGACATCACTCTTTGCACCCGCCTCTGTGAGCTGGTCCCACCTCTTTCAGTTGGAAGTACAAGTTTCTGCACCTTGTGGGCTCATCGGCATGTCGATAAAGAGGAATGACCTTTAAGTTTCACCTACAACTGTTCCAGAAACATGAAGGCTAAAGCACAGCAGTACAAACTTTAAGTAGCAGCATCACTTTATTGAAGTACTTTATCTGGATGTTGGAAGCACTGACATTCAGCATGGAACAGAATGAATGGTGATGATCTGCCTACAAAGCGCTGAAGAAGGCGAGGAGGCCAGTGTCAGGCGACGGGTGGGCCATAAGCTTCTGGATCTGCCAATAAAGTTGAAAAAATATATGTTTGTCACTCTCATTACTTAGGCTGGCAGCATATACTTAACAAAATTAACACACAAATTTGTGTTTGATCACTGCAGTATGAAGTCTTTTTTCTCCACCTATAAGGTCACCTGTAACTTATCAACAATGTCAGTCGTTTTTGATAGCAGTCGGAGGACACAACTAATTTATTTATTTTTCTTTTAAGTATACTACCAGGCTTATATTTATGACACATCTAAAACAAACATAAACAAAGTAGCTCAGGAGTCTAGTACAGAGAGCAGCTGTAGTAAGCACCTCCTTGAAGTTGGGGTGTTTAGCGTCTTGAACCAGCTGCAACAGAACAGCCTCTGTGGTGGTGAGGTAAGCTCCGCTCTGCTTCAGTCGGGACAGAGCAAACAAACGGTCCGTCTGGCTGTGGAGGGAGACGCAAAAGCAGTAACACACACATGTATACAGTTTCCACACACACAGGAACAAATTTATATTTAATGCAGGTGATAACAATGCTAAGTAGCAGAAAAGAAAAAAAACATAGAACACAAAGATACCTTCTGGATGAGACAGCATCAGCCACAATATGAACCTCAATCCCCTTTTCAAGCAGGTCAAATGTTGTGCACTGTGGAAAGGATAAGAAGCAGAGGTCATTCATTCAAGCACTTAGCTAATTACAGAATAATCGCATTACAGCTTAATAATCATCTGTCACATCATCACCTCCATCATACTTTTTTTGTGTCCATTTTTGAGTGCACTAACTAGTATATGCAGCATAAATATAAATCAAAACACACAGTCTGATGCACTGAATTCTGACAGCTGGGAATCTGACACAGTCTGATGCACTGAATTCAAGCAAGAATGCAGTCAGCCTTCTGTTGGAATGATAGGAAAGTCAACTGGGGTCTCAAACCTGCAAATAATTGTGCCTGCTGATAACTAGAACTATGATACACACTTAAAATAAATGCATTCATTACTTGCAAGCAAGCGTCAAGTTATCTTTATGTTGTCTTTTTTGATGCTGAGAAGGATTTTATGTAATTTCAACAGCTAAACTGCACAAAGAATGATGCGGTCTTACAGCGATACAGGCGTGTGCCTCTATTCCACACAGTATAGCCTGTTTGGGGTTCCCCAGAGCCTGCAGCTTATTCTCCACCTCCTCTATCATCATGGTGAATGAAGTTTTAGCATGAGCTGTCAGATCTGCTGCTCCCAGCTCTGGTACTGTGGGACCCAAGCCTTTAGGGTACTGCTCTGTCAAAATGGGGGGGATGCCAAGAACACGACTAGCCTGTGAGAAGAAGACAAATAATTAATACTTACAGGATATTGTCTGCGGCTAATAAACTGGTATGACTAAGAGAGATGTGTGTGAGAGTGAGTATTTCCAACCTGGAGCAATCTGGCCGCATTGCTGACGATGTTGGTGAACTGGAAGATGTTGGGTCTGAATTTCTCCTGCATGTCACAGAGGAAAAGCACTGCATCCTTGGTGGAGAGTCTACCAATGTTTGTCACTGCAAAAACAAGGTCAAAGAAAAGAACAAATTGTGTTCATTACATTTAACTATGCAACATAGAACAGGCCACTGATCACTGAAACAGCACTGAAGCTCTGAACACTTGATGGACGAAATATTTCCTCCATGGTGTTGTAACCTCTTGAAAACGATGACCAAATACTGTCATAGCTTAACACAAATTGAATGGAGCAACATTTAGGCGAACTTTAACATAAGAAAGTTAACTTACTGCTGTTGCCTGAAGGGACCAATTGTGAGGACGGGGAGTGGGTGACAGGTTAAACAGGACTGTCGAAAGTTCAACTTGTGGGTTTAAGTATTATGTTGTTCCATGTGACGCCTCCTGTGTAATTGTAAACCAACAGAAAATGTACCTATTTTACTTGCAAGTGAAAGAGGAAGTATGCATTCAATATTGAACAAGTACAGCATATCATAAGATTAATCAAATAGACAGCCAAAATCTGAATTTTTTATGAAAAAATACGATAAGATATATATCACAAAGTCAAAATAATAACTAACCTAGCATGTAGCTAAGCCAACATCTGAGGACAAGTTCAACAGCTTTTCCGGATGCGCGTTGACCAATGGAATTACGTGTTTTAGAGATTGATGTTTATTTGAGCCAATAGTAGCCGGTGTTTGCCGCGAATCGCCTTCCTAGCTCAGGGGGGCGGGAACCATAACTAACCCAAAGTGGTCGCTTGACTGAAGATGTCTGACAATGCAGAGTCTCCAACTGAAACGCAAAAAGAGGAGTCACAGCCACCGTCAGACGACTCGACGACAAATGAAGAGAAGAAAAAAAGTAAGCGAGCGTATATATCTATGTATTGAAAATCCGATTCTGTTAGCAAATAAAATATGTGTTTACGAGGGCTGTCAATTCCAGGTGTGTGACGTATATACAATTGACATTGATTCTGGCAAATGAGAAGGCTGTGTTTTTCTGCTTAGCCAATTATCATTTAGCGTTTAACGTGGCACTACCGGTTTAGGAAATGGCTAAAGCTAATGCTAATATTTATGAAGGCAATATCATCTTTTTGCTCTTAGGATACGTATTTTTTTCAGAAAGTCTGTTTCCATAATATATCAAATTTATGCTACTGTAATGCTAATTTCTACATAAGAATATACGTTATTAAGGCTAAGCTAACAAGTTCCGGTTAGCTTAAAACTGTCAAAGTGTCGCAGCCCAGTTTGTTATAAACTAAATATCTTATTTCAGGTTTTAGTGTTTGAAATAAATTTGGTAAGGAATTGCAAGAAATGCTCTCTTTTTTCCATTTTTCATTAGGTAGCTTTGTGAGATTTACGTTTATTTATGGACGGCTTTCTGTTTCAGTTATTTCAGTAAACAATATTGCCGACTTTGTCAAATAACTTTATTTCATAAAGGCTGTATATTTAGATTAGGCAAGGCAAGGGAGGTTTATTTGTATAGCACATTTCAACAACAAGGCAATTCAAAGTGCTTTACATAAAACATAAAAGTCATGAAGATACAATGTAAAAGCAACATAAGACCAAAAAAAAACATTAAGAAAGGTTAAAATTGAAGATAAAAAATAAATACATAAAATAGCATAAAGATATAAGAAATA
>JBBPCS010000855.1:14813155-14853053 GCA_037974645.1 Hollardia meadi
TACACACTGTATATAAACACTTGGTAAGAAGTTAATAAATATGTACTCTCTGACAGATAAACTTCTCAGCAGTCAGGCTTCAGCTGAGGTGATATTTCGTTTACTTAGTCATGGTATAACTTATTGTCTTATTGTGGTATTGTCTTTAATCCTTTAATGAAATATTCAAATACAATCCTATGTAATTGGCAAGCCTGCCCATACAAGTGAATGGGCCATGTGGAGCTTTGACCAGCAGAGGGGGCAATAAGAGGGAAGCTCCATGTTACACATGCCAAAAATCTGTAGCCTCTGATTAATGTCTTGGTAAGTAACAGCAAAGACCTCAAAGTCCAGAATTCTGTGGACCCTTGGATTATCCCACGGCTCTCACTGCTCGACGGGTCTATATCAGCACAGTAATTTTAGAACCATACTGTCACATCACTCCTTTGTCTTGTAGTTTTATTTAATATTTGTCTTTATGTATGTTTCTCTCTCTCTCTCTCTGTCTCTCTCTCTCTATTTCTTTTTCAGTGTTTTGGCAGTGATGGCAAGTTGGTTCTACATTACTGTAAATCTCAAGCCTGGGGTTAAACTGCTTCTCTTTTTTTTTTTAAAGCTCCATTTTGAACCTCCCCCTTCCTTAAAATTGTCCTCTGAACATGCACAAAATGCTGTTTTTGCTTTTTGCCCTTTGATTTCTTTCAGTGTTTCTGTACATATATATTGTAAATAAATTATTCTATGTAAAGGTCTCTCCCCACTCTTTTTAAGGTGTCACATTTTGTACATAAGAATAAACAATTAATGGGCATAGGATTTGGGTTTGCACAGCGCTGTGCTGATTAGGGGAAAAAAGCCAGCTACAAAAGCCTAGTAAAAGTCAAATTGGTGATGAGCTTAAACTGGTGGTAATGGTTTAGGGAGGAACCATCTCTAATAAGGGACATACATAGGAAGAGCGGGGGCACTACAGTAACAGATGGACTTAGAGGGATTACATGATTCAGGATGGGTTTGTGACATAAATTCCCAAGAAAGACGGAAAACAGTATAGTGGTGTGGAGTCAGACACTTCACTCCACCAGTCTTGTATCTTCATCCGACTATTGGCTGGGAGGATTAAAGTGGGGAGTGCAGCTGAAGGGTAAGGGTCGCTGCTGCTCATCTGGGAGGAGGAATACGATGAAGAGGGTAGTGCCACGGAAAATCAAGATGGAGCAACTAAAATTATGTTCCTAAGAAGATTTTTGACTAAGGGCTCTTGAACAAGGCAGAGATAACAGCGGATTGCAGGTTTAGAGACTGCAATAAGTGACAAAAGTGTTTTACTGTGGTAGTTACCTCGGGTTGGAACTACAAGGGACAAGAAAAAGCTCTGGTAAGTACTGATTATTTTAAAATAACTAGTGCTGAATTGATGAGTAAATAAAACATACAAACACAAGAAAAAAGAATGAGCATTTGATGTTTTTCTTTTTCGTGTACAATAGTAAACTGAAGAGCTTTGGTTTTGGACTGATGTTCAAACGACAATTTATATGAGGATTTCACCTTATAGCTCAGGAAATTTGGGTATTTTTCACTATATTTTGATAGAAATACACAAAATGATTAATGGAGAAAATACTTAAAATAAGAGTAATAAAAAATAATTGAGATGCATTGATTTTCTCATTTAAGTATGGATGGAGTTCATGGATATTTTGCCAAAAACTGCAGGTTAAATGAGGCAAATGGTGTCCAGTTTCTAAACAGCTTCGCTATATTTGTCAAGACAGACGAACCCGTTAATGCATCTGAAACGGTGATGTTCATTACAGAATTCTGTTCCTTTTGAAAAAAGAATTTCCGTTTTTTTTTTGGAAGATAAACTAAAAAGGTGATATTGGTGTTCTTCATGCTATTGGTAATTTTAGCAAAATCTTTGGACTAGCCTGCTTCCAGCTTTTACAAACATATAGCACACTGTACTGCTTTTCAATATGTTACCACTGACAGCAAAAATCAATAAAGTGTATATATTAACTGAGAATAAATTGTCTTGACATCAAAGGAAACAATGGTGACGATATCGGGGGTAGTTGCAGCCTTTTTAAAACCATGGACACAGTTCACAAAGCAGGCTTTTAGGTTGGCTTTATTCTTACGGTTTTGTAAATCATAAACATATTGCACAAATATTTTGACAGATAAAACACTAAGTACAGACTGTACATTTTTGTCAATGAAAATGTTTGCCTTGAGTAGCAACAATGATCTCATTCAGGGCATCCATTACGCTTTATGCATTTCCTGTTTTTTGTATTTTTTATCAACATTATTCAGATATCATAAACCACTATGGGTCGGTCCCCATAAAGATTAGGGATTGGGCTAAATTCACTTGGTTTAACTAATGTTCTCTTGTATTTCAGGGGCTTTGGGCTGACAGGGAGACACTGCAGAGAGAGAGAGATGGTCAGAGTGCACTTCACACTAAAACACACCTAACACAAACAGATTCAAGGAGATTACAGAGGATTACTAGAAAAACATTAATTTAGACCTGTTTCTCATCCATAATTTCATCAAAAAAAGTAATCTCTTGTTTTTGCTCCCACCCGTCTTGTCTTCTACAGAGGGTCCGGCAGTGGAGTTCATCATGAGCGGCAGGGTCAGGCCTGAGTGTGTTAATCAGGATCAGGGAGATATTAGCCTGGGTCACAGGATAGCACACATTACTCCATAACCACTCATTATAAACACAGCCGGGAGACTCATGTGACCTCAGGTAGTTTCATCACTCTTACTGCTTGAAGTAAAAGTCAACAACATTAGATGTCGCCATATGGATAACCTGGTTATAGCCTTTGTGTGTCCCAATCAACCAGTTAATTTCACTTTATTGCCTGGTGATGAACGGAGTGTAAGGATGTCCTCCATTACCCCTTTAAATATACAACTTTTAATGATAAACTCAAGTGTTTTTAAATGACCTTGGTACAGTCACACTGATTTAGTGCACACAAGAGGTCAGGGGATGTATAGCCACATCCTTCACCGCAGGGATCAATAGCAGGATATCACATTAAAGCTGCATCCCATTGTTTTCTCCTACTGTGAACCATCGCCCACCTAAATCCTCCCCCCTTGTTCATTTTTTTGGTTCCATCTGTCCATCCCCTGCTCCTTTTCCTCTCACTCTCTTTATCTTCCTCTCTTTTAATCACGCTGACTTTACAGTATGTTTTTTTTTTTTTCCAGCTGTGTTTTCTCATCTTCTGTCTGTACTGTTACGTCACATTTATCTTTGCTTTCTGTTTAAACCTGGCAGCACATCAACTTTTAAAACCACCCCAAAGAATCTGTCCTACCCTCGCGGCTCCATCTGTGACTACAGTCACACCTTCTGTCCCATTTGTCCTGTCCCTCTCTGTCCTCCCATCTCTCTAACCTCCACCCTGCCTCTGTCTTCACCTGTGTGGCCATGCTGGAGCATATGTCCCGTCGCTCTCGCTCTCTGCTCTCCCTGACCTTGACCACTCTGGCTTTGGCCCTCTCCATCTTGGCTCTCTGCACCTCTTACTGGTGTGAGGGCACTCACAAGGTGGTCAAGCCCCTCTGCCTGTCACCTGTCAAAATGAAGAACTGTGGTCAGAACAACAGCGAGCCTTACACCACAGGTATTGTACTCCCTGTTTCTTTATTGCTTTTGATTGCTCTTTTACTGTACCCATCCATTTTTTGAGGTGCACCTCTCCATTTATGCAAACAGAGCAGTTACTGTATGCAGCCAAAGTGGAGAAGTTGAATTACGGTTCAACAAAACTTTAAAATGAGCAAAATGCTTTGGCAAAAAGACTTTGAATATCATAGATGTCACACACTGAGTTTAGCATCTTATAAAAAGCCATGTTGCATTAATTTTTGAGGTGAAGCTCTACTAACAAAGGAGCAAAAATAGACTTTTTCTAGCTAACAAGGGTGCAACATAATAGGTATGTTAATAACACAAGAAGTATTCAGATCTTTTAAGTAAAAGTAGTTATAATACATTGTCAAAAATACTCCATTACAAGTAAAAGTTCTGCATTCAATTCAAAAGTATAGCTGTCAAATACATTTAGTGGAATAAAAAGTACAATATATCCCTATTTAGAGAATTTTGCGAAATTTAGCAAAGTAGAAGTATACAGATACATAAACTGAGGTACTCAAGTAAAGTACAAGTACAAAACAATCCCCTCCTTCTTTCTTAGAGCTATAGTGATAAAACCACAGTGAGCTCATGAAGAGAGTAACTACAAAAAGTTGCCTGGTGAATAATCCCCATGTGTTGCAACATGTCCACAGACATGCCAGTTTGTTTTAAAGGGCAGTTCATGGATGCATCCTACCTGACGACAACAGTCATGTGATGTTTTCTTGGCATTAGACTTTTAGAATAGTCAGGCATCATTTGAATGTTGAAACCTTGTTACCAACCAGGTACCAACCCGTCATACACAGGTTCTGATTTTTAAGACTGATACTCTCAGCAGGATAATGAATCACTGCTTTAAACGCTTTAAGAAACATGACTTTCAGTGGCCTGTTTCATTTCCAAGTCTCAGGACTTAATAATAATATATAATCAGATAATCGGATATTTGTATCTTTTTTACGTACTTCTAAAAAATCTACACAATCACCATAATTAGACAAAATACTCCTAACTCAAGCGTTACTTACCCTACACCTCTTCCAGAGCTTTGAACTGCATCTTACAGCCTTCATCAGTTGAATGCTGAAGAACAAGTGCAAATCTTTCTCACTGACCAAACTCTGACTGACTGAGATGTGATTCAAAGCTCTTTCTAATGGAAAAAGCTTGTAAGCACTAGCAAGGTGAACCAAATAAAGTGGATACTGAGTGTGTATACATAGTATGTTATGTCACATCTATAAAGGTGAAGTAGACAATTCCCAAGTCATCAAATATCAACGTTTGGGTTGATATTTAGACTGATCCCCCGGGACGGTATCAAACCCAAAGAGTCGGTATCTGACAACCTGAGAATGAGACCCAATATTTCTCCAGAACTGTCGACTTCACCTTTAAGTGTTTGTGCATATGGCCAATGTGTTGTTGTGCATCATCTCATAAGTCCAAAATATAAAATACTTTCTGACTAGGCAATACCAAAATTTTGGCCTCGACTCTTGACCCGATTGAACATACTGAATTTTTTTATCTTTGCACTCTGTCACTGCATAACAAACAATACCTTAAATTAATCTGACTAGAAAAATTGACAGGCTTTTATCCCCGTTAGAAACTGATTGTTCTGTGGTTGTGGTTCTTTTTAATCTCTTTTGCCCACACCTTAGTCCCACAGTGAACTAAATGATGGCTTAGTGCATCTGTGGGGGTGTGAGGGGAGCTCCCAAAGGTTTATTAATCCATGGAGAAAAGGTTTACACTGCCTGCTGCCTGGTTTTAAATTTCTCAACAGATATGCTTAATCCACAGTGAGATTAAAAGCTCTTACCGCATAACGGAATCAACTTTGATCACTATGTGTACTTTGTGTATTTGTACAGAAATATCTATCTTTACAGTGGTGGATTTAACTCTCCCTTATGCTTCTAAACCAGTTTACAAACACACACGTGGAGGACAAGGTGCTGTCTGACAAAGCTGCATGACTGCAAACCACTGAGGCATGGTACTTTTGAGGCAGTGGTGTGATGAACAGACTTGCAGGTGTTTTGAGCTCACTGTTCTGTATCCATTGGTCATTCTAAATACTCTTTTTTTTAAATATCCAATTGGACTGCCAGTAATTCTAATAATTAATTGGTGTATAAGTGTATGTTTAATGCTTTTAAGTGTATTTAAAGGTATAATATGTTGCATTTCTGCATTAAAACATCTAAAAGTGGTTTTGATTAGTTGTGTATTTAGAGTATTCCAAATGATTTTAACAGTGTTCAAACCCAGAGAAATCTGGAATAGTATTCAAACTGAGCCTTTTCATTTGGTCAGAAAGCATCAGAGAGTGAGAAAGAAAGTCAGCAAACAGGACTAACGTAACGTCAATAACATTACCTTCTCTGTGATCTGTCTGAGTCACTCAGAATCAGATAGATTTTCATCGGCAATGGTGGTTGTTCAACAACGAAGACAACAACCCCCATGATCCCACGCTACTTAGGTATTTTATTTAGTCTTGACTGAGAGACCCCTAGTGGCAGAAATGACATAGAGTGTGCTTAATTGTCCTCTGCCTTTGTGGTGGATTAAGTTTATAACAATAGAAAACATTCAAAGAACCCATTAGATGTTTGTGAAGTATGAGTGCATTTGCAGTATGCACTTCTATTTGTCTGTGCATCTCTTTGCCTGCACATGCATGTAATGTACTGTATGTTTGTGTTTTTGGGTGGATCAGTTGTTAATGCTGGCACCTCACAGGAGGAGGGTCCTGTGTTTGTTTGATGATGTGCATGATATCCTGTGTAGTTGGGTTAGAGACCATTGATTGCCCATAGATGTGTGTGTGAGCATGATGTGTTGTGTCTCTATGTTTAAAAAGATGTGACCGTCAGAGACTGTCCTCCCAGTGCATTTTTGATTCTGCTCCACCATCCATATCAGGGATAAGCAGCTACAAAAATGTACCTAAAATGCTCTTCTCATTGTCACACAGAGAGTCCCACTCAGAACCCCTTTAACCGCACACTGTCTCCAGCCAGGAGAGACGAGTTGGCCAAGATCAGACAGAGGCAGCTGGCCAACGCGGTTCACTACATCTGGGAAACGGGTGAAGACAAGTTTGCTTTTAGATACTTCCACACAGGTTTCTGGGAAAGCTGCGAGAAACACAATGATGGTGAGCACACGTCCAGTCACACAAACACACTTGCACTCGATCACAAATTTAGTTATACTGTTACTCTAGTGTAGTTGTATTTTCATGGACATTAGGAGTTCTTCAGTTTCAGCTGTTTTCCATCCGCATTTTTGTTCATGTCTGTAAATTTTGTTGGCAGGGGAGAAATGTCGAAGCTTTATAGAGTTAACGCCTGGTGAAACACAAGGTGAGTTGTGTCTCAGATCTGCGTTAAAATATTAAGACTATGAAATTCTTATTTTAGCCCCTTTTGAATATATTTCCCCCTATGTACTGTATGCATGTGGGTCAATTGTGTTTGTATTTTCGAATGTTGCAGGTGTGCTCTGGCTGTCAGTTATTTCAGAGTTTACATACATCGGTCTGCTGGGGATGGGCTTCTTACTGATGTGGCTGGAAGTCTTATGTTCCCATAAAGAGATGCACTCGCTAAAAATCAATGCCTATGCAGCAATCTGTACTGTGTTATCAGGTAAGACTTCATGTATCATTCAAGTCTACAATATGTTATATCCACCACCTTCTCCATAGATCATTCTCTGTCTGCATAGTCATCTTTGTTTTCTGGACTGTCTAGGTTTTGTTTGTTTCATCCCTTATGCAGGTCTTCTTGGGATGGTGGCCCATATGATGTACACCACAGTATTTCAGATGACAGTCATTGTGGGCCCCAAAGACTGGAGGCCTCAGTCCTGGGACTACGGCTGGTCGTTTGCGTAGGTGGCTGATCCTTAAGAGTCAGCATAAACCTTAATCAAGCATGTGCATAAAATACTCGTCATTTACAGGCTATGATGACATGTTCCTCTTCTCTCTTTACCCATTCTAAATCTACTCTGTTCCCAGTCTTGCCTGGGTGTCCTTCAGTTGCTGTATGGGGGCCGCTGTGGTCACACTCAACTCCTACACAAAGACCATCATCGAGCTCCGTCGCAGGCAGAGGCTCCGTTTGGAGGAAGCAAGAGCCGCCACTCATGCTCCTTCCTATGACGAGGTTGTTCCAGGTGGCGGGCTCTACTCAGTCAGTGGCCTGTTGCAGTGTCCAGACGGCATGATTGATGTGGCGTGGGCCCCGAATGGCAGCGTGGTTGGAGTGGGAAATGGGGATGTACCGACACTGGTTTTAGTAGGAGGCTGTGGGCCAGAGGGGTGTGAAGACTGTGAGAGAGAGATGGATGAGATGGAGGAGGCCATGGACCGAGTTGATTCACCTTGTTAGGGGATTGTTCATATCCATCAACTAAAAGGGCTGAAAAACTGAAAAAAAGGAAAGACACTGTGGCCGTGCTGGAGAAAAATCAATGTGAGCAAACACATCCTGTTTTCTCTGTTCTTCCAGTTTGTCTTTTAATGAAGTTGGGATCTAATAATGGAATGGAGTATAATAGTGCTTGAAAGCCAGTGAAATCATCCATCCATCCATTATCTATCACCGCTTATCCTATGCAGGGTCGCGGGGGGGCTGGAGCCTATCCCAGCTGTCCCAGAGAAATCAATACAATACAAAATGTAAAGACTACAATGTACTGTATGTATAGATTACACTGACATGCAAGACTGCTTTTTCTGGGTATTTCTCAGTGCCTCATGGTAGGAAAGTCAATGCATGTCTTAAATGTAAATGCATATAAATGTTTATACTATTTTATTATTTAAATATTAACATGCACTGTATCAGGACAAAAGTCATCTCAATAAGTATTTCCTTGCATAGACAGGATGGATGTTTCTTCTCCTGTCGATACCTAAACAGAACAGCTTGTCCTTTAGAATAAATATACAATATATTCTCATTTATCTGAGTGAGACATTCAACATGGTTCCTTTTTCAAGCTCTTCTCTCATGTGGCAAACTTTTGACAGATACAGCATTTGGATGCAACGCATGTACACCAGGAGCTACAACAAACACGGCCTCTCTGCAGATGCACAGACAAACCCCATAAGATAGACACATTGAGATAGAAAGATTACAGAGATTTTTAAAAGTCTGCTCTCTGATGTTGAACAGAAGATTATGTTTAAACCAGTAATCCCGAGTTGGATTGAGAGAAGGAGGAATAGAGTGAGGAGAGATAGCAGGCATGTGAAGGGATGGAGATGGAGAGGGGTGGGGCAGGGTGTTGGGGGGTCAGAATGAAAGTTGGAAAGAAATGTAGACACACACACACACACACACACACACACACACACACCTTAAATGTATGTAGGTTGTATATTTGTGATAATCCTGGATTTACAGTCTGGGATAAAAACAATTGAAAACTTAAGACCTAAAATACCAGTTTTGTCAACTACCAGCATTATATTATGCAGTCTGTTTCTAGGCAATAGGGGAATTTATTGTTTTTGGGAAAGATAAAGATATACACAGATGTATGAGAAAACCTTTAATTTATTGTACAGTGAATAAAGTACAACACTTGAGAGCTATGGCCTCTATTAAGACATTTCCAGTTCTGTAAAAAAGCTTTAATGAGCTATGGTATGATACTATATTATATTTGTCATTAACACATATATATATATTCACACAAATATTCTTATTTTAGTCTGTTTTATATAAATGTATTGACAAGCAATAGTAAAACACAGCATGATTTGCAACGAAGACACTGCAGAGAAGAGTATTTACACGGAGGGGTTGAGTGGGTTAAAGAGGAGAAAGCATCTGAGGCTGGGAGGGGAAAAGTGTTTAACAAAGGAAGGAGTCTAATGAGAGAAAGGAGGAGAGGGTATAAAATAGGAATTACTTTATTGTTTGAGTGGTTCGTAGTGGATAAGACGCATTGCATTCTCATTTTCAATCACTCCTTTGATGAACTCTCCTTCAGCAAGTCGCTCTGTAAGGGGGGAAAAGAAAGCACAGGAGATGTTACCATGGGAAGGAAATGGTAAACAAGATATACAGCACAGAGTGTGGGATAAAGATGAGGTTTAATAATGACTCTTATCTAAGAAATCCATTCTTATCTTCTGTGGGTGTGCTTATGTGTGGGTGTGCGTGTGACAGTAGCATGCAGAGGAGTCACTTGAGGTTTGGTCCATGACTAGTACATACGTAATACAGCTTGCATGACACGAGTGATGCTGTAACTGGGGATGTGCCCCTAGGTGGCTTTATTGCTTGTATTGTTATTAAGCCAAACAGCTGATTGTGAAATGTAATCTTCGCTGCAGGATGTAAGAACAGCTGCTGAGGAAAGGTAGTAAGAGCTTACACTGATTTTCCCTCTCTCTAACACAAGTACATTGTGATAAGAACACAATAACCTGCCATGCACTGCGGAGGCACATTGTATGTTTCATTCACTGTTGTGTGTGTGTTATTCCCTCACCGTTGTCTTTCTTTTCAAAGTAAGACCAGAGCTTGTTGGCTCTCTTCTCGGGTGTGTTCTCATCCTCTGGTAGCTTGATCTGCTCCTCTTTGGGGATCAGCTTAAATATGGCCTGGGGGGGGGGGGGGGGGGGTGTCGGGGGTTGTGTATAAGATCATTTCTCTCACACAAATAATGTATGGATGAATGTATATGACAAGTGAGTAAGTGCACAGTCCTCTTGATGCAAAACAACTTGACATTTATAGAAAGACTTTCTCCTCATGATTGTCTTATGTCTAGTCCCTGATTACTGTTAGAAGACATGTATACTCTCTGCAGTTTGGCTGAATACAACCAAATCAAGTAGTTTGTATTTACATCTTACACAAAGTATAGCCTCCAATCCCCACATGACAACTGATCTGCCTGCCAAATTCAGCCACAGGAGCAATCCTGGAGGGCTTTGCCATTACAATTTAAACGTAGGCTATGTATAGGAATTAAAAACCCACTGGTTGTGTCAAAATTAATAATCCAGCAGCCCACGGCAACACATTCAGGCCTGTGTGTCATTTTTCAGAAATAGTTATTCTGCAGTGGGCCACTTGGAATCCAGCAGATGGTAAATGACTGTGCACTTTAGGTTCAGGTCTTTAAGTGTGTGTCCCACTTAGAGAGGAAGCACTCATCTCCCACATTTAAGACACCTAGATTAACATGGATTAGTGCCAAGAGTCAAGCCACAGGCCAAACACCAAGATGTCATCTATTTGCTCCCTGGACTGTCCCTCCATCTTGCCCCTCTCACTTGTGGGCTGTATAGTTCACACTGTGAGTTTAGATGACAAGTAGTTACGGGTCATTTATAAGAAATGAAACCAAATCTGTATCAAGCACAGACATGTGGAAACCCTAAAAGGTACGCTGTATTCACACCCTCTCTTAACATATCTATCACATCAGTTTAGTATAATATACTAGACTAAACTATAATTTTTCATCCTGCCTTCCTCACTCAAATGTTCCTACTTCAAACCCACGAATGAAAGCAGATACCACTGGATTATTTTTATGTAATAATGATGTTAGCTTCTGTGCATATACTGTAGCAGATCTGTTTTTTCTACCACTCCACAGCATCTAATTTTGTTGCAGGTTGTTGAATCTTTGGCAGAGTGGCTTTAAAATGTAGCTATTTAGTGCTGTGGTTGTAAACATGATGCATATGGCATCAGGCCAGCTGGCCAGGAATTAAATCCCATTACAATGCCAGCTGGATCCTCAGCTGATCTGTCTAAACCTCTTACAATTCTATTTCATTTGTCTTAAAACTTTACAACCTCCATCAGACTGAGGTTTTATCACATAATAACAATAACGACTATTATTTTAGTGATTAGCATAAATAAATCTAACAGTCCAAAGTGGCAGCCTTGTGAATAAAAGAAACATGGATTAGAGTCAGGGATGATGGGCAGTCCCTCTAGTGGAGCAGCCTTACTTAAGAGTAGCACTGCCTACATTGTCTGAGAGCTAAACCTGTAATCACAGAGATTATTAGGAGTTTGAGGCTCAAATAGGCTGGCTAAATCGGCGGGCAGTCAGTATTGAGACCTAAATATCACGAGAGGGATGGTCACTTTTCTAATAAATAGCAACTCATTTTTACATGGAATTAAAATGAGTTGGTAAAATACCAAGAAAACCTGATGATATAATGCAGTCCGAAAATAATTCTCAAAAATTATTGCCTCAAAAATGACCATACAATTAAATCAAATCCTCAAAATTCAGGAAAATTGAACATTATAAAATTAGAAAGCAGTATTCTCTGCAGGACTTTTGTATTAGATTGCATGATGTCAAGTAATCCTCTTATTGTCTTTTCTTTTGTAGCTTTGACGTCTAAGAATAAAACCTTTCCCTTAGGACTATAAGCAACAGAACAACTGATATATGTTTATAACAACAATAAAGATGAACATTATGGTAAAATAAAACAGCAGTTGTCTTTAGTGCTTGTAGTCAACATAGTCTGATACTACTCCCTATTAGAGAAAAAGTCTGTTTCGAAAATTAAACTCTATCTGAGGAGACAAAATCTTTAGAACAAGATATAACCTGTAGAAAAAGTGGATACCATTAATAGCTCTTAGCCACAAGAACCATGATTAAAGTGTCTCATCCTTCCATCATTATCACCACTGTCTCACACATGTATCCTCCTTACCTGGCAGATCTCTGTCACTTCTGTCTTGTTGATGTATCCATTCTTGTCTACATCAAACAGTGAGAAGGCCCACTCCAGTTTTCGGGTCGTCTTCCCAGTAGAGGTCATGTGCAATGCAATGATGTACTCCTTGAAGTCCAAAGTGCCATCATCGTTGGTGTCAAAGGAGCGAAACACATGTCGTGCGTAGCTCTTGGCATCACTGTCAGGAAAGAAGCGGGTGTAGATCTGCTCAAACTCTTCTGGTGTTATGCGCCCCGTTGGGCACTGCTTCTGGAAGTTCTCGTACCACTGGCAGATCTCACTTTCAGTGAATTTGGTGCTGAGCTTCAGGTCATCCAGGATCTCCTTTGATAATGCGCTACTGGTGGTATTTCCCATGGTAGTTGCTTTCGGTGTCCTAGTGATGTGTCAGCTCTGACAAACTCACCAGCAAATATTTGCCACCTGAGTTTTTCTTCCCGTGCCACCTGAAACTTACTGACTTGAACTCCCCCGTTGATGTCAGAGGTGAATGAAAAACCCTGCCAGTGAAAAAAATAGATTTACACCTCTGAAATCCTAAATTTGTTGATACTCATAGTAAATCACATTGTGAGGATAATCAGAACAGTAGGGAAAACGTACCTGTGTGTTGTGTGGGAAGATGATGGCTGGAGAATTGAGTGTCTGTCTCAAGACTAAGACAGCGAGAGATAAGGAGGGCCGGGGGAAACACACTCCTACCGTGGAAGACTGGGTTAATTCTGTTAATGCGGGATTTAAGGTGGCTGAGCTCTATGACTAAAATGAACCCCCAGATCCTAATTTTCTCTCTTGGGTCTGGAATTCTAGAAAGATCTACAGTATATGACAGTGTTGCGTTCATTCCCCTTTTAAATTATCTGTAAAAAAGTAAGAATTCAATAGGTAGGTTATGCCTTTGTGGTAGTTAATCGTCTTACTTAATAACTCAATATTAATCAGTCAGCATAGGTTCAATGCATTTGACTGTATCCTTGTAGTTATATCCCCTTCATGATATTGGAACGTGCTTGAGTGCTACAGATTAATACAAATTTAAACATAACTTTTCTACACTGGCCAACAGATTAGCAGACGTGTTCTGGGAAACTCATGGCCCCAGGTGGGTTGTCAAAGCTAGCTTTAGGTTCTCCAGCAGTATTTCTGCTATTTCAGTAGAGCCCTTTCAATGGGTTTAGTTGACCACTGACATCTAATTTCAGACTAGCATCTGTCCATGCAGTTTAACTCCCCCTCCCACCCACCTTACCTCCAATCCCAACTATGCCCCTCACATCATCGTTACTGCCGGCCTTCTCTGTATGTGACCTCCTTTCTGTCTTACATGAGTGATGATGATGCCCTCCTTTCACTGACTTTTCTGCCATTACCCCAGGTTTGTTTTGTTAAATGTTTTAAAAGTATTTCTCTGTCAAATTCTGTT
The DNA here is from genome assembly GCA_037974645.1 of Hollardia meadi. Classification (NCBI taxonomy): domain Eukaryota; kingdom Metazoa; phylum Chordata; class Actinopteri; order Tetraodontiformes; family Triacanthodidae; genus Hollardia; species Hollardia meadi. Next base: position 14,827,013 of record JBBPCS010000855.1, read on the forward strand.
TTTTGTTGTTGGGTTCACTTTTCTCTCTACATAGTTTTGTTTCATGCACTAAAGGTGTCCTGTTTCACATACTGACAGTCACAAACATGCACACCTTCTTTTTCACTGCTTTTCTACGCAGTCCCTTGTAACTCACTCCCTCGTCCTCGTAGCCGTTCTGTATATGGTCTCTTTATTGTCAACAGCCATCACCCTACAGGAGGGGTCCCACTGATCACACACATCAAACCCACTTAATAACACTTTGGCTGACACATACGGTACATCATCAATCAGTTTTATTTGTGTCTGGAAGTATTATCTTGATTGTCTTAACTGTTGTTTCTGTGTATAGCAGACTTGCAGAAGGGTGTGTATAATGAAAAGCGACAGATGCAAGCACAGGTCGACAGCATTAGCAGCTCTTACATATACTCTGTTTATCACACTGTACGGTTATCATTCATGGTGTATTTTTTGCAGCAGGATTTTCTTTGCTCCATAAATATGCTCAGTGAGTCCATCTATTGGATTACTAATACCCTGTCCTGCCCCGTCCCACCCAATCCAACACTTAGCCAATTACCATCATCATCATCCTGTGAGTGCCATGGCCAATAGAATTACCCCCTCCTCTCCACAAAGCAATCCCTGACATCTGACCTATACCCTCTGCTCAAGCTAGAGCAAGTAAGGATTGGTGGTCACTTCTTAAATGTTTGTCTACTTGTGGAAAAGGTGAGGATTTGTGTAATGTGGATGTCTAAGCACAATCTATAGCATAATGATAATGTCTCATAGCAGCTATTACATTGCTTTGCAACACTAAATAGGATATATATATTTCTTGTGCAGGCAGTAACATTATATACATAACAAAGTGCAGCAACAGGTGAAAGTTAGTCAATAGTAGAAATCAACACATCTAAAAATATCTGCAATTAGGACAATGACTCGCTACCGGCAACATGCCAGTTGGCTGGTCATCATAACAGCCTATTAACTGGCAGTATCAAACTTCACCTGTGTTACAGCATTAACCTGGGAGCCAGCTCAACGTCAGCACTGACATACAGTATATAGTGCCAGTCAGTCCCACTCAGTGTCAACATGGCAGGTCTGGCCTTTCATTCATGTATGTTTTGCACTTGGTAACAGAAAGAAGCAAATAAGGAATCTGTTTTCAATTAGTTTTGTTCCATTTTTTTCAATTTTCAATTTTGTTGCATTTTTAATTTCTGTGTGATTACTTGTGGTTATTTCCCAAATGAACAGTCCAATGACAACATGAATTATAAAACATTTCTTCTATAACAGGTAATTCCCTATCATAATTCAAGATAGTCAAAAAAGGCATACACCTCATGCCCCAAAGTTTTAGGAGTAAGAGCACTGGTGAAAAAATAAGCACCTCGCCACCAGTGAATGAGAAATGAGAATGCTGAACAGGAAAATGCTTTAAAAAAGAAAAATCCATTCTCAGCCCAAACAATGCCTTGGTGGGACACAACTCTAATCTTAAGCCTGAAAGAGAGAGGAAAAGAGGAAGGGAGTTGTTCCTAGATACATATCTGGTAATGGGTTATAATGACGCTTAATGACAGACAAGAACTTCCAACTGAACACACAGGAAGAGAGGAACAAACAAACGATGGCAACCATCTTGACAACTGTTTCCACGTATATGATAAAGGTAATACCACTTGGGCACCCTGCTCCCATTTCTACAGCCATTGTCCAGGGAGAAAGCCAGCAGCACTTTTAGGCTTTCACTAAAAGCACTCAGATACCAGGGGGGGAAAATCATGTCTATGAATTTACAAGATCATTGCATTTGACACCATTTCAATCAACCTCTAAGCTCCTGATTCAACACTGAGGTAAGCAACTTCACTACTTCTTACACATTTTCGTTTTTGCAAGTACCAATCAAATTTGAATTTATGGTGTCAAAAAGTGTCCTTCTATTTCATATTCTATTCAGTGGATTTCAAAAGTAAAGATATCTATGGGAAACTTGTGAACTTGATTTCAATTTAGAATTTATAACTTTTATGGGCGTAAGAAATTCTGTTTGCATGATTTTGCAAGGATCAGCTTGAAGAGAGTAGAAGGCTTATGTTAAGGCTTATTGTAGTTTCCCGAACTAAAGGCATTATAATTATCATGCAATCACAAATATTTGTTGGATCCAACTGGAGAGGCCAAAGAAAAATGCTTGGAGCTATTTTGGCTGTTAAATAACCAATTTTAATGGTCCTTAATTTCCTTAACTCAGCCTCACAGCGAGTCAGGCATTACTTACGATGTGCAGCCAATATTTTTCACATCCAGACCTTTACTCTAAATTGTATTAAGAATCCCAAAGTTAATGATGCACAAGACATTTTGATGAATATTTCTGGAATATTTCATTCAGTGATGAATGATTTTTCCAATCTTAAAGCTACATAAGGGGGAATTAAAAGAGGAATCAAATTGTTAATCATGTTAATGTTTGTGCGTCATGTTGTAGGAGTAAGAAAGAAGAAGAAGCTGCAAGCAAAATCACTTTTGATGGTCTGACAAAGGAATTAAAACCCAACCATGACAACCAAGATGGAAACGCTTGATCCTTCCACTCTATCAGATGTCACCTCTACTGTCACCTACGACCGTAAATCTGAGACAGTGATCTTACCAGAGGGGGTCGTCTCAGTGGCGGGCATCACCGTGGTTACTGGGGGTGTTGAGCTGTCCTGTGGATCCTGCATGCTGGCCTTTGGGTTTTGGGGAACTCTCATTGGCTTCAGTTGTGTAGCTGTGGGACTATGGGACCAGCTGAACCGGTCTAAAGGGGGAACCTCTCACTTACTGGGACTAGGATTGGTGATTCTGGCCCTCAGTTTCTTGATGGTGGGAAGTGTGGTGGCATTTTACCTCCTGACGAAGAAGAAGAGAGCGATGACACAAGAGGAGAGAGAGGATGGAAAAGAGGTTCTTGTAGAGAGTGGGAGGGTAATTAAAAAAGTCACTGTATGAAAAAATTAGTCAGAACATAAGAGAAATTGATGACAAGTCTTCACAGAATTCTATAATTGGATAATAAATAACACACAGTCATACTGAGCAAGAAAAAAAACATTGCCCGTGTGCCTCTTTTACAAAACAAGTTCACTCCTTGACAGTCCTGTCTCTGTACTTCCTGCTCTTCCCTTAATCTTTCAATCTGCATTATGCAGAAATGCAACTCCTGTTTTCCAGGGAAATACAGCATATTCCTCTATTCCATGCTACCTTTTACATCCACTTCACAAAATTTTAAGGGACATTTTGTACTTTTTACTGAACTATATCTCATCAACAGCTATAGTTACTAGGTACTTTGATTATCAAGATTTTACATACAAAGACATTGTGATTTGATTTTGTTGCATTGTAATAGATTAAACTACTCAACAGTATATATACAGTATAAAGTAGTTAAAATTAGCTTAGCCTCATCCAGCTTCAAAATACTGTATAAAATGAATACAACAGTAATAATAATCCAGTATAATACTCTGAAGGTGGCCATTATGCTGCCTGATGTATATCATTCTGAATACAGAACATTTACTTGTTGTGTTTTTATATTGAGGTATTGCTACTTTTATTTAAGTTGCACTTAATAGTACTTCTTCCACCATTGCCTACCACTACTTGTATTTTCTTTTGTTCTCATGACTTGCAATTTTACATACATTTTACCATGTGGACAGACCATGTGGAGTATGTAAAAAATATACTACATGTAAAATAAATATGTTTGTGTGTGAGAGAGATGGAGTAAAAGAGAAATGGAGAGAAAAACCAGATGAATACCTAAGAAGGCAAAGTGTGCAGATAATAAAAGGAGACATTACAGAATACAAGTCTGTTAGAAGGCCGTTTCATTATACAAGAACATATTTTATTTCGTACTTTTGTGCCTATAAATTTCATTTTAGCTGTATTCTGCTCACCCAATGCAATTAAGGGAAATTCAGTTTTATTTGCATTAAAAAAAAAATTGTAAAATGTTTCTTAAAAAAAAAAGTATTTTAAAAATGTATTTAAAAATCTGTCTTTACACAAAGAATGTCAGATTATTTAAGAAACTGGACCAACTGAAATTAATAGTCCTAACAGAAATGTTGACCGGGAGGTCTGAGGATTATACTGAGGAACCGAGACATGTTGTTCTTGAGTTTTATCATCCCTATCATCCAAATCCTGTTACATAGCTGCATAGGTATATTGAGCTACAGTATTCCAGTGAAGGTTGAAGACAGGAGTTGGCCTTTGAAGTTTGCACTGGGAGCAGTTGTGAAACTGTGAAAACAGTATTGGATTGAACAAAACAAATTCAAAGAACAATGAACAAAACATGATTTACCATAAATAGGTTTTTGTAAAATGAATCGGTACTCTGGCAACAAGAAAGCAAGAGACACAAAAGTATAGACATCAACAGCACGTTTGTGCCATAAGAACAGGTGTTACTAATAGCATTAATGATGTTGATTCTCTGAGTATAAGTGAGATGTTAAATGGATTATAGCCATGATTAATTATATTATTTACACCTGAGCTTTTTCTAATGTGACATGTCTTTTGTGAAAAGGGCCTATTAGTTATTATTATTAGGCCTACATTGTCCGTTTTGCCAGTAGGAAACGTATCACCTGTGATAGAACAAGTCCCCATAGAAAATACAACACAGGAATTAAATTAACCTCGAATTAACACATTAGCCCCACACAGCTAGTATAATAGCTAGCTTGGTTAACACTAAACGCAGGGAACTAATTTAATACCTCAAATTACAAACAGTCACAAAATAACTAAAGTAGTAGGCATTTAGAGACGGTGCTTGTAAATATTTGCTTGGTGACTGATCTGACAAAACGTCGTAAACGTAACAATGTCAGTAAAATGTCCGTAACTGCTACCAAACTGTGCTAGCAACAGAATGTTCAACTGAAACCAACTGCTGGTGGCAGAATAATCTGAAACCACCATCATGGCGCCACAGAGTGAGAAATATTTCTCTTTTAAAAACTTTGTAACTCTATAAATATTATTTTGTAAGTGAATGGCCCTTTAATGTAAATAATTATCAGGAAGGGTAGCCTATAGAAAATGTAGCCTAGCATGTTTTGCGAAATTAATACAATTCACAGAGGTAACGGTCAGAATCTTAACAGGGCTGCTAAGGGCAGGTAGCTGCACAGAAACCGGCATCTTTAACGGAGATTAGAAGGGAGAAGAAAGGAGAGGACGGAAAGGGGTGACGTGTTAGTACCTCCATCTGCCGGATTTAAAACGAACTGTAGCCTCCTTCATCCCATCCACAGAGTTTTCTCGGGATTTACAGTAAATGCTGTTCCCCTGTACCTTACTGTGTGAAATAGTAGCCTAACACCTGTCTGTATAAGCTATTTTATTATGTATTATTTACAGCATGTTTCTCAATGAAATAAATTTAGACAGAGGGTTCAACAATGATGAGAAAAAAACAAACAAACATTTGGCCCATTCGTCGTTTTCGCCTATTGATCTTACTTACTTGACACCTGAATAACTATATCTACAACGACCGTTCACAATGCAGCCATTGTTGACTTTCTGGTAGTATTCTGACTAGTTCTCAGGTATGTGAGGCATTTCTTCAGGTAGCTTATCCAACTTTACCCAGGTCACCTGACAGCCCACTGCAACCTCGTTGGTCACGTGTCATCGTTCAAGTTTCAGGAAACTTTTTTTCCTCCTTCTGAAAATAAAACTACCAAGGTCCCGCCTTCTTTCCCTCCTATTGGTTATACGCGACAATTGCATCGTCCTGATTGGCCAGACTGAGGACAAGTCTGTGCTCGTCAGAATCAAACAACACCCCCTTCTTTAAACTCGTTTATGTGTAATTGATATCGTCCCCGAAGAAGAAAAAAAAAACGGCTGGAGTTTTGAGTATTTTAGGTCTGTGAAGTGAAACTCACAAAGGGGTCAGTGATTAAAGGTGAGTTTGTAAAACGGCAGTCCAACAGCGCGACGACTCGGCTTGTTATTTGGTCAAGTTACAACTTAGTAAACTTGCTGTCAAAGACCTCTCAAGGTGTCCACTGACAGTCATGTTACTTATTTATACAGTATGTCTATTCAAGCGTGTCATTGTTAAAGGCTTGGGTTCTTTCTATATTACCAATAAGGCTAATTAGCCTAATTATGGACGCATATAACCTGTCCCTGTTTTTATGTTGTCATGTTAGTGTGTTAACATGTAACCAATTGAACGTCTCTTGTGTGCTATTTGTGTTGCTGTTTCGACACAGACATGCGCTCCGTGTTATACATTACATAGTGCCTATTGTAGAGTTTCAGCTCTTCTGGTGCGATTGCTTAAGTTTTAGTAAAGGTATGGGGATTAGGGGATTAATGTATTAAAGCCACTGAACTGCATACAATACACTTGTTTCTGCTTTTGAAAATTGCAACTTTAAAGAGAAGTCCATCCAGGAATGAATGTGTGACTAAGTGTAATACTACTGTAGGTTTTCATTTATCTGTAAGCCTGAACATTAACAAGTATACTTACTGATCTTAAATGAATGTCTTTTTAGTTTATACCCTAACTTAAAACAAAGTGTTGGAATTAAAATTTCATCCTTACTCAGACATTGCTTTTTTGCTGTTAGACAAACCACATTATTCACTGATTAAAATAGCAGAAATCACACACACACATGTTCAAACCAATTCTAAGCTCATTGTAACTAGTTGGAAAAAATGACAAAAAAATGCATGTCTAAGCTTGAATATTGCGTAAAACAATTGACCATCCTTTGAGTTCAACTTTGCAGGAAAGATATTGACAATTTTATCATATTTTCTTCTTCTCTTTTACAGGATGGACTCTAAAACGCCCCCTGATATCAGATAAACTTCATAGTACAGAAACAGCTAGTTGAGTAAAGTCTAAAAGAATGATGCCCTTGTCAAGAACAAAGGGAACCTTAAGTTGTAGAGGATGGGTGGTGCTGGTGTTAGCAGAAATGTTCAAAAGCTAGATAAACTAATTGTGTTAGTTGGTGAGGAAGTGTAGTCAGAATTGGTGTATAGCTTTGTAAAATCGTTGACCTTTGGTGTTGAGTTTGGGAAACCACTTTAGCAATTAATACAGCAGATGAAAATAATTGGCTGATGGAGTGCAGTGAGAAAGTGCTGTCTGGGACAGGGGAGATGGAATTGGACCCCAACATTGTGAGTGAAGAGGCAGGAAAACTGTATTCAGAACTACAGGTAAAGCAGCTCCTCAAGTTATTTTTCCATTCTGTACCATTATTGTTGAAAAGAAATGGAATAATTATTTATATGTGGGCACACATACTGTACCTGGCTTCTCATGCTGCTGCTTTGCCCTATCACAGACAGTTATTGAGACTCATGGTGAAGGTGTGGTGGAGTCACTGGTACCCATACTTGTGTGGGTCCTGGAGGGGCTGGCCAGCTGCAAAGCCCAGCTAAGAGACAGGGAGGAAGATGTGGAGAGGGAGAAAGCTGAGCGAGAAGAGCTGCTGGAGAGATACCAAGCAGAGAGAGCACTCAGGAAAGAAAGTCAAGAGGTGGGGATTGATGGTGTGTCAATTTAGTGAGATATACCTTGATTTTGGCTATGTGTTTTTAAAAGCTGTGAAGGCATTTGGTTGTCTGTGATCAGAGCTGTTAAAGCATTTTTTTTTTTAGAGGTATCTGGAGCTGGATGACCAAATTGAACAAGAGAGGAGAGCCATGAGGGGGAGGGAAAAGGAGAGAGAACGGAGAGAGAGAGAGCTAGAGAAGAAGGCAAGAGAGCAAGCTGATCAGTGTGAGTGTTTAAATATTAACTGTGACAAACAGCATGTTAGCCACATATGTCAAACTTGTGAATTTCATTTATCTTTCTCGTGCATTTCATTACTAGATACATTTTAAATGTACGGCTCCATGTTATGTTTTCTTCCAGTGGTGGCCTTAGAGGAGCAGAGGGCAAATCTGAATAGAGAACTGAGCACACTGAGGCATACTCACAACAAGGTCAGATACTGCTGTTTAGTCTAAGAACTTGTGCTACTGTGTCACCATACGTGATACTTTTTATAGAATATTTAGCTGTTATTTGTCATTATTCTTACATATCACTTTTGTTCTCTCCTTTAGTTGGCTCACACATATCGGGAAGTTTTGGAAAAGAGAAAGGATTCTGAAAGAGACTCGCCTTTAAGGTTGTTTCTATTCGGCACTATTTTTTTTAACTAATTAGTGTCTCAGACAGAAAGGCTATATGTATTCCCTGATAGCAGCTTCATTGTAAGCTATACAAGAGCCACTGTGGGCTGTAGCAAACAACATAATCAAGAAATCCTACGTGTCTCAATATTGAACCTTATTCTAACGTGCTACCTAACATTTCTGAACTTAACCATAACAATTGCATAACATAGTAGTAGCATAGCAGTATCCCTGTTTAGCTTTTGCAAGGATATGAAGTACAGTCTACACTCAATGTAACTGAAAAAATGGCATTTAATAAGACATAAATGAGACATTTATGTAAAGGGTAAACTCATTAGCCAGAAAGCTATGATTTCAACTTTGACCTTTTGTCTGAAAATTGTATTTAGTGCTGGTTTTCAAAATAAAATAGCACTTGTTGTTAGATGTTGATTACAAATCACAGGTTATAATTCAGTAATGGTAACAGTGCTGCAGGAAAGTGGTGCAAAATGTAAGAAAGAGGCACAACTTGATTCTGTTTATTCAGATGACTGCTGTTTGCTATATAACACTGCATGTTGCATCTAGGAATCCCGTGCGGCCCAAGAATGCTGAATTTTCATCCAACCAAGTCTTGTCTGAATCCAGTGTTAATGGAAATGTAAGTCTCATTTTCCAGATTTATATTTCTGACATTTTTGCTACACAGTCTTGGCAAAGAAGTAGCTGTTGTTTCCTGCTCTTTTTTTCCACAGATGATTCAAAGACCACATTCAAATTCCGGTCCCCCCTGTTTGGAAGATCTAGTAGCCAAGGAAGAAAAGGCGATTAACATTGCACATCCCATCCCAGATCAGTTTATTAATGATATCATAAGCTCCACTCCTGAGCTCAGGCAATTTCATGGCTATGTGGATGCAAGGTAATAATCTGAGACCATAAAGAAGGGGGGTTTTTTTAGATTTCACTGAAAGTGGCTGTTATCATGAACTAAACCCAAGTTCACTTTAGCTCATTGACATTTTCTCACTGAGCACATCAAATATTCACGGATTTGTCTCACATTTCTTACTCTTTCATCATCAGCACACCAGTTGCCAGACCTAACACCAAAGAGCTGAAGAGAGATGAGTTGGAGATCAGCTTGGATGATGATATAGGGGAGGGGGAGGAGAAGGAGGGAGAGAAGAAGCACAAAGTAGAAGAAGAACAGGGAGGAGAGAGGCAAGAAAAAGACGAGGAGGAAGAGGAGGTGGAAGAAGATGATAGCATGGAGTCGCATGTGCGCAACACTGATTCTGTATTCTCTGAACTGTCCGAGCTGAATCGCGATTATGTTGAGAGTGTAGACCGAGGGGCCAGTGTCAGAGGTAAACTCATCAAGAAATCATGTTTAAAGTCCTTTTTCATGGTTCATCTACTTTCCCTTCATCTTAAACTGAGGTTTTATTAACAGATACAAAGCACTAACTGCCCAGGAATTAGCCAGTTATCATTTTGTAACTCTCAATCATATAGATGCATATGACCGCAGAAGCAAACAAACATCTGAATAACAAACTGTTATATGCAGCAATGAAACACAAAGAATGTTATCACAGACATTGAAGTTGACATAAGGTTGGTTTCTAAAAATAATTTGGCAATGGTAAGAATCTATTTATACCCTGCAAACATGAAGTACAAGTACATCAGTGTAAAAGTTCTTTTGCTGTCTTGCTCCATAATTATTTGCTTCCTTTTTTTTTTTTACCGTTGCACCATTCTATGTAGTAATTCTTTCTTTGATGTGAAATGTAGAGTTAAAGGTAATACCAGTTAGACCTACAGACCTACTCTAAGTGTTCTCTGTGTTCATTCCAATACTTTCTTTCTCTTTAGGCAGTACAGACCAGTTTGAGGAGATTCTTTCTCAGAATGAGGAACTGAAAGTCACCTAGTGAGTCCTATTTTTAATTTCTCTGACATTTTTGTGACTTTTACAGTGTGATGAGTGTACAGGGGATTTTCCAAATAATTCAGTACAGCAAAGTTTCTTGCTTCAGTACAAACAAATCAATAAGAGGAGAAAATATTCTAGTCCCTAATTTGTTGGAACTGTTTACTGTCTTTACCAAAGTGATTGTCAATTTCTTTGTAATCTTAAATTATTCATCATTGTACTGTTTCTTTCTTTTCAGTGAGTTAGTTGAAGCTGCCCGTAAGGCTTTGATATCTCGGGTGGTAGAGCTGACTGATGACCGTTCAGCTCTTAAACTGGAAGTGTCCTCCCTTCAGGAAACAGTCTCACGATTAGAGGGGCGGATGAAGGAGAAAGAGGACGAAACCAAAAGGTATGGAAGATTGTTTTTCTATTTTAATATTATTTGTTAATTCCTTGACTTTTTGGAAAAATACTTGCATTTATTTTTACAGTATATACTGCTGCTACAGTAACTTTGTGCTTTATGTACACTGTTTTTAATAGACTTCGGAAAGAACTGGAAGCTTACCAATCTGAGGATCCTGATGTAAGGAGACATTATTTTCAAACTTTTATCTACTGTATCATGAAGATTTAGTGCAACAGTAATGGCTCAGAGTTGATTATAATGTATGATACTGATGCATGTTCCTCATTAATTAGCATAAATCTTTCCATTCAGGCCTCTCTACCCACATCCATGCGCCACTTCTCTCGTTCTGACATGGCTCGTGTGGTCATGGAGAAGAACCAATATAAGCAACGTCTGTTTGAGCTGCAGGAGGCAATAAGACATAGTCAGACCCTCAGGTAACCTTGCTACTGAATTAACATACTGTAGGTGTATGCATGTTTTTTAGGTTGTTGTCTGTTCCAATAGAGAGTTGACAGTTTGGCTAGAACAAGAGGAATTATGTTTCAGCTTTTTATCTCCAGCCTCATTTAGTGTTTTATTCTTCTTTTTTTTTATAGAGCAACAAAGGAGGAGAAGATAACAGGGGACAAAAGGTCAAGTGTTTGGAGAAAGTACGTGTTTATTACATGTGATCTCATCTTGTCTCATCTAAAAATAGAACCCTTCACATTATGCTGCAAACTTATCCTCCTGTCATTTAAAATGGCAAAGTTAATGTCCTCATAACACACAGAGTTGGCTGCTGCAGCTTCGTTCCCTAAAACAACAGAGTTAGCCTGGTCCTCATGCCTGTGCTACTGTGTGTCAGACAACACTGAACTACTGTTGTTATGCATTACCTCAAAGCAACCCAAAAAAGTATGAAACAATATGCTGTATCAAAAAACAATTGGCCATTTAAAAAAACAATTGGGAAAATTTCAACACCAAGATGTGATGTTCACCTGGTTGCCTTGATCTTCTGTTGCTACAGCAACCTGTGGTCTGTGAGCATATTAACATATCAATTACAAAGCCAGTGGGGATGTAGCACTGCAGCACTTGGTTTCTGGAATAGTCACCAAAAGACAACTACCATTCTCAGGGTCCATTTGGTTATAAGTACTTGAATATGCATAAGTACGAGTTAAGGAGAGTTCATCTGAGCAATACATGCCTGAGAGGAAAGACTATTTGCTGTTTTTGTCAGTAAAGCCACTTGGCATTACATGGACACAACACAAAATGATTGAAATAAAGAAGTGTAGTAAGTAATTGCATGTTATATGCTAGATTTTAATGTTTTATGATCCATATAAAATATTCAAAATATTTTTTTAAAGGTTCAACCGCTTCTTTGGCCTGTCTAAGGAAACCCTTATTCCACCCCCTGCTTCTGCGTTTGCCCTTCCAACTTCTCCATCACTCAATCGCTCTCCTCTGGGGTCTCCACAATTACCGGCTGTCAGTCAAACTCACACTGAGTAAGCTGCCGTTTCTGGCCATATTTGCAACAAAATTATCTAATCATAAAAGGCTCGGTCAAGCTGATTTAACAACAGAAGCATTCTCTCTAGATCTGCTTTTCCTGCTGCTCTCCCCTCTTGTGTCAGGAAGAGAGAACTGTACAGAGAAATTCGCTCACACATTTGGGAGTCACTTGGAAAACAGCAGATCCATGGCTGGAGCACACCACTGGCAAAAAGTCAGGTAGTAGAAACGCGCACATATGTACATGGAAATGCAGCAGAAAAGTAAGGGTTCCTGTGGCTGTTATATGTCTAAATTGTGCATTTTCTTCCATGCAACATTTTTTTGAACTACACCAATGAAAAAAAACTTCCATCCCAGTTCATTGGATGGAACTAGATGTGTACATTTCAACAATCCTAACAACATTCTTTTGATTAACTTTGCTGTAGGAATCCCATGAACCTGTCCCAGAGCCTAGAGATGTGCCTATTTTAATGCAGCTCAGACTGTTGGATCAAAGAGACTCTACAGCTAAGGTAGATCCTCTCACTGTGAAACATTCTGAACACAGAAGCTGGCAGTCTTTAGATCATACCTCTGGTGCATTTAAATGTGGTTCTTAACTTTGTTCTTTCGTTCAGCTGAATTGTGCAGTTGCAGTCCCACCTGAAGTCTCAGGAGAAGGCACAGTAAGTCTGAGATTATCCCTGTTAAATAACAACTCCTACTCTAGTCTAATCACCATATACAATGCCATCTGACCATAATTAACACTTCCCAGGGAGGTGTTGTTTCATGCCACTCATATTTCCAAACTCTATATCCGTCCTTCTCTCGCCAGTGTTCTGTGTGGGTAGTTTCTGGCCCTGCCTTCAGCAGCAATATTACAGTGATTGATCCAGCTCGGTCCAACACAGTACTGGATCAGTTCAGCCTCCCTCCCACAGCTCCTGCTCTCTGCATCTGTGCTGTGCCTCCCATAGGTCAGTGCCAGTATAATGGGCCGCAGTAGGCGTCCTCCGATAACTTAATTTTCTAATGTGTTCTGTACTCAACTCGTATTATCACCTCTCACCATACTGATCATTTAATGGAAACATTTGGAACGCAACACTGCTTACTTAGCCTTTCCTTTTTACACAATCTTTTGTGTCTTTTTTTTATGTATCAGGTAAAACTGCAGGAACTGTGTGGATTGGAACTCAGGAAGGAAGGTAGTGTCTGCTGAATAAGCAGCTCACTTCAATAAAAAAACTCTCTGAGCAAACACTTGTTGGAAAAGCATTCTGACCAGCTCTTTCTTTTTTCCTCCCGACTGTTTCTGGCTCGCAGTATACTTGTACACTCAGCCTCTGCTGGAAGGAGATGCTGTCTGCACTCTGTTTCCCTCTCAGAAGGTGTTCACTCGCTCACGTGAGTTCGAACTGCCCTGTTTGATGCATATTATATTAGTATTTTAAGTGTTGGCTTTTAATTATTGTCTGTTTAAAGGTGACACTGAGTTATCGTCATGTCTTCATGCAAAAATCTTTCAGAATAAACGACTTTTTGTTGACTCAATCCGGCAGGTATTCCCAGCGTCACGTTATAGCTGGTTTAGCTGATGGGACTTTAGCGTTTTTCTCACACAGTTCAGGTAATGGTTTCCTCTTATAGTATCATCTGACTGCCTCAGTTAATCTATGTCTCCATTTTGCATGCTTCACATACCATAATGTTTAGTGATGTCAACAAATAAGTAATAAGTGCCGTGATTGACAGGTGGCTGGAATCTACAGTCACACTATGTGATGCCTCTTGGATCAAACCCTTTGCAGCCCATTCGCTGCTGCCTTGCAAAAGGTAGCCGCCTGTGGGTGGGATATTGGAACAGAGTCCATGTGGTTGACATGGACAACAGGAAGGTTGAGGTAAGAAACAGAAGAGGTACCTGTATTGTTTGTGTCTCATGTTCACACCTGTCTTGGAACTCACTATCATTATTACTTATCCGACCTCACAGCAAACATTCTCAGTCTCTGAACGCAGCGAGCAGCAGGTTCGTTTCCTGTGTGCTGGTGGAAGCGGTGTTTGGGCATCCTGCCGACTTGACCCAATCCTCAGACTGTTCGACTGGTCCACAGGACGGCCACTACAGGAAGTTGATTTCACTGTTTTGGTCACCAAAACGTTAGGTGCTAAAACTGTATTTGTTTTCTTTCATTACGAATCTATTTTCAATAATAAAATAATGCATTCGCAGTGCGACATGAATGCATTATTTTATTATTATTATTGATAACGATACTGTGTAGACCAGTTTTTGTGATTAGATGGACACTTTGATGAAACTCAGATAGAAATCTTTTTGTTGATATGTTGTTTAGTTCCCCGTTTCTCAATTTTCTTATTGAGGAAAGACATTTCAATGAGTAGTACGTATTAGAGAATTTTTCTTTTAATAGGTTAAACAGTTATATATTTTAGCAGCCTTTGTTTTTTAACAGTGTGTAAAAGTTCCTTTGTGGGCAGCATTTCATAATCAAACTGACATAAAGTATACCATAGATTTTAAAAAGAGCAGTTTAATGTTGGCCGTGTTTATGCCATATCTGAATATTTTTTTAAAGTGTTTTGTTTTGCATCAGGCACGTTTAAGTTAAGTTAAACTCTTTCCTACAGCTCAACATGTTCCTGTTTCCCTCTGTAGGCCAAGCCTTCCTGACACTCTCAACTCTCCAGATCTCGTCTCTCGCAGTCATCTCTGGCCGTCTGTGGGTGGGCACTGGAGGCGGTGCCCTTTTCTCAATCCCATTATCCATAAGTATGTTTAAGTGAACTTGAATTTTATATCGTGCTCTATCCAGTATTAACTATATTAATGATCATCTGCAGCATCGGAGGCTGTTTCCATCCCATATTGCTCCATTGCGTCAGCCCAGCTTTGTTACCATGGACATAGACAAGCTGTCAGGTTCATCATTGCTGCACCTGGTAAGATTTTGAATCTAACATGCTAAATATTTTATATACTTTTTTTTATATACTTGTTCAGAGTGTTCTTTAAGTAACCATTTAATCACTTTTGCCCCACAGGTTGTTTGATCACCTCTCCTGGCAGCAGCACCGTCACTACCTCTCAGCTTATCCTCAGTGGAGGAGAGGGCTACATCAATTTCCGGATTGGTGAGTTGAAGAAAAACAACATTGTAGTGTCAATTTATTTTAAACTATCTGATGCATTTGATTAGTGTTGCACTTATTTACTGTTTAGCCAGTGCTTAGTTTATTAAATGCCTAACTTAGCTGTCCACTTTTTCAGGAGATGATGCCAATGACGGATCACTTGAGTTGTCCCAAACTGCACCTCAACGGTCTGAACGCAGTCACATGATCATCTGGCAGAATCCCACTCCCTCTGTACCCAGCTCTGCACTCTGACAGCACTCATCTCCTAGTTCTGCCCTTTTGGAATGAGATAAAGATGGAGCAGACATGTGCTGTACACCAACAGAACTTGAGACAGCAAAGGAAATGGTGTCTTCAAGGAACTGAATGAATAAAAGTATCCTCTTTAAAAAAAATATGCACGATGCATACTGGTTCATACTTGTTTGCCTCATTCATTGTGTACATCTACAGTATTTTTTTTTTACTGGATTATCCTATTGGATGATGATGCCTTCATCTGATTTTATATAATTTCTGTAGAACTAGTCAGTAATTCTGTTACCTGATTGTTAAAAGCTCAGTTTACCTTTGCACTAACATTGTATTCAGTTGGTCTTACATTAAGCTCCGACAAACTGTCTATTTTTTGTTGTTGAAAATGTAGAGTTGTCATTGACATTTTCATTCCACCAAGAGGGGTACCGGTCTTTCTGTCATACATCTTTTGATCATAAAGAAAAGTTAATCATGTGGTCGTTCTTGGAGCTGCTGTGTACACACTTTGTTGTTAACTGTGAACTGGAAACAGGTGTTGGTCTTCTCTCAGCATAAAGACAATCAGACACTATATCTCCTGAAGCTGCATTGAGATTGGGAATAACTTTTTCTTTTTTTTGTGATGTGTTTTTACAGTTTATTTTCACATTCTTTTATCCACATCACACATTCTGTTATTACAGATAACTGCACATTTTAAATGTGTCTGTATAAAAAAAATATATGATATCCCATCTTTTAAATGAACAATGTCACTGCTTGTCCTTAGGAATTATTTATTTTCTCAATCAATTATTTTGCTTTATGTCTTTGATTTAATGTTTTGATTATTTTTTTGTTTTAATTTGACTTAAGTATCTTTTCTAAAATAAGGGAGAGAATTTCTTTCAAGTGTCCTATACAGTATTTATGTGCAATTACAAGAGTGTGCACACAGGTTGATGTCATAGCATCTCCTTATCCTCTTTGGAGGTAAAATAAAAACTTGAGTATTAGTTTTGACTCAACCTTGTGCAAACATGATTATTGTCAATAAAAATGTCTTCAATGGTTAATGTAACTTTCATTCTAAGTGGTATTTCTGATGAAATTCACAAAATAATACAAGAGATTGATATTTTAATGTTCATATAGCCTATTATAGTCGTGCCTAATACATTACAATCCTGAATGTAGTCCACATACAACTTGCTAAGAAGAGAGGATACAGATTTTCTCAGTTTCCATATGAAAACATAACAATTGACAGCTGAGCGAGGTGTTTAAGTGTTTGTGAAGAGAATGACAACCTGTAATGACACTCCTTTGCCTCAGGCAGCTGGGCCTGCCTCTGTCATGTGGTCCAGTCAATCAGTTATTCATTGATGTCTTTAAAATCCACTTCTTATGTTGGGCTGCTATGAGTCCTGGGGATCCGCAGGCCTATCCTGCGGCTCAGGGAGCGTGCAAGGCGGTCCACAGCTTCACCCACAGTTCCCCCCAACTCCTTTTTGGAGGTCAGACCCTCGATATTGCCACTGTACCACATGACCCAGCCTGCCAAGGACAGCAGCACCAGAAGGGCCCCTGTGTACACCAGCAGATCCCCAAAGTCGCGGCCTTGGATCTCGAGTGGCGCAAAGACCCCCAGTAGCAGGGATGTCACACCCAACAGGTCCATGAGCACAGCAAACACCAGCGCCAGCTTACAGTGGGACAAGCCATCATATTTGGGTGCCATGGCTGCTCTTGAAAAGAGAGGGGGAGGTGTCATGAAATGTGCACTTGCCAGTTCTGACTCCATAATAAAAAGAAAGACACGTTTTATAAAGTAATTCATGGCATTTACCAACTAATCCGATATATAGACCAGCGGTTTTTTAAACACACATAAAACAATTAATTTCTTTTTGTAATTTTACATTCAATACTGGCTTCTGTTTCCTTACAAAAAGAGGTGCCACGCCTGTAGCCTTACGTTTCAAGAGACTTGGTGTATAATAATAACTCAGCAGGCTACATTACTAGAAATATTTTTTTAGGAAAAAAAAAAAAAAATCACACTCACTTACCATTACGTACAAGTTTGCTGAGTGTTTAAAATTCAAACGTGCTTATAATGGAAATCGGACTTTTGAGTCTTTCGGGATCCAGTCTATGAAGCCAGCAGTCAACACTGAAACCTGACACCTCGTCACCTGTTCTACCTGTCCTGCAGTCTCACTTCAGCCCTACAAACACTCTGTCACAATGTCACAACTGAAAAGCGTTGGTGCACTTTTTTCCTCTCTCTCACAATTTAGCTCTTCAAGACTAATAAATATCAAACGAATTGCTCCTGAATATGTGATTTTTCTTTAAATATTGTTTTACACAAACACACACGCACGCATCTATATATTATTGTTATATCTTATATGTTTTTTTACCCTTAATTACTGTCCTAAACTTTACAAAGTATGTGCAGCTTTTATTTATTTATTCTTTATTTATTTTCTAATGTTTAGGACGAACGTGAATTTCGTTACAACCGGAAATGACGCCAGAGAGTATTGAAAAAAATAAAAGGGCGATAATTGTTATTGTTAGCTTGTTAGCTAGCAGGCGAAGTCGTGAATGGAGATATGACAGAGTAATAACGTCTTATTACATGTACACGATTAAGTTATTACAAACGTAAACTGGTATGTACCAATTTATGCACAATATATTGGTAGAATGGGGAATCGAGTAATACCCGAATGGTGGCAATAAACACTGACTGTACAGAAAGGATGGAGTTATAATTTTATAGTCGTAGCTAAATTCTTGCTAACATTATGCCAGGCTAACGTAGTGCGGCGGAGCTAACTAATCATAACTCGCCTCCACATTGTCAACACGTTACCAGACCGATACATACTTAAAACTTTTAGTAACACAAGATTTACTGTTTCAGTTTATATGTGCATGATCTGACAGGTATATAATAAAATCAGCTTTTGGTTTGCTGGCTGTCTGAGCTTGAATAAAATACGACAGACCTCAATATGAAAGCTTTCCAGTGAGCTGTAGCTACTGTCTGTAAATAAATGTGTGTAAGTGCGGTATTTATGTGAGTTATTTGTGCAGCTCATTGGTGTACAATGCCCCAGCGAGTTGTTTAGCATGGTGACATTTCCTTAAACTAATCAAACGTTCTTCACTTTGTCTGGTGTGTGAGATGGAGGACGGAAACAGGACCGATGCTGCTTCGACATCCAAGAGCCACGCAGGCTCACTCCACCTGCAGAGTATGGCTTTAAAGGCTGCAAATAAATATGTTTTTCTACCATAAGGTCAGGCAATATAATTAATACTGTGCCTGTTTTTTTTCCTGTTCAGCTCCAAAAAATGAGGATGCCTATGAAATTGCCATCCCCTATGAAGAGAACAACTTTGAGCAGCAAGGATTTTTCAACCAGAGTGATCAGAATTTTGATGGTGAATACCAAAAGCAATATTTTAAATCTCACTTTTATAATAATAATAATAATTGATTGGATTTATATAGCGCTTTTCAAGGCACTCAAAGCTCTTCACATATCAGGGGGGGAAGGGGGGGCGGGACTCGACTCATCCACCACTGATGTGTAGTACCCACCTGGGTGATGCACAGGCGGCCAGTTTGCGCCAGAACGCTCACCACACATCAGCTCACCACATTTATCTGTACGTTAATTTCATTCTTCACACAAAGTTTCTTGATATGCAATATTATCATTCCCCAAACGATCCTGTTTGTCCTCTTCAGAGTCAACCCCATCTGCTGGCCCATCCTCAGTCAACAACTCATACATGGTGATCACCAACCTGCGGACCCAGCTGCAGATCTCTCTAGAGAAAAACTCTTGGCTGCAGAAAAGAATTGAAGATCTGGAAGAGGAGAGGGACTTCCTCCGTTGCCAGCTGGACCGCTTCATCTTTTCCACAAAGAGCCAGACACAGGAGCAGAGTCAGAGCCAGTACAGTAATGGTGAGGACAGAGGACGGGTGTGAGATAACAACCTGTCGCATCAAGAATTTGAAAATAAATGAATTAGAAACAACTTTTGCAGGAGAAGTCTCTTTTAAGGGTGGAAAACTAATTCTTACCTGTTGGGAATTTGTCTCTCTCTAGGTTATGAATCTAGACGGTTCAACTGGAGGGCAAGAAGAGAGGATGATCGTCCTGCTGGTAAAGACGAAGATTTATGCTCTTATCTGCTAAATCAAACAAACAGTCATGGTTAAATACAGTTGTGCTCAAGTGTAGCCAGTTTTTACTTTACTGTACTACATACGTAAATGTATTTCATCTTAGATTGCAGATTATCTAATATTATGATTTTTGTCTCTTCATAGAGCAACAGAAGACGGACTCACAGCATTTTTCCTCACGTCCATTTATTCATCGAAGGCCTGGTCCTCCCACTATGGTGCCTTCCAAAAACCACGTCTCCAGTCCACTAACCAATCAGCTTGCCTCTATTAATGCTTTGTTCAACTCTACACAATCCCAAACCCTCTTGCAAGGCCATAGTCATAGTACTTCCAGTACCACAGCCAGTGGCAGCAGCGGCAACAGTGCCACAAGGTCATCCAGGAATGAAATGAGTGGACATAGCAACGTGGGTCCAGGTAAAACAAATAACACAAAGCTTTCCATCACTGTAGTTGGGAGGGAAAAGAAATGGAAACATGTTGCCTGTGGTTTTATCTAGTGCATGTTACTGAGGTTTTCTTTATGCTTTCAGCAGATTCACTTTCACTCTTGGGAGAATCTGATGACTACTTGGAGCAGGACAGTTACCTCGAGGAGGAGGAAATTATATCAGGGGAAGATGTAATGTCAGATACCATTAACAGCAACAGACACCAATTAAAGAGAAGGCGGGTCTTCCGAGCCCCTAGAGAGCGGCAGAGAGGTAAGGGAAGGAAAAGAATCGTGCAATAAAGCATTTCTGTTTTATTACTTAACCAGACTGTCATAAGACTGCAATACCGAACTTCCTTGTTCATTCTTCTTCAGTGAAGGATGCTGCTGGAGTGCTGTTTCGCTACAAGAAGATCCTGCTTACATACCAGCGTCTGAAAAACATGTCCAAAGCCTTCCAAATCCATGGTGTGGACCGCAACACAGTGGCTTCCACCACACCCATTGCTGAGCTGCTACTAGTGGCCCCAGAGAAGGTGGCAGAGGTGGGTGAGTTTGACCCATCCAAGGAGAAACTGCTGGACTATGCCCGGCGATGCTACACTGCCCTTGATGAGGAGACACTCAGCAGGGTGCAGGCCCTGAAGAAGAATAACCTGCTCTTGCCCATCTCCTACAGGTTCAGACACTGAGGGGAGAAAGACAGAGGAATAGGAAGTGTCTCTGTACAACAGTGACTTAGGTGTTTAAGTGAGGAAAGAATAGGCAGTTGTGTTCTGCTGCAACAGGTCAGTTCACTTCGGGCGCACACAAGTCCAGAGGCATGAGGAAATGTTTTGCTATCTCAGCGTTCTGGATATGGCCATGTAAACTGTGGCTGAGTTCCTCAGACAAATAAACTTTTCACATCTCACCTTTAGTATCAATGTGTTGTACAGGAATGCAAGGTTCTTTGACAAATCCTCACCATCATTTCAGTAATATTGAGGATGTTGCTGCAGCTAGAAAGTGAAAAAAAACATGGTGCCAAAATTGCTCAAGAGCGAAATGACATGTCTGTGTGATTCAGAATTTGTGAACAACATTGTGTGTTTACTGTTAGGATTATAGAGCTCAACTTAGCTCAGTGATGCTTCAGCCCTGAAGTCTGCAGAGACACACAGACCCATTCTTTCCTGAACATCTGGATCAGCTTGAGGCCAGCAGTTCAGTAATTGATTATCTAGATCTTGTCAGTTCTTGACAGTCTAAATGATTTCAAAATATAGCAATTTTTATCACTTTATGTGCGATTTTGACACAATCCTAAAAATGCGGTAGTTTTTAATCACGATGTCTGTGTACGTTAACATGATGCTGCAATCTGTAGATTTTTAATGATTATTTCATACTTTTAAGAAATAATTGTTTCATTTTATTTATATTGATCAGTGTGTCTTTGTTGTATTATTTTTTGACATAGTCATTATATCCTCAACAATTTTCACTTGCCTTAATGCATTTTTTGTGATTTCCTCATGTGAGACATCAACAGTTTTTGGTCGGTTTCACTCCCTGAGCACCTATTGAAGTAGAATCTTGGGAGGTCTTTTGCATTCTCTTTTCTTTCCATTTCTCATGTTTATTGAAGGGAAGAACTGGGGAACTGATTAGTAAAGACTGGTCAAAAATTATGGTGCAAATGCATTTTTGACAGTAACACTTCTGGCAACAAGAGTCACTTGTTTTTAATGAAAAATCAAAGACAGGCACAAATATGTTGGTGATATTGTATGTGTTTGACTCATAATAATAACACACGATGGCTACATTACTCGGTTGTTCCACTAAGGGTTGTACCAACCTTTTTTGTAAATGATCTGCACTGAAATACAGTAAATGTCACTTCTCATGCTTCTGGTACTGAGGCTTGTGTAATGCTTTAGTGACAACAATACCTTTTGTAAAATAGGATTCACTATAGCATTCATTATACTAACTATTTGTAACATTGTCTAACTTTTGGTTCTTTGTGAAAAAGTTGTGGACATTAATCACACAAACAGCATCAGTTAAAGCAACTAGCCTGTGCACACGGAGGATATGTTGTTGCTTCACAATGCTCCACTACAAACGCCTGTGAAAAGAGCTCTTTGATGGTCTGTAGTTTCTAGAAGTCTTGTCGAAACTCATAGTTTTCAAAGCAGCAGACATGTTGATTATATTGTATTACAATGTGTAGTGTTTATTCTGGTATAGTGAAATGAAAATATCTCTTATATTAAAACAGATGACTGGTACATGACAGTGGAATACATACAGTGACTCTTGGCTTAAATTTTCATACCTCAACCTTTTCCCGAAAAGTAAACAGACATACATACTTCCAACTGTGTATGTTGTACCAATTTCACTGTCTGATTGTGTGTAGTAGCTTAAAAAGCAAGGAATCTAAGGAGCCGTTCAACTGTTCAACAGACTTTGCAAAGTCATACCAGGTTGCTGTATTTAAAAATATGTCTCATTCTTGTGTCATTAATGTATATTGAGTGAAATGTGTATCATTCAAACAATGTCTGTCATTCACCAAATGTAAATTAAGACTCAAATCTCATTAAGGTGTTTGATCTGTTGCAAAAATGTAGATTAATTAATCTGAATAATTCCAACATCACCACTCAAAATCTTTATGATTGGGGACTTTTTGTATTGTGTTTTTGTCTGTGGAGAAGTGTGCATACATTAAATGATGTGCAAAGAGGTTTTCTTTCTCTTGGGAATTAGAAACCAATTGAAACATTGTGCAAAAAATGGTCTTTCAGCTAAAAAAAAATACTTTGAGCACTTTATTTTGTAATTTTCAGTATCATTGTTGTGATAACTCGGAGCAAAACAATTAACATCTTATCTGAGATCTATATTTCAAAGAGTTTGTTAGTATTTTTTGTTAATTTGATAAACCCAGAGTTAAAATTATGAATTTCAATAAATCTGACGAATAACGTTGAACAATGTTTTTCCCTCTATTAAAATAAAAACGATTAGTTCAAGACTCCAAATCCAGAGTTAAAGGTTTGAAACGTGCCTGTCTTGACAATACGAGAAACTAATAACCTGCAAAATAAAACACTGATCGTACTTCAGACAACGCATCTTTGTCAGACCATAATGAAACTATGGGGGGGGGGCGTCTTTTTTTACTCACCGGAAACTTGTCATGTATCAACTTCCGGTGTCACGGGGTACCTGGGAGACGGAGCAAAAAAGCGGGCATACCGAAATCTTTATTGTTTTCGCTTGCTTTAAAACATTTAAAAGCGTATACATTTGACTTATAAAGTCAAACGACTAAGACGCATGGGACGGTGACCATCCGGGATTTGCATTTGGTTTTGAAAAGAGTCTTAATTCATTCGGTTTTCGTACTAGCTAGCTAACTAGCGTTAGCTAACGAGCTTCCATACCAGTGTCTGGAGGAGCAGGCCCATTCTTCTGGACTTTGCTACAAGCTAGTTAGCTAATATTAGCAGGCTAACCCATGCGAACACGTTTTCCTTTTCAATGATTTTGTCTGTTACGGTGTAAATGAATACCACACCGCCAATGTATCTACTGGTTAACAAATTTTGATAGTTCTGTTGTTATATTGGCTGCTAGTATACGCAAACTTGGTTGAGCTACATTAGCGAGGCACTCGTTTTATAAAAGTGTTCACTTTTTAGCTAGCTTAAGCTAGCCACCGCCATCTGAACAACGCAGTCGCTGAAAGCGTAGTAGCCTTCAACTCAGAGATGTCGGACTTCGACGAATTTGAAAGACAACTCTCTGAAAACAAACAAGGTAAATGAACCAGTCGCACATCACCAATCTAAAATGTTAGTGGTACTTTTGATTGGAATTGCCTCCATCGTTTAGCTAACTCTGGATATGTCTATTTACTGGAACATTGTAAGCTACATTATTAGCCCATAGTCTTGTACCATTTTAAGATGCTATGTAGTTGTAAGTAACTGTTGCTCGTTTTACAATTCGGTCGGACCGATTGTCAGATAATGTTCGGCTTCTGTGGTAACACCGTTAGCTATATGAAGGTAACATGAATTGTTTCTCTGGGGCAGGGGCAACAATGGTAGTCATCCTGTCTGTTCCAGCTGCCCGAATGACTGTGGCAGTTAGTGTTCATTCATTGCAGCTGCTGCGTCCAATGAACATTTCCAGTGTTGTTTACCTATTATTGCGTCCAGCCTTATGCCACCCAACCGGTAATGCCATCAACCATAGCCACTACATTAAGCTCTCCTTAATGTAGATTTATATTTACATTCAGTATACTACACATAGGTAGTAGACAACTTTAGTATATGAGCTGGCCATTTTACACATTGTGACTCCTTGAACCAAAAGTTCAAGCTACACACGTCTTTGTTGTCAAATTCTATTTTATACAGAATGGGTGCATAGCATTGATTGGTAACTATTTAGCATATACCAACTACAAAACTATGCTCTTATTATAAATGTGCTACCATTTACTAGCTATAGTATTACCATGTGTACTATTATATGTTGGATAGTGGTGTTGCTCATTACCAGTCTTTCTATCTATGGTTAGTTATTTTATCCCATAGAAGTAAGCTATGCAGGCATTTCCCTTGACAATTGTTAGTATCTATAAGTTGCTATGTTTTCATTGTTCCATTTACATTTTTATACCATTCTTTAAGTTAATAAGCTGTCAACTCCTGCAGCTGAAAGGGACAAAGAGAACCGCCACCACCGCCGGTCCTCCTCCCGCAGCCGTAGCAGAGAGAGGAAAAGGAGGAGCAGAGACAGGGATAGACGCAGCAGAGACCGCCGTGGAGACAGTAAGGAGCGAAGACACAGACGCAGGTTAGTACCTATATACAGCTCAACCTGGACCAATAAGTTTTGAAAACAAATTTCCCATAATCATATATCCCTTCATACTGGCCTATGTTTCAGTCTAGTATATGCCACCACTAAGAATGGTTGTGAGCATATTCATTTAAAGGATCAAATTATTGGTTCTAAGGCCGTTTCACACTTAGTTCAGCATATGCCTATGACCAAATGTGGGTCATACAGATGTACAGCGTATGCACACAGTTTTTGGAGTGTGCACACATACATGCGTTTATGCGACAAGCATGTCTTCTCTACACCCTGAACTTGGTCTTGGCATCTAACCAGCCGCTTACAGTATTGTTGATGGTTTTAAATTAAGAAATCAAGTAAACGCACACAGAAAATTACACTGATCAATCAGCATTGATAAATTTAAAAAAAAACCTTAAAGCCTACCCTTCTAAGCCCACTCTTTGTCCATTCAGGGGTTAATCTTGTCTGTGTAACACTGACAACAACATTGGTAGATGCCATACTGGGCAACAGTGTAAATTCACAAATCTTGACAGAAGTTGACTGTAAAGTGTAGCCATGGATCAAAGTGTTTTAGGTAGACTGACTTTAGACTTTGCTAGTTGGGCTGTGTGAATTTAATAAAAATTTTAGCTTTAGCTTATGAAATATTATTTTATAAGAATATTATTTCTCTAACAAATTGACTTTTGTATATTCTCTTTTGGATGATGTTATTGTTTTGTCCCTAAGCCCGCTGTCACAGGCGCTAATGACATCGTAGTTAAATTGTCTCAAGCTTATGGGACAAACAAAGCAACAGCTGCCGCAACCTCTTAAATGTTCTTGATTTTTTTTTGAAGATCCATCCTAGAATCAAAAATCATACTGGCAAGTATTAATAGCTGCACTGTGATAGAATCTGAATCTTTTAGAATCTTTCTTGCAAGGAATTTGGGGATTTCACCATCTCCAGCCTATATACACCAATCGGCCACAACATTAAAACCACTGACAGATGAAGTGAATGACATTGATCATGGCTACAGTACAATGTTCTAGTGGA
>JBBPCS010000855.1:14871049-14886362 GCA_037974645.1 Hollardia meadi
CACACACACACACACACACACACACACACACACACACACACACACACACACACACACACACACACACACACATACTTTTTACCTCCCGGTGGGCAGAAACTGAGCCCACAGGACACACTATCCTAGTTGTATATATAGCCGTTAATAGTCCAACTGAGACAGTGCTATGTGACCACTAGCTGCATGTTTGTAAATGGAAATGGGCTTCCAAGAATTCTTGATAGAGGACCTCTAGACTAAAGGTAGTAGCTCCCAGAAGAGGAATATCACAACTGTTATTATTGATATATTGCCAAAATATGATTGCCCATATACTTTAAGCTGTATTACCATAAACTGTGATAAGGAATGCTGCCTGTGTAGTGGATGACATGCATTTGCATTGGAAGCCTCTCAATCTTCCTGCTTAAATTTCTCATCGCTGCATCACTGTGACTGTAACTAGACTGCAGTAGGTATGATAATAACAGGGCGAGGCTCTCCATATAACTAATCATTTAGAGTTCAGGAGCACTGACTCCCTCTGCCCTAAGTATCATCCCTTGTCTCCGAAGGGACTCCTCCAGCTTGATCCTTGCTGGAAGTAATCCCACTTTCTTCCATCCTTAAGGGACTTAAGGGGTCAAAGCGGACAGTGAGGGTATCTTATAATTGTTCATGCAAAAACATGCATGAGGTACCAGATGGGCCTTCAGAAAAAAAAAAAAAGAACTCAGGTCGGGCAGTGGTCACAGACAAGTATATCGAAATAACTTTCAGTTGCTTCTCTCATTATCCAATTTGGCAAATACCACCAATCTGGCGCAACACATATATTTGCAAATATTATGAGCTTCAGGTCTGACAGGGAAAGTCAAATGCTTTTTAGGACCACAGCCCCAGACCTTGAGTCTTAGTACCGGCTAAGAGCAATGTTTGCTCAGTAATGACAGAGTGTGTGTGCTTTAGCCCAGTAGAAGACAGTAGAAGACAGCAGAAGAGCATTTACTCTACTTAATGCATAATACTACTTAGTATACTGTATATGTATGTATACAATGTTTTGGTCTCCACCAACTCCTGAGGATAATATCTGACTCATCATTTAATTTGTTTTCTGTTATATTTTCTGTCCTTCCTGACAAGCAGAGCCGAGGCTTAACACTTAATATCTAGTGTCTTATATGCATACATACATATATATGCTTATATGCTCACTCTGTACTTCAGGAGACTCTTCTAAGCAAAAAAAGAAACAAAAGACAAATGTCTGTTATTGTTTTTTTTTTATAAACTTCGTGCAATACAGTGTTTAAGTTTATCACACATTTAGATAAACCATAATCATTTGTCTAGATATATCTATTCTCAACTACATACTATTTATATGCCCACATAAATGCTATCTGTGTGCAGTTTTATCACATTATTCTTTTTTCTGAAATGAAATCAAAGAAATGAAAACATAGAATCTGGAAGCGTCGGGTTGTTCTGTTTTGTTTCTTCATTATATCATGTAGCGGTGTGTCCATCTGCAGTCACTCAGGACAGTTTTGAAGAGAGAGTGTTGGGTAAGGGGGGGGTGTTTACATGTGTTTACATTCTCATCAACATAAACAGGTCAGAGTTCAGACTCCGGAGTCAGCGGTCACAGGGGAAGCACAGTGAAAAGAATCTTTGGGGAGGTTAAGATGTTGTCTCAGTGGTAAATCTTTTATTGGCGTGATAAAGTAGGGGAACACTGATCCTGTGACCAAATATGGGCAGTGAGCAGGGGCAAGTATGGCTGCGCAGGGTCGGTAGATGAAACCTCCCAACAAGAGTCCAGGAAGGGCACCAGGAACAAAACACTTTAGCCAAACCTGCCCAAAATGCATACCCAGTTTGAACAGTGTTCTCGAAAAACATATCTATAGACTTTACAAATATATGTATGCGTAATTACAATGTACATGTGTCTTTTCAAAAAATTTTCTGTATAGTGTTTTTTTTAAACACTCTCAACCCACATATATATATCGTATTATTTTTGCCACTGAAAATGATGAGTTGCATGTCTCACTTTGGGACTCTTCATAGAAAAAAATGATTAGGTTTTTTGTTTTTCTGCTCAGGCAGGAACCATTTACCTGAATCTGTACAAATGTATTACTCTATGTCTTTTTTTTTCTGATTCCTCCTGTAAGAGGTTTCTGTTAATGCCCAAGAACAAACATCTTCAACACGACTATAGCTACAAGTACTACTGTTAACACTGATTAGAATGGAAATGAGACTAACAGAGGCCCACAGAAAACTCAGACTCATAATAACAATGAAGTTAGACAGTTGTCCCAGTCACTCACATCACTGTTGCATTTCTTTCAGTGTCAATATTGGAAGACAATTTACAGTATTCAAATCTGACTTCTTGTTATAAATGAAAATAATATAATATGGAGATTAAAAAATAATACAGGCCCTCATTCTCCCACATGTTGTGCACACTCATGCTTGACACTTTGACACAGTTAAACACAGCTCACTGAAAGTCCCAGTGGCTCTGCATGGAAGAAATTCACAGTAAAAGTCGTTGAGATCTAAAATTAGAGAGAAAAAAAATTTCATTCTAAACTACAGTTTTTGCAAACAGTGTTGGGTGTAACGCGTTACAAAGTAATGCGTTAGAGTACTCAGATTACTTGTGACGTAACGCCTTAGTTTTGCAATTCAAGTAATCAGTTATTTAGTCACGTTTTCAAATAAACTGTTACTTTTAAACTATCACCGCATTTCCCTGTCTTTTATTGCCTTAATTGAATGTTGAAACGTAATATACCTACTGGAGACTATAAGAACCAAGTTTCCGAGTTGGCGATTGTTGGAAAAGTGGAAAGACAAACAGTTTTGGTGAGTTGTTTTTGTTTGTCTCCCAATTATTTTACGATGAGTTAACGAAGCAATTATTCTTGTCGTTTGGTTAAAGAGAGAAACTTGAATTCAGAAGGTGTTGTCATATTTGGTAACGCAGAAGTACTCTAACGAGTTACTTTTCTCAGTAGGTAACGCTGTAACATACCAAGTTACTTTTTAATGGCTGTAATCTAGTGATGTAACGAGTTACCTTTAAAAGTTACGCTACCCAACACTATTTGCGAGTACGACTAGCCTGTAATAACTCTAAGAATAATCACAACAACAATTTTACATTAACGATGATGTGGTTAAATTAGCGGTAATATTGCACAAAAAAAATATGTAAAACATTTTCATAATAGCCCAAGGTTAATTGCGTTTGATCATTAACAAAATAAATCATTTCTAGCACATCAAAATATCAAAATAGTTTTACTGTGAAAGTTCATTGTTGTTGTTATTATCACCGTGTTATTACTTCGTTATTCACTTCTTTTTTCGTGAACGTGAAGGATGAGACATAGCATTTCTTATTTCCTCTTGAGCTCCTCTCTTTCTTCCCTCTTTCATCACTACCCATCCTCCCTCTCTCCCTTCAGTCTCACCTCCCCTTCTCACTCTTTCTCTCTACACAGGAGTTGTCTTCCTATTGAGGGTGTTAGAGTTGCTCTCCCGGTCTCCCTTCAGCCTGTCCAGAGTCCCCATCCCTCGATCCCTGTCTACTGTGGACGAGGTGAAGGGTGGAGGGCCGGAGCCCACCGAGTTGGGCATTGGCGCATTGGAGTTGGAAGAATTGGAAGGATTGTGGGACTTAAGCGAGGGAAGTGTACCACTCATCATCACTCCTCCCCCTCCACCTCCATCCTTTGGGAAGCAGTTGTGGAGCTGGTAGAGGGTGGCCCTGTCCACTGTTCCATACATGGGTGGTAAACCCCCCAGTTTTGGGTCGCGGGACAAGGTGTAGAGGGAGATGTCACCTCCAGCCAGGGCTGTGTGGGAGCGAGAGTGGGGGTTCGGTAAAGTGGACACTGAGATGGGGCCCTGGGAAAGCAGTGCCGAGGGGGGCATGCCGAAGTTCTTGCCCCCACCTCCCCCCACAGGTGAGGGGTCTCGGGAGCGGGAGGGGTCAGTGGAGCGGGATGAGGAGCGGGAGCGGCGACGAAAGCGGTAGCTGGGCAGGCGGAGCATGGCGTGCGTGGTGCTCTTGAAAATGTCGGTGCGCGAGCGGCAGCGCAGCTCCTTGTTCTTCTCGATGTAGATGTTGACAGCCAGCACCCCCACCATCTCGGCCATGATGAAGGACAGGCCTCCAAAGTAAAAAGACCAACCGTAAGAGTACTGCCACTTCTTATCCTCGTCCTTCTTAGGAGAGATGTCCCCCAGTGCCGCCGAGATGTACACGATCACACCAATGATGTTACTCAGACCTGAGAGATCACAGAAATATGGGATTTACAGAAGAGCTAAATAAACTCAGACAGAAGAAATTGCAGTGATAACAAACACATTTGTTTGACATGATGATTTTTGGAACACACATGGAATATTCTTAAGTTACCTGCAGCCACAAAAAGAATTCCTGCCCCCAGGATGATGTTCCTTTTGCTCTTATAGAAACGGCTAGCAGCGATGCAAACCCCTCCCATCAGAAGCAGGATGGCACTGAGGATCGGGAAGATATTGGAAGCCCTGACTACCCCTAAACAGAGAAGAGAACAATGTTCATTTGCAAAAACTAGAAAGGAGGATGCAAGATGTTATGTGAGGATGTGTGAGATGACACTGGACTTCTGTGACTGAATGTCTGAATTGTGTTACAGTTATAATCCTTAAGATTTGTATGAAATCAACCCCGTTTTTTAAAATCTAGTAAGGGTTGTCTTTTTCTCACCAATATCCATTAAGTGTATTTACATTCTGTAATTACCTCTCTAAATAATGTTTTTTTGGAGTCCACCATTCCCATGCTGAATTCAAATTGCCTATCTACACATGAGGGATTAATGTAATCCAATGTTACTGTTTTCAATTTGATTTTATTGATATCAGCCTGATTGTTTACTGTTGACTGTCCTATAGACATAACAGACCTAAATTAAGTTACTGCTAATGAAAACTGTACTTTTCCCAAAGATGTTCGTTAACATAAAAGTATTGACCTGGCAAAACACTGGGAGGCTTTTATATAGGAATGCATGACACCTGATATGATTCTTAACTGATACAATAACAGATAATTACCTGCTTCTCAAGGCTTATACAGATAAGATAACCAGTACTTTCACATTTTTGTATTTTAAAAAGTTCATGACCTGTAGTTTATGCACAACTAAGACTGAGATGTAGTGAGCAAAGATTGAAGATTTAATATTCCATAGCTCTAATAAGATTTGTTGTGTTAAAACTCATAGGGCCCTATTTAAACGATTTAAAGCACATGGTCTAAAGTATATGGCGCAAGTCCATCTCCATTTTGCTAATTAAATGGCGCATAATCTGGGCGCAAAGTAATGCGCAAGGCACAAAGGGGCTGTATTAAGTCCCTTAACTATTTATAGGTGTGTTATATGGTGTAACATAAATTAAACCAATGAGAGTGTCATCTCCCATTTCCTTTAAAAGCCAGGTGAGCCTGCTCAGGGCACATTGCTATTTAAAGAGCGGCCCTCATCTCGCTGAGGGACAGGTATGTGGTCTCAGGCTGGTGGACCCTCTACCTCCACCGTCTCCCAATCCTCTGTCCCATCAACAACTCCTTTTGACTGCATATGAACAAATGCACCGATCTGTAACTGAGGAGGAGGAAGGCTGCTGCACGTCCCTGTGTGTGTTATAGAGCGGATTGCAGTCCGTAGATTGGGTCATAAAAATTAGCATTATGATTAATAGCAGATGGGTGAAGTAACACATCATTAATGAGAAAAAAAATATGCATATTCATTCATTAATATTTTTAGGTCAAGGTTTTGGAGTAAAGCTTAAAGTTTAATTCTGTTTCCTCTGGAGAGTTTAGCTGCTTAACCTTCCCGCGATATTTGCTGCAGTGACATTACTGCAGTGTGCATGGAAATGTTTAAAATTACTGAAAGCAGCCTCTCTAAGCCTCTCAAACTGGGCATCAGTGTGTAACAAGCAGAGTGTACGTGTGTTGTGAAGTGAATCTTACTATCTGAATAATGCGCCCTTTAAATAGCAGGAAAAACACTGAGCTGTTGACTTTAGGCCAGGGTTTTGTTGGATAATGGTGCAATCGTTTCCTCCTGCCTCAAGATAGCAATGCGCCAACAATTCGCCTGACCACACCTCATTTTAAGACCAACACACCCATGGGTGCACAGATGGGCGCAAGTATATTTGCTACTTACACAACGTGGGCGCTGGTGGTGAAAATGACACTTGCACTGCACCATGCGCTGTTTTGCGCTGGGCACAAGATAGAGCCCTTATCAATGAAAGCATCTATTTAGCAGCAATTTTTGACCGATAGCAGATAAGATAAATATCCCATTATCAGGCCAGTAATTAATCGGTGTGATATATAGTGTGCATCCCGACTTTTATTATTAAGAACTCATTGGAAACGCCATGTATACTATATGTTGTTGGCAACAACTGAACTAATTTAACTACCACCGCAGTGATTGCATTGTTTTTGACGGAGTACTAAACAAGTGTTAACTGTAATATTGTCAAGTGTCACCAACTCAGCCTGAAATGAAATCTTTAGGATTACAACTTTAAGAAAACTGGTGCTCTAAAAAACTACTTTACTACTTAACGCATGTTTGGAATAGTGGAGAATAACGGTTAAATAAAAAAAAAAAACTTAAAAGCTGCTCCATTAAAAATGCACGCTCACACACACACACACACACACACATACATATTAACAATTCTCTCGCATCTAGGACAACTAGGCCACAGGAGACGAAATGCCACCTAAATGCCAGCAAAAGGCCTCTGCAACATTGTGAGCAGAACAAGCTTTTCTTCATGTATGCACAAGCACACATGTAGTATATCATAGAGCAGAAAGATATCACTGCAGGGCACTAAGTACAAACTAGGGCACCCCATCTCCCTTGACTTTCTGCACACATTGTCACATGTTTATTTCTTGCAGAGAGAATTTTCTAAAGAATGAGCAATAAAAATACAAAGTTTAAAAAGTAATACAGGGTAATTTTACAAACTTATGATCTCTGTTATTCATAATCAGGCTTCTCTCTCATTCATCATCCATTCTAGTGTTGCTGCGTTTGACTTACGTAGGACGTACTCTGCCCCATCATGGTCAAAGTCTGCATCTTCTGGGAAGTGGTTGATCTGAGAACACACTCCTCTCTTTACTCCTGAGATATGAGAGCAGAAAGAGGGGGTGACCAGACGCAACAAAAGACAGGAACTCACAACTGTAGCCTTCAGAAAATAGAACAGTAAATATCCACCTGAAGAACAAACTGATGACACCTGAACACAGTCATATATTTGTGACAAAATCTCTTTTTCGAGTCCAATCATATGTGCAGGAGGATAAACCTCAACATTCTTATAAGAATACCATGGAGGTTAATGGTTCTTACAAATAAAAGTTAGTAACATCACATACATATAGTACACACAGACACGTAAATACATACAAGTATGCAGACACACGGGCAGACTACTACCCGCTGGGGTCTTGCATGTAGACAGACAGACGAACGTAGGGATGCACGCACGATGATGACAGCACACCACTGTTGCTGATGGGTGGATTGTACTAAAGATGGATGGAGGTGATGGAATGAAGAGACACAGACGGAGGGAGAGACGGACAGATGTGGGGTGAGCTAGTCTCTCTCACAGCTCTTATATTTCCGCAGGTTGGTCTGAAAAGAAACAGATGGAGGTACAAAGGGTTGAGCCACATGGATCATCCAATTGCCATAATAGATTATGTGTGCGCTTCTGAAAACCATGGATATGTTGAAACGTTTTACATGTTTACACTTTACGTTTCAATTTTCTATTTTACAGTTTCATGTTGCGACAACGTTGCACTCAAAGTCTGGTTAGGTTTAGGTGCAAAGAACACTTTTGGTTCGGAAAAGATCATGCTGTGGCTGGTTTTGTTGCCACAAACTCAGATGGAAAATGTCCCCACGTCAATATCAGTTTTTCACCTGGAAAATGTACTGATGTCTTGTTAAAATTATCTGGTTTTGCTGTGGTGGCTGAAAAAATCGATTGAAGTAGTCTCAAACAGTGGTCTTCAGATGTTGATGTGATACGTATGAAATGTACAAACTGTTTGTACAAACAAATGTATCTGTGCTTTGCAGAAACGTACAAAACCGACTTTTTATTCTGTCGATTGGCTGAGATTTCCTCGATTTTTTCAGGGCATGTTCACTGGAGGACTGATCATTGATTCCCTGTGTCTAAAACATTGCAGCTCTGCTCGCTTCTCATTATAGGGCATACATTTATGCCCTATACTGTATATGAATGGCTCAGTAAATTTGAAAAAATAGAAATTGAGATCAAAACAATCAACATGTTAAGTCAGCTTTAACACATAAACACCACGTCTTGTGATAGCAAGTAAGAAGAAGAGAAGTAAAAGCTGCCACAAGTAATATGAAAATGCTTGAAGTAAATAGTTAATAGCAATGGATAAACAATTAAAATAGTGGGATAAAGAATAAATAGATAAAGAGTTGAATAGATAGACTAATGGATAAATGGCTGAGCCTGGTGGTAGCACCAATGTGAACTTAACCAAACTGAGTTCATTTGCATGAAAAATGTTTTGTAACAATATTCCATTATTATCCATTAGGCTATACATTAATTGAATCAACTCAATCAAACACATTTATAACATGATGCTTGGTGTCAACAAAGGGATACTTGAGGGAAGCTGACAGGTCTGTGAGGGCAGGTTGGGCCATAAAGGTTGGGAACTAAAGTGCTATATGAACAAAAAAAATCGTACAAATAAAAGAAAGAAAGAATCTTGACAGCCCAAATTCAGCAAACCTGCAGAAGAGCTCGAGAGGAGGACAGGACACATCTCTATCCACAACATAATGTGCCACCCACCCACTGGCATAAATCTTTTAGCGCTAGCATGTCCTGCATTTCCACTCCAGCTACACCTCACTGCATCACTGCACGAGTACTGAGCATCTCTCTTGGCTGAATACTCCACAAACATCAAAGATACTTGACCTCTAAGCCATGCCAAGACACTATCAGCTATACTGCACCACAATGGGGGAGGAAAAGACTGAAAGAGAGGAAACTACAAGGAGGGGAAGAAGGAGAGAATCCAGTGAAAGATTAAATATAATGTTTGGGAGTGTGAGACAGAGGGATAGCAAGTGGAGAAACTGAAGGAGTGAGGCAATGGAGGTAGTGGGTGGGGGTGTGCTGCAGTAGTGCTGCAAGGGCTACAGCTTATCTCTAATTGGCTGCTTTGCTATCAGGAAGCTTAGAGATGAGGACAAATTAGCTTTGTACAATAACCAAGCCCAGGATGGACCAGGGATGCTTTATAAGGCGAGCCAAGAGGTTTTCCTGGAGACTGAAGTCCGTATGCGAGCAAAGGCACAGTTTGCTAACTCTCACCACCCTTTTGGCTGTAGCTGCATCGCTGTTAACTCCATCCCAGCCTTCACAGTTGAGTGTCAGCCAGGCGGTCAGCGTAATCGTGAATTATCAGCTTTTGTTGCAGTGACAAACTGAAGATTGAGAGATGACCACTGCCAGTTTCTGTAGCTTAGCCAACATGGAGTGAGAAGTCGATGTGTGTCAGGGTGAACGTGGGCCTTTTGTTTCAGCCCTTGAAATAAATGACTGCAGCCTGAATCAAACGGAAATGATTAATGGATTATTTTGACTGAGGGTTACGCTTCACAATTATGCTATTATACTGCAATTATGCAAAATGTTTTCTTGTCACAGTAGTACGGTCTAATAAATACAAATGGAATGTGTTGATGCTCATGATTACTGATATCACTGCATTGCTGCAGCTTCCTAAACGAAGGGTCCGAAAGTCAAGTGTAAGCCTGACACTGCTGAACTTCTGCTGAACATTAAAAGAAAAAACGAACACATGACTGACTGGCAGAAAATATTTTTCCACCTACAGTTGTAAAAGCTTTGACATAGCGAAGAGATGCTGTTTTTCATACCATGGTAATGAGTTCAGTTGAATTGCAGTCGATAAGTTAAGTGGAATTCATCATCTATCTACCCACACAATTTGGTGAGTAAAAGTAAAAGGCAAAAAACAAGAGTTTGTGATTGCAACAGTCTAAATACAGACATCTGTGCTTAATCTGAATTATTCTGCTGGCAAAAAAGAAAGAATATTACCCATTCATTTTGAGAAATACGCTTATTTACTTCTTCTTTTTTTCACCAAGAGCTAGAATATTGATACCTCTCTCATGTCTCTCATGTCATGTTCTGGAAATATGAAGCTACATCTTGCAGCCGGTTAGCTTAGCTTAGCAGGTCAAAAACTCCAGCAACACAGGCAGTGGTATGCCAAGGAACTTAATTGGTCAACCAAGAAGGGGACTCACTAAAATTTTGGTATTTCGCTGGGTTGGGTTTAGGGAAAGGTCATGTTTTGGATTAAACTAATAAGTCAACATTGAAACAGCACAAACAGTGACTATTACAGAAAAATAAATCATGTCTGTCTGAAGTTACAAGTGACAAGACGGCCCAATGCGAGGTGACGAGAACATGCATTAGACACAAAACGCTTTATGTGACCCAGGATGTAAGGTGTGGCCATGGGTGAAATACCATGTTTTTAATAAATTAGTTGTGGTCATCATGAGAGCCCTGATGGAGCGTTTGATTATTCTTTGTGTAAGTTGTAGGTAAGTTGTGCCAGAAATTCCCTACTCTGCTTCTTTTGACAATTTGGGATTTTACCCCTGTAAATTCACAAATTGTTGTTTTTACACTTTTTTGTTTTTGTACTGATTAAACAAACAAGATATAACATGTTTGTTAGTGAGTTTTTGTTACCTTTGCACAGAGCCTGGCTAGCTGTTCTCCTCCTGTTAAGCTAAGTTGACTAGCTGCTGGCTTTAGCTTCATATTTATGGTATCAGTTTTCCTTCAAACATCATTTGAGTCTGCTGTATTTTTTCTGCTCAACATCAGGGCCATACAAGTCCTGAAGGCAAGAACATCTAATCTGACTAACCAGAGCTCAACCAAGGCCAACTTGTTCCCACATGCATCGGTCCATATCCCACCCTGAGACCCCAAAAGTCTCCCATAACTTCTTCTTTACCTTCCAGGCAGCATATCCTCCACAGTCCAGAGTGGGTGAGCGCCCCAGGATCCTTCTTGTCCTTGTTATGGGGGTCATCCTGGGTGACGTTGGCTGTGCTGTTGCAGATGAGGGCACGGGAATACAGCCAATAGTCCGTCCCTATTGCCACCGTCATCAGGCCAAAGGCAGCGAATGCCCCCACGGTGGTGAGAAGGATCTGGATCCCCTTCTCACACACCATGCCTTCAGAGAGAAAAGATAGGAGGACGAAGGAAGGGAGAAGAGGAAAAGGTGCACATTGGGATTACAAAAGAAAAACAAACATTTATTGTGGATTTAGAACGAGAATGGAATAGCCAAGCAGAAGTGTGTTTACGAACACACACAAGAGCAGTTGAAAGACAGCGAATATTTAGGTGAGATGATGAGGGGTAAGAGGGTGGGAGGCAGAGAGGGAGGCGATGAGAAAAGACGAGAGCGAGGACGAGGCGGATGTGGGAGGTGCATAAGTGGCTGTATAATATGTCCTTGGAGGAGAGTTTGATGACTCTGCTGACTCCGCTTAACAAGACAGAATTGATGTGAAACACAACAGATCACACCCTCCCAATCTCTGTGTACTCCATATTCATGTCCCTGACACTGTTCTCCCACTCAGAATCAGCAACACGCCCACACACGCACACGCACATTCAAGTTTCCCTTTCATGCTGATAATACAGATCCTGATGATTGTTAGAAAAGACTGGAGCAAAGTCTCAAAAAGTTAAGACTTACCTGACGGCGAGTTTCTATCCTTCGACTCAATTTTGAAATCTTTCTTTTCCTCGTCAATGAAGAACGTGCTGTCCCCTCAATCCGGACAGCATCCATCGACTGTTTTCACCTGCTCCCCTCTCTCCTTCTTGCACTCGTTTGCTCTCTTTTGCTTCTTTCTCTCTTCCTTTCTTTCTCACTGGAAAGCTGTTGCTGGTGAAGGCTATGGCTTGGACGGTTGCCCTTCTCTCTGTCCTCCCTGTCAGTAGAAAACTTGCATCATGGTCCCTGCTCTGCTGCTGCAGCACATAAAATAAAGCAAAGAACAGGGGAATTGTGCATTTTTAGTAGTTTACTTGGTTAGGCAATTCATTTACAGATGAGCGGCATAATGACTAAAAACTTTTATGTTTAATATTTTTATTTCTGAGTTTCACTATCTTAAAATCAGATGATTATTTTATCCCATATTGTGTTCAGATTTTGCTTAATGCTGATTTGATGTCCGTTTTTACCCTTTCTAAATTTTATCCTCATCATTTATTAACAGTTAGATCTAAATTTAAGTGCTTAAACAATTAGTCAATTAGTGATCGCTTTTCTTTGTCTTTACAAATAACAAAAGAGAAGAAAGGATTCAAGGCACACATGGCTACGTCATGAAGAAATTGTTATGCATGTTAAAAAAACAAGCTGGGTAACTCATGCATAGCAGCTCAAACAGCTTTCTTTAGGGTGTAATCCTCAACACTTTTTTTTTTTTTTTTTTTTTTACAAATAAGTTGACATTTTCTTGACATTTTTCACAATTTTCCTTTTTAACATTTATGGACCAAATGATTAATCAACAAAATAATCAGGAGATTATTTTAAAATGAAATTAATTGTTACTTGCAGCCCTAATAAGCTTCCATGTTTGTCTAAATGTTGGATTTTTGCATTTGCTTGTTTTGTCCTCTGTACACAGGACAACATTGTAAATAAAGAGTAACTGCTTTCACTGGACAACACTGTATAAACAAATGTTAAATGAATGACGATTTATACTATTAAAACTATAAATCAACTAATATTTAGGTCTATAAAATGTCAGAAAATCGTGAATACTGCCCCTGTCCACCTTCCTGATGTCCAAGATGATGTCTTAAAATTTCTTATTTATCCAACCAACTAGGCTTGGGCAATAAATTGTACCACTGATAGACAGCTCATCAAAAGCAGTAAGAAAATTGTTCAATAGAAAGTTTGATTGAAGTTCACTTAAATGCATTAAACACAAAAACTGCAATAAAAGCTCTAACTTCTCATCATAAAACTAAAAAGTTTAAAGAACAAAAGTGGTGAAATTCAAAGTTGTTTAAATTGAAGATCATCTGGTTGAATTAAACCTTCTTTTTCCTGGTATTTATTAAAAATAAATAACAAAATAGCATTAAAAATGATCAATATCAACTGAAATAATTTTTTGCTATATTGCCCAGCCCTACAATCAACAGTCCAAAACCTCAAGATGTTCAATTTAATATGCCATAAAACAAAATAAAGCAGTTTTTAGACTGAAAAATCTCAACAACTGTTGAATAGATATGAACTGTGCAGATATTCGTGCTCTTCAGAGCCTTAATGCCAGTGACTTTGGTGATTCTCTGATGTTTTCTCTTGAGCTATCGTCACCTTCACATTTTTGGCTTTTAGGGAAATATCTCAATCAATATTGGGGGTATTAGTGTCAAATTTGTTGCAGACATTCCCCTCCCCTTCAAGATGAATGTTAATACTTTGGTGGTTCCCTGACTTTTCATCTAGCGCCATCATCAGGTCAAAATTATAATTTGTCATACTTTAATTTTTACCAAACACCTGCAAAACCAATGACATTCCCATCAGCCTCAGCTGTACATTTTGATTTGCGCTAATTAGCAAATGTTAACATGCTAAAGATGGTGAAAATGGTACACATTATACGGTACTCCATAAAAATTTGGTATTTCACCCGGGGCCACGCCTGTCTTGCATCCTATGCAGATGGGAGAAGTTAGCCTTGAAGACTTTCTGTCAGGCAGCTTTCTGACAGAAGAGACTTTCATGTATTATAAAACATCACACATCATTTCTTTTCTTTTCTTTTTTTTCAGTAATTATTTTATTGTTTTGGTCACACTTTGGTTAGTTATGGGCACCAAAAACACTTGGTTAGGTTCAGGCAACAAAGCTACTTGATTAAGTGAAGCTAACAAAACAAAATGGATAGGTTTAGGCACCAAAAGTACTTGGTTATGTTTAGGCAACACAAATACTTGGTTAGGTTTACACAACAAAAAAACAACGTGTTCACGCTGAGCAAAACATCATGGTTTGGGTTGAAAATACACCCTTTCACAACGTTTAACACGTGTTACGATAACGTTTCTGGTTGAAACCCTTCAATAACGTTTCTGGAAGAAAGCCTTCAAGGCTACACAGGGTTGTGTGTTTGATGCACATTCTCGTCGCCTCGCATTGGATTGTGTTGTCACTTGTAACTTCAGACAGACATGATTTATTTTTCTGTAAATACTATATTTTCCAGCAGAAAATTGCTATACTATATTAGCATTTAGCTCAAAGCTCCACAGTACCTGACTGCAGCCAGCCTCACAGAGCTGTCTTGATAGATTTTAGTGTTATTGCATTAAAATTACTTATTTTCATGTAACTATTTTCTTTCTACCAAACGTATCGTATCACCGTGCAGAAGGAAATGTGGATTTTCTCATGGACGAGAGGCTCGTGTTCCTGACAAGGCGGAATGTAAACGTTAATGGTGTCCTCCTCAGCTAGCTTAGTTAGCTAAGTCAGGTAGCCTCTAATCCATAAGTAGATGCATGCTTCCTTCTTTAGTGATAAGGAAAAAAACATTTCTACATGAATCTGCTCTTTTGCTCATTTTGAGCACCACAAGCAAAGTGCCATCTAGTTGTATTACTACGGCAGACATCTCTACACCTGTATTTCCAAAACGTGGCAACTCATATCACAACAATGTATATGGATAAATAGCACTACAGGTGAATCGCCCCTTTAAATGATTGATCCACTATAAACATAGTTGTGGATTAGTTTTCTGTCGAATGACTAAACTTATCATCTCTACTTTCAGCACTACAGATGGCAAACGTAAATGTTGTAGATCCATATAGGTCAGACTAATTACATATGTGTGTATAAAATAAGTGACGGTATTAGAGGCCAAAGACTGAATGACTCCAAGCGAGTTGTAGTGCATCTAGCCTGAATGAGAGGAGCAAGAGGGGGAGGCAGAGAGGACCAACCCGACATTGTTACCATAGCAACATTGAATTCCAAAGTCTGGATCAGCATAGAGGGGGGGGGGGGGGGGGGGGGGGCAGGCAA
>JBBPCS010000855.1:14919385-14936639 GCA_037974645.1 Hollardia meadi
AGAGCCAGGACCTGTTGCCAGGCAACCTGCAGAGACTTGGACCATTATAATGTGTTCATTAGTGGACTTTTGTGGGTGCCAGTCGGCAGATCCTCTTACTTTTTAAACAGAGGAGGCACACAGTGGATTACAGCAGTACTTTATGCTAAGCTAAGCTAACCAGCTGCTGATTACAGTTTCATGTTTACCATAGAGACCAGAGAATGAATCAATTTTCCCATCTAAATCTTGACAAGAAAGCAAAAAAGTGTATTTCGCAAAATAAACTATCCTTCTGTGGGGAACAGCTTTTCTCTTTTTTTCCTCAAATGGGAGTCGAGTCCTCATAACGTGAACAAATGTTTGTCCTTGCAATGTGAGTAATACAAGTACACACACACGCACAATTAATCACACTCCATGTGTGCACTGGTCTATGGACAATCATGG
Source organism: Hollardia meadi (assembly GCA_037974645.1). Taxonomy (NCBI): domain Eukaryota; kingdom Metazoa; phylum Chordata; class Actinopteri; order Tetraodontiformes; family Triacanthodidae; genus Hollardia; species Hollardia meadi. The sequence continues at coordinate 14,919,815 of JBBPCS010000855.1, forward strand.
CAGAAGAGAGCGGGCGGGAGCAGGAATGCAGGCAGGCAGGGGACGAAGGGGTGGATTGGAGTGGGACGGAGAGACCGAGAGAGAGGGAGTGAAGGGTTGAAGGTCTAATTAAGGGAAATGTAGGTTATTAGTCTCCTGATGAGGACACTGGCAGAGAATTAATTAACAATTATAATTAGCAAGATTGTTAGAGAGCAAAATGGTGTCAGCCACTAAGATAAGAGTGAACAAGTGTGTGTGTGTTGAAAGCTGTCATTATTATGCGTGCGCTTTAAAAAAAACCAAAAAACCCCCAGCTGTGTGAACATGCCCTATCTGACAATGATATATGTCATTTCAGCATTAGTCATGCAGAACTAGCAGCTGATTGGAAGTGATAATGGGCTTTTTTTCTTCACACAAACCGCCAACAGACCTTTCTCTGTTGAACTGCCCTTACTGTCTTCATTTTCTAGCCCATAAGACACACGCTCTTCATCGGTCTTATCTGGATGAGTCATGGTCTTGTTCTATTGTCACAAATAAATGAGGGAGATGTCCTCACATAACAAGAGAGAGGGGCACAAAAACATGAGCTGTAGACCATGCACTTCTTAGTAATCAGGGCATTAAAAAACAAGGCACATAAATGGCTCACAATGCCTCCCCTCCATGCGGTGTGATGAGTAAGCACTTGTGGCTCTAAAGTGTCTGTATCAGCGTGCGTTTGCATGTCCATGGGAGCATGCTTTACAGTGTTTGAGGTCATAAAAGCCAGTTGGTGCACAGTCAGCCAATGATACATTAAGTCTGTAAACCAAGAAGACATGCACACATGGCAGAATGAAAACCCATAGATTCAGCCTCTGTGATGAAGAGCACAAGGAAAATGATATAAAACACAGATAGAAGTGATGATACAAGGAAATATGTAGATGATATTTGATTTTAAAAAAGACAAGGATAGATCAATGAAGGATACACCCCCCCAAAGAACACAATTGGTCTCTTAGTTATTACCATCTTTACAATAATTGCTGATAGTACTGGACGTTGCCGCTACCATTTCTGATCATGAGTACTTTCCATACACCGGCCCCCTCTTTTTTCCCTCCCTCAGTCTACAGATGGCTATCTTATTATTTCTGAACATGGCTTAATGAAACAGAAAATGCTCCTCCGATGGAACCTTTTTTTTGGGGGGGGGGGGGGGGAGCAAACAGCACTTCACCAATTACATGCATCCATTATCGTCTAACGAGTGTTCACTCGCATCAAGCACCGGCTTCAACCTGGCTGGCTGGCTGGCTTTTTCCTCCAATGAAATTAAGGTAAATTGACTGGCCTAACTGTTGTTTGTGGAGTGGTGTCTGAGGTAATCATAGCTGCCTGTTAAATTTGTCTTTTAAGAACCAATTGGCTCTGTTTGCTTGTATTAGTTTTCTGTTGGGCTGTGCAGCTATTTTCTTTTTTTTAATGAATAGTGGTCCGCTGTGTTTTTGGATGAGAGAAACAAACCTCCATGCCAGTCAGATGAGACATTTGGCAGGCGACAAGCCCATAAACATGGCCTACACATTCTAAGTGCAGAAGCAAATAAGCCTGCTCTCCATATTTATTTTACTGCTGACCTGCCTCTCATTGCAACAACAAATACTGCTAAAATGGAAAACCCCAACCAGTGTGTCTACTGTCCAAAGCAAAAGCAACCGAATTCCAATTGGACATACAGTAGAAACTCTGGACTCAGTGATATGATAAAGGAAAAGTAACAACCCATTTGTATGAACAAATAAGCCACTCTTTTTACTGACTGATGTAGTAGAAAGAATGTGTTTGAACCCTCTCAAGTCCCGGTTGTAAGGGAAAACATATCCAGGGGGGTACAGAACTTGATACACACTGGAGCACTTTCCTTCAAGTGAATGCCCCGTCACACTACTGACTTCACCTTCTCCATCAGCGTTTTTTCTATTTTTTTCTTTTGCAGGGTATAGTTTCCACAGCTATTCCATTTGTTCCAATATTACCAGGGGATAGCAACAGGGGAGAACAATGCCTCTTCCTGTTTGGTTCTGCAACGGCTGACGGCGTCCTTTGTGCCGTAAATCGAGCCTTTACTGTCACTGTTTATGATGTCTTTACAACTCTATACATTACATTAACAGTTTAGTGTCAGGAATCATGTATATGCCTGTTTATATATATATATATAATATACCAATTACATACTTTCCCATTTTCTTTAGTACCACTACCGCCTCGTTGCTCTGGTATACTGTTTGTTTCACACTCTCTAATATTCTGTGCAGTGGTTGGATATAACAGACAGGTATAACCAGGCACATTGTGTCAAATGATAAATGTTTTTGGTCTATTTTTAGGGAAACTTTAAACCTGCAGTAACTTAATTTTTGGCCACTTTTGTGGAGCACAAATGAGCTGTGAACACATCACTGACATACAGTATTATCAAGTTAACAAACAGTTGTCTACGTCCAACAGTAATGGAGGAGCATTCATTAGGAGTCATGTTTCTGGCCACCTGATAAGGTGAGTCTGGTAAGTTGGATATTCTTAACCCTTTATTTGGTTTTGTCTCCACTAACTTCTGGGGGAAAATTTGATTCCTAAGCCGCTAAATGCTCCACTATGTTCACCTGCTAGTTGCTAACTGTGTCTGTGTGTTGTTTGGTGCTGAGCAGGGAGCACACAGCGTACAGTTTAGAGTCTTTTTCACTGAAAACAGCTGCCTGCTGCAACCAAAAACTCCTCCATTTGAGCTGTAAAAACGAATGAAAACAGTAAAGATACGGGCTGTAAAACCCAAAACAATGAGCTAAAAGACACTCAAGTGCTTAATTGAGCAGAGGGGAACTGCAGAGGCAATAATTCTGTGTGGTTTGTACGTGATCCATTATTAATATTAAGTACCATATTAATATTTCATGATTTTATTTTTTTCTTTCTATTTAAATAACAGAATTTGATGTTTATTCATAATTTTTTTTATCAAGATAAATAAAATATTTTTGTTGGTTAGATCCTGTCTCCACTAAGGTTGAGTGTGAGGCCTTGAGTGTTGTCTGGGACCGTGGCCAAGCCAATAGATCTAGCACGGGGAAAACAGGCATGTCAGCTGGAACATATTACTATTCGAAGAAAGTGTGAAACACTAACAAGAACTCAAAGCCTTAGCTGCAGGCTGCAAAACCTTTTTTACTACTGCAGGGTGGAAGTGAAGGTTGTGAACAAAATGCGCTCAAGGGGAAGGATGAAAGCAAGAGGGCAAGAGATTCAGAGGGAGAGGGGCGATTGGGTAATGAGGCGAAGGGAGAACAAGGTAAAGTCTGAAGATATCTTAATCTTCATCCTGGTTTTCTAGGATAAATTCCCTTCGGGTAAGTGGCATTATGCGCACGCACGAATGCACGCACGCACACACAGGCAAACAATGATGTAGTATGAATAATTATTGTGTCCTAGATGTGAAGCTAATGTTGCTTCAAAGATAGTGGCCACAGCACACACACACACACACTGTGTCCATTGATGTTACTACTCTATTTTAGGGAATGTTTATAAACTATTTGTACAAAACTATTCTTTCTTTCCAGTTAACATTCTGACACAGTTGTGACAAAGTATTAAAATACCAAAATGACACACATAAAGTGTAGACTACATCAGAGCTGCACTGATTAGTCCATTGATTATTCAGTTGATCCACAGACAATCAGCAACTATTTTGATAATAGATCATGTATTTCATTTTCAAGAAAAAATGCCAAATATGCTCTGCGTCCAGCTACTCAAAGCTGATTTTATCTGTTTTATATCTGAGTTTTAGACTGTCGCACTAAGATGCCATTTTTCATCATTCTCAAATGTTTATAGAACAAAGAATCAAATTCATCAAAAATGACAATAATCATTGGTTACATCACTCGTCAACATCTTTGTTGATAATCTTAACAATATTTAATGACATGCTCTCTATTTCTGGGGCAATATGTGGTATAGACCAGCTTCAAGCATAATGCAATACAACAACAGAAAACACAGTGTGTATAGTAGCCTGAGTTTAAATGTCCACAGAGATTCTGGTGAACAAAAGTATGGCAACAAATTTGCATTTAGTGTTTTTTTTTTGTATTATCGTGTAAATATACGCTCCATTCATTACCATTACAACTAATCAAATAGCCACAGATTGTTACAACTGATGCTGCTTGGAATGATAAAAGCATGCAATCAATACACACACAGACAGACACATGCAACAGAAACAAAAGACACACACTTGTGCACATTATCTCTCTTCTCTCTCTCTCTCTCCCTCACACACACACACACACGCACACACACACACACACACACACACACACACACACAGACATAAGCTTTGGGTCAGTTAGCTCATTTGTCCCTGGTCTTGGCCCACTGGCGCTCATGTGAAAATGGAGGAAGCAAGAGATTGGCTCTGTGTCTGTGGAAAAAGAGCATGAGATGAAAGGATGCTTGCGTGTTTTTTCAACTTCAGAGATCAAGCAGATGAGTTGTAGAACCCTGCGGCACTGCAAACATGATGAAAGAGAAACATCACTCTCGTTCCACATGTACTGTAAGTGTGTGAGTACAGTGTGCGTTGATATACATGGATGTAGAGTTTGTTATTCAGTAGCTATCAATAAAGATGTATCGATATTTCTACAAAGACATACAAGAAAGACAACAGTGTCAGCAAAAGAGTAGTGAAAGAAACTAAGAAATTATTAATAAAATGCAGTAGAAAGGAAAATCCACAGGGAGGACAGAATTATTCTGAGGAGGGGGTAACCAGAGGTAGAGTAGAGCAGAGAATACTTAAAATGACAGAGTCAGTCAGTGGAGGCAGAATCGAAGGAAAATTAACAGAGAAAGACAAAGGGAACCTGTTATTGGCCGAATACTCAGAGAGATGGAGGGTGAGAGGTGTGGGAGCATGAGGGCCACTGCACTGCACTGCATAGAGAAGATGCTCGTGTCACTGGAGAGACAGAAAGAGAGAGAGACAAAGACACAGAGTGAGAGTAAGTGTTAAGCCCTGCACCGCAGACATGCGTTATAAATCTCCAGGGACCCTGTGGCAGATCAGTACAGGATCAATCTGCCGCACCTCAGCAGGGACGCAGCACACTCCTTCATTCCCACACACAGTTCATGAGTGTGTGTGTGTCACTGTACTGTATGTGTGTGCGGCTATAGTGTTGTAATAGGAGTGACTGCGGCAGCAGGGAGGAAAAAGGGAGATGCGAGGAAAAAGAATTGGGCAAGAGGGAGAAGACAGGAGTTAAACAGAGACAGATATTTATCACCTGACCAATCCAGATCATACATATTTTACAACGTCAAGATAAAAGCATACCTGAGCACCATTAACTTAATATAATGTATATTTAATCTAATAAAAAACGTATTCCTGTATTTGGTGTCAATAAAAACCATTAAAAAGCAAAGTACACCACTACTGGCATCTAAGAGTACCAAGCTCTAAGATAAATGACAGAACACCATGGGAGTGATCAAAATTCCACATGGGAGATCAAGGGTCACTTTATCCCTTCCACTCTCCCATCAGAGCCATTAGAGAGAAAAGCATAACACTGACCTCAGATCAGTGTTTGGGGACACCATCATCCAACTGCCTGTACCTCAATCTTATTAGAGCGTTAAGTCATTACTGCGTGTACACACAGAGGCCTCACAATGCAATTAGCCATTAGCCCATCACACTGACAAAGCATGGCTAATTAGCTGATCACAGACACACAGGGAGCAGAACAAAACATATTTAATATCCCCATCAACACTCTTGCAGAATATCATGTGTCAGGTACTGCTTAGATGTTTTGTCATGCTTGGTTGCACTTTAAAGATTTGGGAATAAATCTAACACTAGCTTTGAGAAATTTAGTTTCATATATCTCTATGTGCAACCCAATTTGACTCTATTCTTGATATAATACTTTATATTATAAAATTAAAAAAGACTGATGGCTATAAGTGCAGATATCATTTAACACAGGTCTATGGATGACTTCCCAGAAAGATGCATCATGGTCAGGTGTGTTTAAAATTCTGTTCTGATCAGCAAAAACACGTGTTTGTTGTAGTAGCAATAGGATTGGACAGGAGGCTCTTACTTGGCCGCTGCCGGCTGAGTTGAGACAGAGTGTTAGGTGTGTTGCTCTCTTTGAGGGTGAAAGAAGTGGATTATGTTAGGTCAGCTCTGGCCAGATCAAAGCAAAAAGTCTGACAAGAACTGAGAAACCTCTGAGAAAATTATGCAAGGAAGCATGGGCGTGCACACGCACACACACACACACAAGTACACATACACTTTGGCAGAGGACTGCCTGTCAGAATGCCAAAGAAATACTCTTTGAGCTCTCCATAAATGTACTTTGAAGGAGTTCTGACAGGGTAATAGCTTGTATGGAAAATACTGTCACAAGAGAAAATGCACACACACACACACACACTCTCTCTCAAAACCCCTTTTTTTTATAATCACATTTTGTGACAAAAAAAAATTGGAAGGAAACACAGCACCACTGGCATTAATTAAAGAGAATCATATTTTATGAAGCAATTCTCAGGAAGTAAGTGCAGCACTGACCCTCCAGCCCCACCCCAGACAGACAATGTCAAATAAACTAACACATTTAAATTAGGGCATAGACCAGACCAGTCTGGGCTAGGAGCAACATCACCCTACTAGCAACCTGCCTTAGCAACCCGTAAGTAGGCCTATGTTGTTGGCGAGGTTACTGGAGCAGAACTGGGCCTTGTACGATGCTGAAAACACGCACGCACACACACACCCACGCGCGCACACACACACACACAGACAGACAGACAGACACACACACACACACGCACACACACTGGTTTCTGTGGGTATATATGCCCGGTCACTGTGGTAGGGTAAGCTTTTCATGCAGACCATAGACCTGGTGAGTACAACGTGTGGCACTCCTGTATTTCCTTGATATAATTCATGGCCGATTCAGCCAATGAAGACCCTGTTTGAATTCTGGAGCACCACACGTATTGCTTCCCAGATAATGGGCCAGTAGAGAGTGAGGGGAAATGAGCTTGAGTCTGCACCAGGACGTCTTACAAACTCAGGCACAAGACTAGCCTGGAGGACACCGCACTAGGCTGGACTGGACTGTTCAATGCATACAATTTTACCAGACAGTAAATCTGATGAATCAAAGCAGATTAGAACAACAAGGTAAACCAAAAGAGGAGCAAGTCAGCAAAGTAAAACAAATTGAACCTGACAACTCTAAACAGGAATTGATGGATCAGAACAGGCAGGACAGTGCAAAGCAGAGTGCAGGACTACAGAGCAAACTCAAGAGACAGATGACTCAAAACAAGCAGAACAGTTCTCGTGAATGTACTTAACTTCCTCTGGTATTCAAAACAAATTTTACACAAAAGATTCTGCATTTTCAAGAAATTTGCGTAGCCAGTGTGTGTGTGTGTGTGTGTGTGTGTGTGTGCATAGTGTGTGAGTGTTTGTGAAGCCACGCGTGTGCCTGTGTGGGATGATCAGACTACTTGAGGCGATGCTTTAGATTGCAGCTTAGTGGGGGCTAGAGGAAGATGAGGATTATTGGCTGAGTGACGTGCGCATTGTGTGTTAAATATGCATGCAAAGCAAAGTGTGTGTGTGTGTGTGTGTATGTTTTTCAGAAATAGCAGGAAAGGAAAAACAGAGGGAGACACTACATAATCATGCTGCAGTGGGCTTTTACACATGATTAGTTCATGCAATACACATACATAGCATGTATCCTCTCAACATAAAACACATACATACACACACACACACACACATTCAATACTAGAAATACACAAGTATAGACACAGAAACACTTTTGTCCTGACTGGTTTGAGGCCATCTGTGATATGAAGCTTTTGGGATAACATGCGGGCCAGCACAAACTGATGATTTAAAGTTAAGGTGATCAACATGATATCAACAGTTTATCAGAGCCATTTCAAGCCAAACCAGTCCAGTCTAGATCAGCATAGGCAGCAGACATGTCACTAACATGTTGCCCCTCAGCACTCTCCCAAAGTGAGCTTTTAAATATTTCACCTCTCACTGAGGTCAGGACTGAGCGGAGGGGAGCAAAGCAGATTTGACAAGTGCTTTGGGGAAAGTGAAGGACATTATACTACATTACCCAGCAGGCACCAGGTGGTGGCGGTGTGGAGAATGCCATGGCAACGCCATGAAAATGCCATGGCAACACCATAGCAACTGTGGCCTCATTTGCTCGCTGGTGGTGTGGTACAGCCCAGACTTGCTACAGTGGCATGGTCGTCAGATACACACTTCAGTCACATCAGTAATATTAACATTGTTCATTAATTATTTCATCAGTTAATTGATCATCATCATCATCAACAATCAATCAGAAGGAGCAAGAACACAGTATCTACTGGTCTCTGTTTTTTGCTAAGTGAGTGACAGACAAAGGAATGAGCTGATTTTAAAAGGGAGTGATCAAAGGAGAAAAAAAGCAAAAGGTAGAATGGATGGGTTAATTAACAAAGAGTGTTATGACATGTGATCACCATGTGATAAAAAATTAAAAGAGGAGAAGTGGAGAATGTTCATAGCTTGTAAATGAAAACCAGGAGAGAGAACTGGAGAGGAGAGCAAGGAGAAAGCAAAAGAGGCAGCAGACTGTGTGAGAAAAACATACTGATGTGTAAAAGCAGCAAGTGTCAAAAAGTAATGTTAGGTAGTACGAGAGGAGTGACAGACTGATAGCTATAGTAGATACAGATGAATAGAGAATTTAGACTTTTACTTGTCTTTTTTGTCACAGGCACTAATGTCTTCACAGTCATATAGGAGGAATTGAAATTCAAAAATGATTTCAGTGTCTAGAATCGCTACAAAGCTAAAACATTTAAAACTATTTCATCTAACACTTCCTCCAAATATACCAAACTTAATATAGTATATATATATACCTGTATGTATATATATGTATATATTTATTTGTACATATATATTTCTTTATAGATAAATGATAGAATTCAAATGATAATTGAATACAATAAAATATCTCAGTTAAATCACAGTATAACATGGTACATTTTCAAAAACATAGTATATTTTAATATATTATTTTTTTCTCTGCATAAATAAAAATAAATAAAACAAAATAAGCCAGAGGGTTTTTAAGAGTCACTTCTGTTCATGCAGTCACAGACTTAAGTATTAGCGCCTCAGTAGAAATCAATAATGCTCAATGACATACCAGGTTTAAGCCCTGTTGATTGGTTGAAAATGACTGTGTTCTTCTACATAGGAAGCAGTCAAACTGTTGCAGTGGTTTCCACTGTTGGGGTGCAGAGCGGAGCGAGCATACTACCTCACTGAAAAGGTGACTGCCCTGGGTCCTAAGCATTTGCTACAATTGAACTACACAACCCTCCCACCACAAGTCTTTCAGATTTTATTTAGCTAAACATGCAATGATTCTGGGGCTTTCCAAAAGATGGGAAACTACAAAAGCATTTCTCAATAAACAAAGACAGATTGTTCTAAAAATTGCCCCACGCAGACCTAGAAGAAAAGCAATCCATGTGCAGATAAAAGGTACAGTAGGCCCTCACTGAAAGGCAAAGGAGTTAAAAGGGGAATTGAGAAGGTCGACTAACCCTTCGATCTGTGACGACATGCACAAACACAACGCACAGTCCCTCAACAGGTCAACCCTCTCTCTTCCATCTAGCCATAATCAACAGCATCCAAAAAGCTACAAAGTCTAAAAGTAGGTGTTCTTTTGCTACATCATGTCAAAGCTACATTCAGCTACAACAGGAGAAGAGCTGGGCTGTGGCTGGTCTTAGTGTGAGAAATGAGGTGGATATGTTGACCTTATGAAAATGAAAGGTATGCATTGCAATGTTGGCAACATTGGCACAGTTTACACAGTAGATGGCTTTTTGCACAGCTCACAGAAGCCAAAATGCTAGAGTTCAGCATTTAGTATTCATATTGGTCAGCCAGAGCCAGGTGCTGTGACTCATTTATTACAATCACAATCTAACCAAATCAGATGAAACCTATCCCACCTATAAGAAAATCACTAAAGATGTGGAACATCTGACTCTGGCTGAAACATGAACTCATTTTAAACTAGAGGAAAATCAATTACAATGTCTCAGATGCAAACAGCTGTACCATTGCATCCCTGTCACATTGAAGGTGGGAATATTGCTCAAAGTCAAACAGTCACCTGATGATGTTGATAACAGTAGTTATTACTGACTGCATTCAGTGAAGTCTCAGCTATTGTATATGCACCTCAAATTGGAACTCAAAGCATTCACAGTATATCGTTCAGTCTTACTTGCCAAAAGGAAACAGTCAAAGTACAAGATCCTCAGCACAAGTATCTGTGGTACTTTGTTATTTGAACCTTGGTTACAGTGAATTTTATTGTCCATAATAGCAACATGAGTTAATATCAAGTGAATAGTTTTCCAGGTACCACCAAAACATGTTATCTGAAGATTGTGCAATTACAACATTGGCCACATGTCTGAAGAAAACAATGAAGAATTGTGCTTCGTATAATCCGTCATCTACAAACTCTGCCGAGGTAGAGCAAAGTCGTGAAATACAATAATATCCTAACATAACCTTTATGATGTACTGCACTTGGTTTTTAATCCCCCTTGCATCCTCTGAATACATCCTGACTGGCCACTTTAATAAAAATAATAAAGTTCATAGCTGCACGCCTCTTACTCTGCATCATGGAGCTACACTTATTAAACTCACCAGAAGCCTCTTGCACAATTGCCTCAAAAGCTTATTTGAATATTATGCAGCCATCTAGTGCCAATTAAAGATATTGCACCAATCATCCCCTTGATCCACTTACATGATAGTGAATTATGCATTGTTCACATGTGGAAATAAAAGATGGGGCTTTATCTATTATTAAAAATATTTGAAAACCAATCTTGCTTAAAAGCTCTTGAGTGAAGATTTGGCACTGCTATTGAATCATTCCCACTTCCAACACTAGCCACATCCAGCCTCTTCTTTATTAAAACACTAACACAGTGAGCGAAACATATTGATAGAATAAAAAAAGAAGGTATGGGGAGAAAAGTTTGAAAGAAAAGGCAGACATAAAAGAAAATCTGCTACATGTCATTTTTGTTCTTATTGATATTTCTCTTTTTAAGTTCAGTTTGTTCAAATACTTTGATACTCAAATGTGTTCGAGCTCTGGTTGGACCAGAAGTGCCATAACAAGAAGTGGTTCCTCTTCAATCTGATTGGTTAAAAGGTTTCTAGTAAAACATGACATCGTAGATGTGACGTAGATGGTCCTGGGGTAGAGCTAGATGGGTCTGATGGTGTCATGAGGTCACTGCGGGCAAATAAACAGTACTGTCCTTACTGTCCAGGGGAAGGTAATCAGGCAGACCGAGTGCATGAGAGAGCTGACTGCATTGCTTTTCATATCAACTGATTTACAAAAGGGAAGAATAGGGGGTAGTCTCTCCAATCACCAAGAAGCAGTCCACCAATCCAGTTCAAAAGCCAACAGCCAATGAGGACAGGGAGCAAGAGTCTATTGACCAAACACTGGTCTCTTTTGGGAGAGGGTGGGTTTCTCCACATCCCACCGAGGTGTGTTTCAAAGCCAGAGGGAGGGAGACGTTTTGAGCATATATCTGTGTGTGTTTGTGTTCTCGTGCATGTGTGTGTGTTTGTGTGTACAAATATGACATCATTACTCACAGGTTGGAGACTACTCTTAGCCATAGTTGTGACTTGGGGAGGGGAGGAGAACCGAAGATGACATCACAAAGCTCAATTCTGAGCGGAGAAGAAGTTCAGGGGCTGCATTCCCCGGTGATGCAGCCTCGCCTTCACTCACGTCGTCATGGGAACCATCCAGATGGATGTAGCTCACCCTGGTGTGGCGCCTCACTGTCGCCTTCACTAGAACGCGAACAATGGAGCGGGTGGCGGTAGTGTTGCTCTCACACAGAGTAGTGTTGGCAGTAGAACTACTGTCCATATTAGTTCCCACAGTGATGGTTGCTAGTTGATTACCGATGGTCACCAAGGCAGCCATATCTCTGGTGTCATCCCTGGCTCGGGCTGCCATGGGACCACAGTTCTCAGTAGCAGTGGTGCTCACTCCCACGTCTCCCTCTCTCCTCTCCCCCTGTCATACCTCACTCTCTAGGCTGGAGAAGTGAGCCGACCCTCGGCGTGAGCAAAGGCTCTTGGCTTTGAGTGGCAGGTGGGGGGAGTAAAACCTCCGTGGCTGTGGCACCGAGCGCAGTCTCTGATACTGCAGTTTGGCACTGGCTGAAGCCTGAGCCTGGCCCTGGCCTGCCATCCCTACCCCTGCTGGTGGTGAGACGGAGGATGAGGAGGGCGGAGGCGGGATGGGCATTGGTAGGGAGGTGGGAGACATGGACGGCTGCTGGGGTGGTGATGGTGAGGGCTGTGGTGGATGGTCTGTGGGCTGTGTGCTGAGGCTGAGGTTAGATTGGCTGCCTGATTTGGCCTGACTGGGATCTGGTTTGGGGGGCAGAGGCTTGGGGCGAGAACCCCCGCTGAAGCTGTGGCAGTGGGGGAGAAGCTCTTCCTGGCTATGGGAAAGTGCCGTGGATCCTCTCTTGGAGTGGGAGGTGTGTGAGTGGCTGTGGGGATGTGGGTAAGGATGGGGTTGGGGGTAAAGGCTACAGGAACACATAGTGGCACGTTCTGATTCTTCCCCTCTGTCCCTAGATCGTCCCTTGCTCTTCCCCCCTCCGCTCTTCCATTTTTTCACTCCCTTCACAGGGATCTTGTCCATAGACCAGTACCGTCTAGGAGGTGGGAAGGCTGCGGGGGGTGGCGGCCACTGCGTGCCAAGCCCTCCACTGCCCCCCCCTGATTCCCAACCTACTCCTGGCCCTGAACCCCATAAATCAGCACCTATCCATCCCTCTCCCCGAGTTCCTAGTAAAGAATCATCCCGACTGTTGATACTGCCCCCTTTCTCTCTGGAGGGGTAGGTGCCAAAGAACCACCCCCCTCCTCCTATCCCCCCTATTCCACTGCTACTTACCCCTGCACCTCCTTCCCAGTATCTTTCAAAACGGCCAAATTCCCCTGACGAGCCCTCATCTGAATAACTGTCCTCTGCCCTGGCCCTGTCCCTCTCTGACTCAGACACTGTCCCCCTACCTACTCTCCTTCCCCTCTCCCCCACCCGCTCTCTCACTCTCTCCCTCTCCTCCTCTTCCTCTTCATCATCATCCTGGTCATCCTCAGAGTCCCACTCAGGGAAGGTCAGCCCTTCTCTTGTCTGTGCTTTCTCTTTCTCATAATGCATTAACAAAGGACGCCGCTCTCCAAGTCTACCACTGTCTTCTCTGTCCATTCCTCCATTTCTTCTGCGCTTGGAGGATGAAAGGAGTGGGTGCAGAGATGTTGGAGGAGTATTAGAACCATCTCCTCTTCCATTCACCCAAAATTTGACAGATGCAGGGAATTTGTTGAGGTTAGGGTAGCGCTTATTGGGGGTATGGTGCCTGGAATGAGAGCGTGAGGATTTGGGACGCCTCTCCCTGCTTCTACTACTGTCTTCTTCTTCCCTGTCATTGCCCTCGTCTACTCCTTCTCTCCTACCTCTCTCCCGCTCTCCTTCCCACGAATCCCGCACCTTCTCCCCAAATGTGCTCCGATACTGGGCAGAGAAGGAAGAATAGTCTTGTATTCCTCCTTCCCTCTCTCCTTCTGCTTCTCCTTCTCTTTCTGGCTCTATATCTCCCTCCTCTGGCTCTGAGCGTCTTCCCCCAGTTGATTTCTTCCTTCTCTTTGTTTTCAGAGCCTTCTTCTTCTTCTTTTTCACCTTTCGACGCTTTCTTTCTCTTTCTCGCTCTCTTTCCCGTTCTTCCCTCTTTTTCCTCTTTTTATTCTTTTTCTTTTTCTTCTTCTCTTTCTCCTTTTCTTTTCTCCTCTTTTTCTCTCTTTTTTGCCTCTCAGCATCTCCACCTGCTCCACTCCTCTCTCTCTCACTCCAGCTTGCCCACCACTCTTGAAGTTGAGACAGTTGGCTTCCTCCTCGCTCCCTCTCTCTTTCCCTTTCTCTGTCACCCCAGGACGTGCGTGGTTTCCTGGGGGGTATGGGTGGTGGCAGGCGGCCGTGGCTGAGAGAACGAGGCCGGATGATTGAGCGCTCTCTCTCTCTCCCCCTTCCAAGGAGGAGGCTTGACTCTTCCGTCAGCTCCTCTTCATCATCATCATCCTCTCCATCTATTCCTCCAGTCCTGTCTCGTGTGCTCCTGGACGAGCTGTAAGAGTAGGTTGGAGAGGTGGAGCGAGAAGATGAGGCAGATGAGGATGTGGATGTAGATGAGGTGGTCGACGAAGAGGACGAGGACGTATAGTGCAAGGATGCAGAGGGAGAGGGAGGGGTGTAAGAGGGGCTGAGGGGTACTGGCACAGGAAGTGAGAGCGGAGGAGAAAGGGGACGTGTCCTTCTTCCTCCTCCTTCCCTCACTTCATCACGTGCTCCTCCCCTCCGCCCCAGGGGCAGAATGTTCTCATATAGTGGCCCTCCTGGTTCTTTGGGCTTCTTGGGCCTGCGCTTCCTCCAGAAGGATGAGGGGAGAGGGGGAGAGGGGTGTGGCAGCGGAGGTGTAGGAGGCAGAGGGGCTTGACTCTTGGGTGGCAGTCTGGGAGTGCCCAGAGGTTTAACAGCCCCTTTCCCCTGACCTCCGCTGCCACTTCCCACCACCCTCTTCCCCATCCCGTGGTCCATGCCCTTCTCTGAGTAGAAGGCCACACTGGCTGGAGGGGGCTGGGGGTGGCCCCTGGGCATAGTCTTGGGGGTCTGGGACCCTGCCTGCTGCTCCATGCAGGGCCCCAGTCCCTCAGGGTCAATGGGACCATAGTATCTCTTATAGCCATCAAGTCCCCCACCTCCTCCAGCAGTTGAAACCCAGTTTGGTGGGACTTTTTGAGCAAAGGGTCCCATGTCAGTGATGGCCCCCCTTACAGCCATTGGGTTGGTAGCTGTTGCAGATTTGGGCAGCCTCCAGCGATCCACCACAGCCAATCGGCGGTCTGGCCGGGGCAGGAAGGTGGAGCAAGGGAGGGGTGCACCAGCAATTGGGGTGTTGGAGGGACCCAATGCTGTCCCAGAATGCACCACGGTGGGAGGAGAGCCCGGTAGAGGTGTTTTGTAGACAGGCTGCGGTTGCTGCTGCTGTGGCTGTTGTTGCTGTTGCGTCATGGCTATGGCTGGGTTGGTCATAGACGTTGAGACAACATGTGGCTGGGATGGTACTGTAACCATTGCAGTATGGTGATGAGTAGGCAAAGATTTGGCTCCAGCTGGCACTGTTTCATCTTCAAAGCTACAGCAGCTGTACATGCCCTGAGTAAAAGAGAGATCAGAAACACATGGTTTATATGCAAGTAACATGAAATGACAGAATAAACTATATTTCTTAAAATGAAAAATGAAATGACAAGATGTTGCTTTGGAGATAAAGATGCAGAACTATATTGGCAAAAATCTAACACCCTATATGTGTACAAAGGCAGCAGAATGCAAATATCATGGTACACATGTACGAAAGACATTGTATTACTGTATGTATATGAAAGACAGACAGAGAGAGAGAGAGAGAGAGAGAGAGAGAGAGAGAGAGAGAGAGAGAGAGAGAGAGAGGAGTATATGGGAATCAAAACCACACAACAGCAATCCAAATAAGATCCAGTTTTCAAAAGAAATGCAAGATTGCTCTTTTTCAGATAAACATCCATTCCTATTTATAGTGCAGTTTGCATTGTTTGGCTAATGAAATTGCATACATAAATGCATAAATGACAATCACAGTGGCAAAAAAGGATGAATAACTACCAGTGAAGCCACAATAATCACATGCATATGGTGCGGGCTGGTTCTGTCAAGGTCACTGTCAAAGGAACAGGATATCCAGGGTGTGAGCGGAATTGAATTTCAATTAATCTCCCGAATTGAATTGACCCCAGACCTCACACTTTCTAACACTCACACTCAGTAATAGATAAGGGCACACACATGTGTACGCATACGGTTACATGCACAGCATTTTGGTTACAATCATGTTGTCCCGTTTTAATGTAGTGTAGTGTAGAGTGCACTAAATTGTAGGGAAAGTTAAAACATTAGCAGAGGAAATGTGGGTGAAGAATTTTGAGGGACTAAAATACTTTCCAGAATGTCTGCAAAACGGCAGGACATTTACTGTGCTAGGGCAGAAAAATGCCCCACACACAGACAAAAAACACTTACCCTGCTGATTGCCAGGAGAAAGTCCAATTTGCCAGAACTGGTGGCCATGCAGTGGCGCAGCTTCCAGTAGACCAAGTGTTCCCAAGCAAACACCAGCAGACTGAGGCCCATAGCTACCAGCAGCATGTAGAACACCCCGGCCATGTTATCAATATCCAGCTTACTGCTCATCACCTCAATTTTGTCATTATGGCAGATACCAGACAGCCAAAGGCGCTCCAGCATCTCTATCTCATCTGGAAAGGGGACGGATGGGGTAGTGGGGGTAAAGATGAGAAAGAGAAGAAGGAAAAGGGTAACGGTCAAGGTTAGGGGGGTAAAAGTAGAAAGGAGGAAAGAAAAGAAGAAAAGACAGAAAATGGAGGGAGAAGAAGACATGCAATAGATAGATAGATAGATGGATGGATGGATGGATGGATGGATGGATGGATGGATGGATAGATAGATAGATAGATAGA
>JBBPCS010000855.1:14942441-14952726 GCA_037974645.1 Hollardia meadi
TAATTGATTTTTTCTTTGAAAAGCAAGGCTAAAAAAAAAAAGAAAGAAAAACTGTGAAAAACCGCGTTCAGTATTCGGCCAAGTGTTTCATTATTTTCAGTTTCCGTTTCGGCCAAGAATTTTCATTTCGGTGCATCCCTATACAGTAGTTTTATATTTGCCTGAGGAAACTTTGAACACTTTCAACAACTTCCTTAATCTAATTAATAATAATTTGCAAAGCACACTTGAATGGAAACTCAGCTACTGGAAAATAAAAAAACAAGATGTGGAAAGAGACGATGTAGCAGGATACGTGTAAATGTGAACAAACTCAAGTTGTAGCAGACAGACCCGGTCTTGAGGTTCAGAATGGCGTCCTCCACTCCTCTCTGGTTGTATTTGCCCATGTACTGGTGCATGTCTGGGTAGTTGGAGCGGATGTTTTTTTCTGTGCTCCCATTGGGCACTGTGCCAAACTTCAGAGGTGGGTACTGCTCCTCGGGATGCTGAAACTAGTGGAGCAAAGGGAGGTGTGGGAGGGAGACGGGTTGGAAGGGGTATGAGACACACCAGGCTGTGCACCAATCTGTCTGACCTATTTCTGTCCACTTTCCAGACTAACTTACAACTCCATGCACAAATCAAAAAAAAAAAAAAAAGCAGTGTGGACTTGTCTTTAAATAGTAGTTAGAACAGTTTTTTAAGTATTCAAGAACTCTGGTAATTGAGTTATGTTAAATGAGGTTTTATTCATTTCTAAATTCCTGTGCTTTAATCAATTTAGCATTTAAATGCATGGGATTTGGCTGCCTCTAAGACTTTAAGCCTTCCCTTCTTAATCGGCATTTAAGCAATGAGGTACCTTCTTGTCCGAGAGGCCTGACACTGTGTCAATGTACTCCTCCTGGATCATGAAGGCAGCCAAGTTAGCAGTGTAGGAGGCCAGAAAGATGACAGCAAAGAAGGCCCAGATCAGCACCATGATCTTGCTGGTGGTTCCTCTAGGGTTCTCCACTGGCACAGAGTTGTTGAAGACAATGGCCCACAAAAGCCATACAGACTTTCCTATTGTGAAAGTAGAGCCTCCAGCCTCTGGCCAAAATGATGACAAAGGAAAAAGAGAGAGGGTAAAAGAGGAGGATTTACTTTACCGAAATGAGTGGTTGTAACATTAAACTTTTTTCTAGACAGCAATCCAGCCAGTACATGACACACAATAGTGTATTCAGCAGCGTCTGCCTGCAGATGAAGCAGCCGATTCAAATTAAAGTTCCCTGAATGATCTGCAAATTGGGTTTACTATATATGAAAATACCTAGCAAGCTTTTTGACACTGAAGCTCATGAGGCGGTGACTATACGTTTCGAGGATGGCAGCTTTCAATTCAGCTGCTAAGTGATCTTACAAATAATTAAACCACGTGGTGCAAATCACCGTTCAAAGGGCTCAGACACTCCTGCCTTTATACAGCAGGAGCAAAGGAGGAAGAAAGGTGAGAGATGAGAGTGAATGAGAGGGATATATGGGAGGATGACAGAGAGGTGAAATTATGTAGAGCACAGCAATCATGCAGTAAAAGAGGCGAGTCGGGTTGGGTATTGGACCGAGGCATCAGGCATACTGAATATCACAGGGGTACAAACTATGCTGTTGAATAATAAATGGCTGCTTCAATATCGAGAATACTTGGATACAGTTCAAGATACTGTAGATAAATTCCTCTTCGCCACATTCACAGTTTATGATTCAGAGCAGCACATTAAAAATGTCCAACGGTACATTTCAAATAAAAGAGAGTAGAAACATAAACATTCAGTGTCACAACAGAAAAAATCATTTTAATTTTTTGAGTTTGCCCATTTGACCCGGCGCTGCAACAGCGAGGGACTGGCCCATCTATCGGACTGGAAAAGACAGGCAGCTTAAACCACTCACTCTTGCCAGTCTGGAGACTGCGGTTGTAGCCCACAGGGCTGAAGAACTCAAAAATGAAGACGGTCACAGCCACCACGGTCAGGCACATGACGAACATCATCACCCACACCGCTGGGCTGTAGGGTTCTTTGCAGGGAAACAAAAGAAGATTTAAATAAACAAATAACAGGGCAACCTAATAAACTGTTTTGTACTTAAATCATTATTATTGGTCGTATAATTATTAGAATCAATAGAAGGGACAAGAAGGTTACATAAAAATGGCACATTATCTACTATATATCCAGAGATGAGACTCTATAAACACTGTTTCTCTTGCTTATAATCATCTCAATGCAGTCTATAGGCCAATAACAATGTTCTCCCGCTGGAGCCTTGAGTCTGCTGACAGAGTGAAACTATAAGTTGGGAAGACACGAGCAGCTAAGAAAAAGTAATGGCTAATCTACACGTAAGGACCAGCATCCAAAGACTTTTTATGCAAACTCAACACTTTACGATTAGATTAGATTCTGTACATCAGCTAAATGCCTCACATAAATAGAGCCTCTTACCTAAGAAAGCGGATGGTGATACAGTTCCATTGCTACGGGAGACCATTACACTGATTCCTGTCTCCACAAAGGGGACGGAGAAATCTACGACCTCTGACCTCTCCTCATTGATAGTCAGCGAGCCAATGGCCATGTCCGCTCGCTTGTACACCACCTGAAGGGGACAAGAATCAGTGGTGAGAGAGAGTAATCTAATTTATAATCCCTGTGGCAGTTTTAAGGCCAATGTTTTACAGTCTACAAAGGTCTATTTCCAGGTGAGATAGTCACATTTCTACACCCTGACCCTTTGTACACTCTCAAATGTGCCTGTATGGGAAGCCCAAGGATTCAGTCTGGTACAAATACTTGAACATGCGTCTCCTGTGCATCTCTTTAGCATACAAAATGAGCTAACGCCCCTCTCCTCCCTGCCGCCATCTAGAAAAACCTGGAAACTGCTGTGTCTGCTGATTCTACAAGTGAAATGTTAATCTACATTAGACATGGCACATCCACTCCTCAGAGCAAATCAGCAGAAAAATTAAACGAAGCGGAAAGCAATGCACCCTCCCCTCAACTCTGCCAAGTCTCCGGATTACCTGATCAAAGAATAGCAGGCTTTGGAACATCTGATCAAAAGACAGACATTAGTTTGAGAAAACAACATTTGCCTGGCCTTTTGCATGTGAAAACGGATTCGACAGACAGCTCTGGCCCGCACTCAAGTTATAAATGATAAAGCAGGAGAGCGCAGTGGAACTGTTTTGGAACCTGTGACAACTGGTGTTTGGCAAGTTCCCTCTGGGACAAAGATAGAAACAGCGGGGCGCTTCAGTGAAACAACAGCCTCCATATCAATCTGAGTATGTGTGTGTGAGCATGTGTGCATGCTTGTCTCTTTGTGTGTGCCTGTTTTTTGTTAGTTTTTTTTTCTGCCAGCATCTCTGTGTCTTTCATGATGGGGGATCATGAACCTCAGTGAGTATTGCCAAGAAAACATCAAGGACTAATTGCAACTAGCCAGGGGGTGACTGACAATGTGTGTTTGTGCTTTATGTGTACAAAAATGTGTCTCTGCAGATAAACATACTGTACTGTGTGAGAGTGTGTGCTCACTGCATATTTTAGCCATCATGTTTGTGTGTAATCACATCATGATAATTTGTGTGTGGGGACATTTTTTGCCCTCTTTTACTGTGTACTTGTCTGCTTGTCTGTGTGTCTACATGTCCGTGTGTGTGTGTGTGTGTGTGAGATAAATAACAACTGTCTGATTGCTTGCAGTTGTTAAGTGGCCATAACTCTCACAGCGATTGATGTGCCACCTAGCGTTTAACTGGTCACCCAGGATGCAGGAGCACAGGCAGAGCCTGTTGACTGAAAATGCAACAAAAATTATGCAGAGGCATAAATAAACACACGCACACACAGACACACACACGTTTCACACAAATGCCAGTGACACCTCACCAACATTGAAGACACATTGCTCACCAAGGCAGACCACAGGCACGCACACACATGCACATAAACTAAGACTTGCCTCTCCAATCATGCCGTTCCAAACCCCATCAATTTTCTTCCCATGTTTCCCATTGGTCACTAAGTAAAGGTCATAGGTGAAGCCAACAATCTTGGCCAATCTCTTAAGGATGTCAATGCAGAAGCCCTTGCAGCACTGCTTCATGGGAGCCACACCCTCATGAATGGCACTGTGAAAGAGTCACAGAGAAGAAAAGAAAGAATATGTGAAAAAGCAAAGTAAAAGTGTCAAACAAAAAGCCTAAAATATTGCATTTTTCTGATTGTTGTGTAAATAGTGCATGTCAACACTGGATGAGAGGAAAGGAAAGGAAAGGAAAGGAAAGGAAAGGAAAGGAAAGGAAAGGAAAGGAAAGGAAAGGAAAGGAAAGGAAAGGAAAAGGGAATGGTCACATGGTCACACAGAAGGAATATTGTGGCTAAGTCCTTGGTGACAGGTTTGATCGACCAGTGTAGGATAGGTGCTGTCATCCCTTCAGAGGCTGATGAACCATAAAGCTCCACTGTGGTCATATCTGATTCCAGACCCCTGAGTCATTCCACTGATCCCTCTGGAGAGCAGTCTGTTATTGATTATGGTCAGGGAGTGAAGCGACCACAGTTTTGAATCGTGATTGATGTCTCCTCAATTGGATGCCATCGTGAGAGCTTAGGAACTCCATTCATAACAGAATTTTTCTGATTATTATTTCCTTTTATTGTCACTTGCAAAAATTGGACTTTTGGGTGAAACATTATCATATGGAATAAGTCAATTACACCAAAAATGAATAATTTTTTGGATGGTTGTCTTAAATCCGAAGGATTCGAACCTGGCATTAAGGGGTCGTCTGCAGGGCACTGAGTCCCGGATGCAAGTCCCGGATGCTGGGTCAGCCAGTTCCACGATGACAAATGGCCTTTCCTCCAGGGTGACAACACGCAGGTGCTGGGCATCATCGGGTGGTTTAAGGAATGGCCCATAGCGGGACCAAGCTGGGTACCGGAGCCTCAGGACGCCATTCTCCCACCAGCCTACCTGGGGGAACAGACAAGAGAAACATTAGAGAGGGGTGGAGTGCACAATCCCACAAGTTTCTACAACAATCAAAATTTATTTTCTTTTTATGGATACCACCTTTATTTCTACTGATAAAACCAGGCGATCGCAACAACCAAATTGAACACCAGATTACAAGAAGACATATAAAGTCACCTAAGCCAAGTGTACCTTAATTGTCTCAAGATATTTCAGAGAAAATACATTATTTCTTGATAAATGATCCTAATACTTGCAATAATCATATCTACATGTAATGTCTGTAAAAAAGAAAAAGAAAAAAAGAGGCACAGAAGTCTATGTTGTTATCCTGATTGGACAGTCAGGACTACTATATAAATGATAAAGTTACTGTATATGAATAATTCACATAACAAACTTTAGGAAAAGAAGTCGAGAAATTAGTTTCGTACCCGTTTTCCAGTAGCAGGTTGTATCTTTATATGTATTATTGTTATCCTCCAGATATTTCCTGATTAATCATAATGATAAAACTTGTGTCTTATGACTTATGAAACCAATATTTCCTGCGCCCGTAACCTGCCTGTTTGCGCAGGCGTAACTTGTAACTTGCGGAGCAACGGGGCAGAGTCCCTGAAAATAATGGACGCTGGTTTTAGCCAAAAAAACTAGTAGAGGGAAAGCGTCAAATGTCACGAAAATACCTTGGAAGACGAGGATACCTGGTGAGGAAATGACTTTACTTTTGTCTACCCGTAATGTTTGCGGAGGGATCGCTGTGTGACCGAATCACGACAGACCAATCTACGGAAGCCTAGATTGACAAAATTAGCTTGTTTTGTTCGAGTGATGTGTGTAATTAACGGAGCTCAAATACCCCCTGACCCTACTTGTTAAACCACACTCGTTTTCTGTCTACGCACATTGTAAACCTTTTTGTTTTGACGTAGCTTTGCTGAGTAACTAACGTATACCGTTAATGTAATAACATTTTAAGTAATGTATTTTTAAATGAGAAATTCATTAGAAATGCAAAATAACTTAGGTTGTTTGTAATGGTAAACAAAGCAATAGTCATTTACATTAGTGTCAAATTAGACATTGAACAAAATAATAATAATTGACATATAATGGCTTTGAATATGATGACAGGAAGTAACTTAGACTTGCTGAGGGAGCTATGGTGACAGATGTTTCTGTAGCATGCACAAATCCACACTGAATAGCCTGGAACTGTTGTTGGTTTGACTGGGTTTGATTGAAGAATTTTTACATGACAAGCTCAGGTCAAAATGTATTTTTATAAGCGTAACACGTGCAGCAGGTAGACCCATGGATGTCATTTCAGTGTGATTTTTTAAAATCTTTTTTGCGAATGATGTGGTGAGTCCACATTGTACTGTGTCCACTGTTGACCTGAAAATGTCTGTCAAGCATTCCTTTGGCTGTGTCATTGTTTCCCCCCTTCTCTTTGCATTGTTTATGTGCCCTCTGGATGTGTCGGATGCTGGTGCTTGGCATATTCAGACATTTGAAAGCAGCACAAGGCAGAACCACACCCAAGAAAATTCCGTGTACTGAGTCGTTTTTTGTTTTTTTTTTCCTCTTGCAGCTTCACTTGACACATCTTGGCATGATCACCTGATAAAAGAATTGACTGGTGTGACAAGTGTAGCTAAGGCAATATACACAAAGCAAAGTGTGCATACTGTATGCTCATGCACACACACAAACACACACACACAGAAATTCATGAAAACATGCAGTTCACACACAAGCACATACCAGTACATAAAAAATACACATAAGGACGCAAGCGCTTAAGCAGGCCAGTAGAGTAAAGTAAAGTTTGGCAGCTTTGTGCAGCTTGCCTGTCTGTATAATGCAAGCGCTGGCAGAGAGGAGAAGGTGGCAACAATGACAGTATTTCAACTGCACTTCGACCGCAGCTCTGCAACAGACATTCAATCAAAACACATTCAGGGAAACAGATAAAGCTTACAGAACACACTACTTTTTTATCAGACAAACACCCAGAAAAACCCACGCAAAAACGTCAGAATAAGAACAGCAAAGAAATACCGCTTTAGACTTTTCAGTTGCCGGAATATTTTGGGGCAGAGAACGTATTCTGGTTTGGAGCAAAAGTTTGAGGACTCTAAACCAAAATGCACTCACACCTATAGCAGCTGTGAGTGCTGTTAATAAACGTTAATATAATTACAGTAATATCCTGAAACATCTAGCTCTGTGCGCTGTGTCTGTAGCTTGAACAAGCTATGCTAATACTGGACAACCTTCAGTACTAGTCTGCAGTGTTTCAGTAAGCTAAGCTGGGTGCTCCTGGGCTCTAGGTAATGGTGCAGTCATTGTAAAGAGAACATTAAATATTCAGGGAGAGCCAACAGCGTGGATGTGCATAATAGGCAGATACAGGCGTCTTATCCTCATTGTGGGTTTGTGTGTGTATGCAATAGGGTTTATGCAAGATGGGTGTGAGCATATGTGTGTAAGCATAAAGTATGTGCTCTCATTTGTGTGCACACAAATGTGGATGTCTGTGTGTAAGTTCTAAGCGCGTGTGTATGTATGTGGGCGGGTTTCGTACCCTGGGTTTGCACAGAGTCGAAGGACCAGCGCAGGAGCTTCTAATTGAAAGGGATTTGAGGGATATGGCAGAAGTCAGCATGTTACGACACGCCGAGACTGGACTCTGGTGGGCTGTTAAAACCAGCAGGAGGCTGAGAACCACCAATGTGTGTATATGTGTAAGCTTGTGTGGGTGCATTGGTATTTGTACTTGTGCGGTGTTTGTGATTATGTTGCACAGTGTATGTTCTGAGTGTGCCGTGTATCTTAATGCATGTACAGTGTTGTGTTGAGGTGTGAGCATGTGGTTGAGAAAATAAGGATCGCTCTCTCTTCTGACACTGACAAGGGTAAAATCCTGGCGTATTAAAGAGAAAACATCTCCAACAGGTGACAAGGCTTCGTATTGAGGATTTCTGAACAAACCACAGCTTCATAGAATATGCATGACATGCCAGGGGTACTGGTGCTTGGTAGACACGCATGCAGTTATTAAGACAAGACACTCAAACACACA
Organism: Hollardia meadi; assembly: GCA_037974645.1. Lineage (NCBI taxonomy): Eukaryota > Metazoa > Chordata > Actinopteri > Tetraodontiformes > Triacanthodidae > Hollardia > Hollardia meadi. The sequence goes on from JBBPCS010000855.1 coordinate 14,950,543, forward strand.
AAACAATGGAGAGTCTACAGCCAGTTGGTAGTGACACCTAAAAGTCCTCAGTACTATTTAAATCAGCATTTCATTTTACAGTCAAAAAAAAAACAGGCAGCAAATGAGAACAAATCAGCAACTATTGATCAGAGCAGCATCAGAACATTGCTTCCAGCAAAATGACGACAAATGAAATGTATGAGTAGATGTGTTTCTACTGCAGGGTTGAAACTATTGATTATTTTAGTGATTGATTCAAGGATAGGTTCACATTTCTTCCAGTGTCTGAATGTAGTTCTTTCAGACCCTTTTGTACATTTAAAGACTAAAGAATGCTTCCTCTCTATTACTGGCCTGCGAAGTATCTTTTTCTGGTGCCAATGATGTGAGAGATGGGGGACAAAATCAACAGTCCTCATTTTGGGTAGAAATGCGTTGCAAAAATTAGCCAAAGATATGTGAAGCTCCATCCATTTGAGTTAGTTAAACCAAGTGGGTCCTTCGAAGTCTTTTTGTTCAAAATTACCTTTTTGTGATAATCACAAATAGGGAATTTTGTACTGAAGAGATGATTACTTAAAAGCTCTTGATTTGGATAACTCAGACCCCCGAAGCGTCACCTTAACTTCCAAATGCATTTTTTTTGCACAAAACTAGGGTTGTGGAAAACATCTGACCATATCCTTTAATTTTTCTAAATGATTAATTGATCGATCACAGATTCCAAGTCCAAAATATTCAGTTTACAATGATTTAAGATCAAGAAAGAAAATACTCCCATTATAGAAGATGGAAACTGAGACTATTTGTAACATGTGTCCATCCATTTGCGGTATTGTGTGAGTGTCCTTTAACAAGGAAATAGAGAGAGAGCAGAAACTGAACAGTGGGAGCACACAAAGCACGGTCAAATGGTCAGCGGCCAGCTTCTCTCCTTTGCCTCGGGCACTGACAGCCACAGTGAACATTACATGAAGACGAACCCTTGAGAGCTGACTATCCTCACTGTCAGGTTTATATTCTTATTTCAGATGTCAATCCAGCACACTCTGGGTTCCATTTCTAGGTTGTTGTTTTTTTACTTGTTTCTAAGAAATACCAAGTGTGAATCATGTGATTCAGCAGAAAACATGCCGCTTTTGTGCAGAGCACAGGCAGAGGGATGCACACTCAGAGCACATGACTGGACATAAAGAACTGATGTCATGTCCTTACATCTTCCCATCCACGTCCAGGAGTCCAGGAAATAACATCCAGGAAGGGGTTGGCCAGGTAACCATCACTATTGAAGGAGTAGTCTCGACCACCAAGCGTGATGTTGCTAAAATACCTGCATGGTGAAGGACATAGAGGAGAGGACAGTGAGTGAATGGCAGAAAACACAGAATGAAAAAATGTAATTGTTTTCTTGGAAGAGATGAGGAGAACATTTGAATGATAAGGCTGGTTTTGAAGTCACAGCATGGTGACAGTGAGGGCTTGTTTGTTAATCAAATTTACAGACAAATGATCAGATGCGTGTCAGGACCTTTGAAGTCAAAGAACTGCTGCTCTCTATAGTTTTTATAATCACACAGGACAGACATTCTTATAGGCATTTTTCACAGCAGCCACATTAAATATAGGATAAACACAGGTGTTACTGATCATACTTATGAAGGGTTCTTTCCATTGCGGTCAAACAGAGTCAGGGTGCTGCTATCGTGCATGTTGGCTCACTGGAAAGGCTCTGCTACACTAAATGAAATAGAACATTCATTTTATTAATTACACCTCTGTTTACCTGCTTTTTTATGTCAATGTGACTGCTGTGAAAAAGGTTTATTGTCCTCTTACGTCTGGCTTTTTTTTAACATGACAAACGGCCTTATATGGAACAGCAGCTTGCAGTTACAGACAGCGAACAGCAGGTAGCAGTGCAAAAAAAAAAGAAAATGAAAACATCTTCCTTCTCTGTTCTCGGACTTCGTTTACAAACAAAGAAGGACGAATTCATTAATCATTTTCCCTTTAGTTACCACACTGTTTGTGCTGTGCTCCATTAATGAAAATGACTGCAAATAAACTAATTAATTACATGTTTGGCTCATTTTCACACTGAACAAACTTGGAGTAGTCTCTATTCGGTATTGTGTGTGTGTGTGTGTGTGTGTGTGTGTGTGTGTGTGTGTGTGTGTGTGTGTGTGTGTGTGTGTGTGTGTG